>OY728163.1:932892614-933517614 GCA_963277665.1 Viscum album | reverse complement strand
TTAAGAAAGGAAAAGTGTTTTTGAAGTTGAAAGGATATTTTCCTCAAGAATGGAGTTCAAGTGTTTAATCAAAATTATTTTCCATATAAGACAATAAAGGGTTCTGTTTTTTATCCCTATTATTACATTGATTTGATTATGTTGTGATGGAATTATTTTTATGAATTCATTTATCTTATATGAATTGTTTTATGATGTCATGATGTTTAAGATTTCCATTTTTATTACATGGGTTATGATATGATGTATGGTTTATGATTTTTTGGCACACATAATAATGGTATCATTATGAGATGGGTGGGACCTATATCTCCCTCCAATGTATTGGGTAAAGATTTTATATCTCATGAGATAGACATGGCTGGAACGGTAGGTTATACCGGTTCAGTGAAACAGGACTGAAACGAGGGTGACTCGGTTCAGAAAGGGACTTTGTCCACTAAGATAGTCTTGGAAATGAGTCTTGACTAACAAGAAATTATTCTCTATGATTATGTGTGTATGCCACAAAGTTTCATGTTTTAAGTTATGATTATTGTGATAACATTTCACTACCATGATTTATCCCATGTTATGAAATTATGATCTCTTTTGCAGGGTAAGATTTCCAAAAGTTATGTTCTTATGTATACAATGTGATTGATCTTTCTTTTGTTTACCCTTACTGAGAATTTGAGCTCACCCTTTTGTATGTTTTCTTTCCCCAGGTCAGGAAGAAGGTTATTAAGTAGGATATGCCAAAAAGGGACTCTAGATATGATGAAATAAGTGGGAGGCAAAGTTGATGCTTTATGAACCAGTTGTTTATGTTTCCCAGTTTCTAAAGACACTATACCTATACGGTCCTTTCGTGGTTTTATTATATGTTGTAATAAGTATGCTTCAATTTTGAAGTATTAACAATTTATGTAAAGTATGGGTCGTTATATTCAAGTACAAGTGGGGGATGATATACCCTTTAAGAAATAAACCCCTAAACCAACCACAACCAAACATTCACTATATGATGTATGAAAAATGAAATACCAAAAAACAACTTCATTTATATCAAACCACATCAAAGTAAACAACATCAGAAGACCAAACTAATCATCAAAGTACACAGTGGATGAACAAATCAAGACTCTCAAAAGACACTACAACTCCATTCTCCACAAGCTCCAAGATCCACAGCATATCCCAAGCATCACCACAAGCCACTTGCAATATGATGCTTTACCTTTACCTGTGTCCCAGAATACAACATCTGAAAAAGAACCAACTTGCCAAAGCATGGGTGAGTATAAAACTCAGTAGGTTTTCCCAAATGACTTCCATACCCATGCTACTAGGATAGAAGAGTTAGAAACATTTATATAAAAAAGTTCATATATAAAATTTTCTCAAAATAGTTTATATCTAAATGTAAACAATTTTCCAAAACCATTCATAACCCAAGGCATTCAAAGAGCAATTGAGACCAATTTTCCAATAAGTTATTTTCCCATTAAAATAACCAAACATGCTTTAAAACCATTTCACAATCTCCCCTTTTTGGCATGACCAACCATTTCACAAACTCATGAAATCAACTATGCATGCCATGTTATGACAGTTCCATACTCATGAGTGGTCTCTCATCGATATACTAAGTCGTCAAAAGGTAATTATTTTCCATGTGCCATTATAACTTTGGCACCGAGCAAAATTTCATATTTCAACCAAGCCTCGTACATGTAGTTACCATGTGCCATTAAAAGTTTGGCTCCGAGCACAAGGTTATATTTCAACCAAGCCTCGTACATGAAACATGAACACACACCAAATATTCCCAATTATCGTACCAAAACACCCTTTCAATAAAAACACCTTCTTATTTAAAACCATTTCCATCAAGGCCATTTCAATTCTAAACCATTTCAATTGAAAACCATTTCAATAAAACTCATTTTTTATTGAAAACCAAATCCATGAAAGTCATTTCAATCTGAACCCATTTCAATAAAACACCATTTTTATTGAAAACCCATTTTTCATAAAACCATTTAAAATTTCAGAAAATCCATAATTTAAAATCAATATTTTAAATTCAAGAAGCCAAATCACATTGCACAAAAATTCACCAAGATTTCAAAATTTCATCAAAACCATAAATCATCCCTAAAGAAGATTTATTCCATGATTTTCACAATCAATTCCATTCAAATAACCCAATTTAAACTTATCCAATCAATTTTAATAATAGGATTTGAGAGTGAAGCCTCTTACCTTTAGGGTTTTGATGAAAACCACAACGAACGAAGAACACACAAGAAATCTGGTTATATTCTCTAAGAACCCTCATTAGATCTCTTCTCCTAACAAAACCAAACCAAAACTCAACCTATTTGAAATCCACACACTTAGATCTACCCATAACGGGAATATATCTAAGAAAATGATAGAAGAGGAGAAGTATATCTATGAAACCGATCAAGAACTAAGAAGAACAATTACAAACCTCAAGAATCCGACTTCAATTCGCCAAGAGAAGCCTTCAGATCACCTTTGAAATGATGGGGGAACCTTCTATGACCTTAGGAGAAACAAAGTACATAATTTGGTCCGATTAGGAAGAAAAAAGCAACCTAGAGGCAAAAAAGCGTGAGATCCACCTTTATATGATCTCGTTTAAGTGGCTTCATGGTTTGCTCGCACAGTTAGAAAAACAGTGCGCTAACCGTGCATTAGCCACTACCTTGACAGACCCTCCACACACGGTTTGGCTGCATGGTTAGACAAACTGTGTGCCTCCCGTGTGGAATATACTACCTCCAAGACCAACTATGCATGGTTTTGCCACACCATTTAAACAAACTGTGCGCCGTCTGTGAGACTTCCCCTTTTCCTCAAAACTTCCTTCAAGGCTCTTCTGAATCTCCCATTCATCACCCATAAAATTTATGACCAATAAAAGCATCATGTAAGGGTTACATACCAGAAACTGGGGGTAGTAAATTCTCCCCACCATTGTTCTTTCTATCCTCAGGAAGTAGAAACCCCTCACCCAACTGAAAGAGTTCCAGCCACTGCTCTTTCATTTCCTTCTCACGTTCCCAAGTCTGTTCCTGAATCTGACCATGCTTCCATAAAACCCGCACTAGACCGATTATTTTTTCATGAAAGACTTTCTCTTGCCTATCCAAAATTCGTACCGGGATATGTATCAACGAATCATCTGGCACTAGGTCAATGTGATCTCATCTAATCACATGGTCAGGATCAGGCTGATACTTTTTCAACTGAGATACATGGAACACATTATGCACCAAACTTAACCATGGTGGTAATGATAAACGATATTCCACCTCTCCAAATCGTTCCAATATCTCAAAAGGGTCAATGTATCTAGGAGATTACTTTCCCTACTTCCGGAAATGACGATGTCCAAGCCTTGGAGATATCTTCAAGAAGGCATGATCACCCACAAAAAACGACAATGGTCTTCAATGGTGATATGCATAAGATTTCTGATGACTCTAAGCCGTCTCCATCCTCTTTCTAATCAATTTGACCTTCTTTGTTTTCTATTGGAAAAGTCTTGACCCGACTAGTGAGGTTTCACCAGTTTCCACCCAGTATAGTGGAGAACGACAAGGACGCTCATACAATGCTTCAAAAAGAGCCATGCATATCGAGGCTTGATAGATGTTATTGTATGAGAACTCCACTAAGGGTATATTATCCTCCCATGAGACACCAAAATCCATTACACAAGCCCAAAACATGTCTTCCAACATTTTTATCATCCGCTCAGATTGCCCATCTGTCTGGGGATGATACACCATGCTCATAGTCAACTGAGTTCCAAGGGCTTGCTGTAACGATTTACAGAAACGAGATGTGAACCTCAGATCTCTACCTAAGACTATAATAACTGGTACACCATGCCTCTTTACCACTTCTTAGATATATATTTTTGATAGATCTTCCACTGTATGGGTTTCAAGAATAGGGATGAAATGGGACGACTTGGTTAGATGATCCACTATCACCCAAATGACATCGTGTTTTTAGACCGTTATTGGAAGACCTATAACAAAATCCATTGCTATTTGATCCCATTTCCACACTAGGATGGACAAATATTGTAACATACTAGCTGGTATCTAATGCTCTACTTTAACTTGCAGACAAGTTAAGCACCGTGAGACAAACTCATCCACCATCCTTTTCACTCCGCTCCACCAAAACTGTGCCTCAACGCCTTATACATCTTCTGTGTACCTGGGTGTACAAACCATCTTGAATGGTGGTAAGCATGAAGGAGTTGTTACTAACAAACCATAGGTAAAACCATCCGATTTATGAAACGCAAAACGGAACCCCCATCAAGTTTCCAACCATTAATGATCTCCCCACCATTGAGTTTTGAACTTACAACTAGACATTCTGCATCAGATGTTTGTGCCTATTTGATCATTTTTACTAAATTAAGAACAAGCGTAGCTGAAAAGAACACTGCAACATCACCTCAGTCTTCACATTCCACATATATATCGGCTAAGACCGAAATCAACTGCCATTCGTCTGAAGCTTCTTTTGCCAATAGAGCATATGGCTTTCTAATCAATCCATCTGCCACCGAATTCCCTTTTACTGGTGTGTACATCAAGTCAAAGTCAAACATCTGGAGATACTCAATCCATATCCTTTTCATCAGATTCAAATCTCACTATGAGAAAATGTGTTTCATAATTTTGTGATCCATAAACACAGTAAATTTCTTACCAAAGAGATAATGTATCCATGTTTTCAATGCAAGGTCGACTATACGTAACTCCAAATCATGTGTTGGGTAATTTTTCTCATGCAACCTCAACTACCTTGAACCATAAGAAACAACATGATCTCTTTGCATGAGAACACAACCCAAAACTAATCCTGAAGCATCACAATACACCACATACCCCAATCCTGATTTTGGAAAGATCAAGATAGGTGCTGATGTAAGACAAACATTCAGTCCCTAGAAAGACTTCTAACATTCTTTTGTCCATTGGAATGGAGCACTCTTCTTTGTTAGAGTTGTCATTGGTGAAGCTAGTCATGGGAAATGACGCATAAAGTGTCAGTAGTAACCAGCTAGACCAAGAAAAATATGTATCTCGAACACGTTATTTGGTGGTTTCCAAGAGATAATGACTTATATCTTTTCAGGATCAACCGAAACGCCTTTATCAAAAATGACATGGCCAAGGAAACGTACTTCCTGTATCCAAAAATCACAATTTGATAATTTGGAATAAAAACGATGATCTCTGAATATTTTTAACACTGTTTCTAGGTGCACCTCATGATCAGCCCATGTCTTTGAATAGACCAAAATATCATCCACAATCACCACAAAAGAATAATCCAGATATCACTGAAATATCCGAGTCATCAAATCCATGAAGACCGCTGGTGCATTTGTTAGACCGAAAGGCATGACTATATATTCATAGTGGCCATATCTGCTTCTGAAAGCTATCTTTGGAATATCCTTCTTCCAAACCCGCAATTGGTGATATACTGATCGCAAGTCAATCTTGGAGAACCACTAAGATCCCCTTAAATGATCAAATAGATCATCAATGAGTGGAAGTAGATATCTATTCTTTATCGTAACATTGTTAAGATTATGATAATCAACACACAACCAAAGAGTTAGATCTGCTTTCTTGACGAACAAAACCGGGGCTGCCCATGGAGAAGTACTTGGTCGAATGAAACCCTTTATTTCCAGCTCCTCTAAATGCACGTTCAATTCTTGTAACTCTGTTGGTGCCATCCTATAAGACGGAAGGGAAATAGGACTAGTCCCCGGAAGGAGATCAATTGTAAACTCCACTTCCCTTAGAGGTGGTAAGCCTGAGAAATTATTAGAAAAGACATCTAAATATTGATCCACAACAGCTAGATAAATATTTTCCTCGATCTTCTCTATTTCTGCCAAATTCGATGCTTCCGATTGGTAAGAGATCGTTCCCACCATTGGTGACAACAAGATCTTTTCACCTTTCTTTACCATCCTCTCTCCTCTAAAGATTTGGTCGATGCCGTCCTCAGTCGTAAAACTAGCTGTTCTCCTATAATAGTCGATGTGAGCCTTAGACATTGTCAACTGATCCATACCCAGAATTACGTTATAGACATCCATGTCTTACATCATGAAGTCCCCTTTTAACTCAGCTCCATCGAAAATTATAGAACATGATCTACACATAAAGGCTTGACATTCTCTTTCACCAAAAGAGTTTTCAGTTTCAAAATAGTTGGCATAATTTCCAGTTTTAAACATAGAAAGTCAACAGCATGAGAAGAAATGAAGGAATGCGATGAACCAGTATCAAACAACACTTTCACAAGGGTAGAATTCAAAATAATCGGACATATCATTATAGATGGTCATTGCTGATCATCAAAAATAATCTGCTCATCTCCATACAATTGCTTCGTTGCTGCACTGTTCTCTTTGTTGCCTTGCTGAAATTTCCCTGGTTGAGGAGTCATGGTATTTCTAGAATAACCATGGCTAGCTCTGTTATGCTAATGGGACTAACTCTGCTGTCCTCATCTTATCGAAGCATACGATGCTTGCGACGCCTAGGAAGTGTCATGCGCACCTGACCTCAGATCATTCCTACAATAGCACTGTAGATTCCCCATTTTCTTGCAATTGTGACATGCTATAGGTTGCATTGTACACTCCCTCTTTATGTGGTTAGTCAATACACATTGAAAGCAACCTAATTTTCTCCGGGGTTATGGAGGAAGGTTCACAAATCCCACTATCTGATACTGATTTCCACTTGCACCATGGAAATAGGTGTCCCTTTTCCTCTTTTTCCCAAAGGTTAAGTTCCCACTGTTTCCTATAGGTATCATCATACCTACTCCTATCGATCCTGAGATATCACGTTCAGCAACAGTCTCTCTGTTCACCATATCTGTATAATATATAATACAGAGCACCTCAATCTTCGATCAAATCTCTTGTCTTAGCCCTGATTTGAAGATTTGTGCCTTCAACGGTGCACTTGTCGCGACCTCTAGTGAAAAAAAGATTAAATTCATGAATTTAGCCGCATACTCTATGATAGAGAGAGTCTCTTGTTTCAAACTGAAGAAGTCCATCATTTTATGGATCTTGAATGTGTGAGGATAGAATGTTTTGTTGAAAAATTCTTCAAATTCCTCCCATGTAAGGGATTCATCCAATTTATCATGCACCGCTAAATCCCACCATTTTCATGCAATATCCTCAAGCAAAAATGTCGCCAACTTGACCTTGAGCTCTGATGGTGTGCCGATGAAATCGAAGATATGATTCATCCTACTTAGCCACACCTCTGCCTACTCGGGTTCAGAATCACCCCGAAAGTTTGGTGGATTCTGCTTCATGAACTGGATGGTATGATCTACATGCCTTGGTTCATTCCTCTGGTTCCCCGTATCCACAACATGAAAAGCCAAGAAAATACTCTGAACCATCTCTTGGTTCACTCGTGTTTCAGGTGCAACCACATTCTCCTCAGCTTCTTCGGGTTGTTTTCGACGATGCCTACTAGGTGCCATTTTCTAAACCAACAATATTCTCCGTCAATATCACTCTCTAGCAACTGATGGATTAGTATTTAAAATTATATCACATCAACTATCACAACATTGTTTTCAAAAATGTCCTTTTTCTATGTTCAAATATTTTTGAAAAAATTCAACATGCTTTTTGAAAATCAAACCATTTTCAAAATTCACCAAATATCATGTTTTCAAAATCTTTCACTTAAAACAATTTATACAGTTTAAAAATTTTTCACCTTGAATAAAATCATAAGTCATTCCTCACAATGAGATATGAAATCCTAGTGGGAAGTCATTCCTCTAAAATTCATTCCATGCTCATCTCATTGGCTAAACCCATGATAATGAGATTTCCAAAATTTTAGAAGTGTATCCAAAACACTTATGTACCCAACACCCTGGTAACTTGAAGTTCAACATTAACGGTTTAGATACATCCTTTTATGATATACATTTCATGTTCCTACAATCCTACTTCTATATAATATTTCAACCCAAGGAATAGACAAGAAGGAATTTCAACTCCAATACTAGGAGCATCGATGACTACTTGTTAGGTAGGGACCAAACAAGCTGATACCATTTGTAACACCTCGCCCTTACCTCATTGGATTGAGGAGGCAGTAAGGGTTACTTGGCCTTAAGTGACATCCCCATGGCGCTAAAGGATGGCAATAAATGCCTAAGGGTTTAAAGTACAAGTGGGGGATGCTTTACCCTTAATAAACCCATAAACCAACTATAACCAAACATTCAATATATGATTCCTGACCAAATGAAAAACCAACAAATAACTTCATTTATATCAAACCACATCTAAGTACACAACAACGGAAGACCAAAATAAGCATCAAAGTACACAACCGATGAACAACTCAAGGCTCTCATAAGATACTACAACTCCATGCTCCATAAGCTCGAAGCTCCACATCATCTCCCAAGCATCACCACAAGCCACTAGCAATAAAATGCTTTACCATTACCTGTGTCCCAGAATATGACATCTGCAAAAGCACCAACGTTCCAAAGAAGGGGTGAGTATAAACCTCAGTAGCTTTTCCCTAATGACTTCCATACTCACTCCACTAGGATAGAAGAGTTAGCAACATTTATGTAAAAAAATTCATATAAAACATTTTCTAAAAATAGTTTATAACTAAATATAAACAAGTTTCCAAAACCATTCATAACCCAAGGCATTCCAATATAAATTGAAACCAATTTTCCAACAAGTTATTTTCCCTGAAAAATAACCAAACAAGATTTAATACCATTTCACAATCTCTCCTATTGGGCATACCCAACCATTTCACAAACCCGTGAAATCAACCATGCATACTATGTTATGATAGTTCCATACTCAGGAGCGGTCTCTTATCGATCTACCATGTCATCACAAGGTAATTATTTCTCGTGTTCCATTACACCTTCGACATTGATCACAAGGTCATATTTCAACCAAGCCTCGTACAAGTAGTTACCATGTGCCATTAAATGTTTGGAACCGAGCACAAGGACATATTTCAACCAAGGCCCATACATGCAACATGAACACACACCAAATATTCCCAATGATCATGTCAAAACACCCTTTTAATAAAAACACCTTCTTATTGAAAACCATTTCCATCGAAACCATTTCAATGCTAAACCATTTCAATTCCAAACCATTTCACTAAAACTTCATTTTTACTGAAAACCAAACCCATCAAAGTCATTTATATCTCAACCCATTTTAATAAAATACCCTTTTTATTAAAAACCCATTTTTCATCAAACCATTTAGAATTTCAACTAATCCATAATTTAAAATCAACATTTAACATTCAAGAAGAAAAATCACTTTTCACAAAAAGTCACTAAGATTTCACAATTTCATCAAAACCATAAATCAACTCTAAAGAAGATTTATTCCATGATTTTCACAATCAATTCCATTCAAATAACCCAATTTTAAACTAAGCCAATAAATTCTAACAAGACGAGCTGAGAGTGAAGCCTCCTACCATTAGGGTTTTGATGAAAACCACAATGAACGAAGAACGCATAAGAAACCCATCGATTCTCTAAGAACCCTCCTTAGATCTCTTCTCCTAGAAAAAACAAGACCAAATCTCAGCCTATTTGGAATCCACACATTTAGATCTACCCATAACAGGTGTACATCTAAGAAACCGATAGAAGAGGAGAAGTGGATCTAAGTAGATCTAAGAAACCGACCAAGAACGAAGAAGAACGATCACAAACATCAAGAATATAGCTTCGATTTGCCAAGAGAAGACTTTGAATCGCCTCCAGAATGATGGGAGAACCTTATCTGACCTTAGGAGATACAAAATCACGAGTTAGGGACGCTTAGGAGGAAAAACGAGCAACCAAGAGGCAAAAACGCGTTAGATCAACCTTTATAGGATCTCGTTTAAGTTGATGTACGGTTTGCTCGCACGGTTAGACAAACTGTGCGCTAATCGTGCGTTAGCCACTGACTCGGAAGACCCTCCACACATGGTTTGGCTGCATGATTAGACAAACTGTGCGCCGCCTGTGCAGAAGCTACTGCCTCCAAGACCAACTACGCACGGTTTTGCCGCACGATTTAGACAAACCGTGCGTCGTCCGTGTGACTTCCCCTTTGCCTCAAAACTTCCTTCAAGCACTACCACAAAAACAATTTTTACCAGTGCCAAACTTTATCAGTGCTAACGAAAAAGCGCTAATTAAGGGGGGTGACTTTATCGACGCTAAAAAAAGGGCTGATAAAAGAACCCCTTTATCAGCGCTTTTTTTAGCGCTGATAATGGGAACCCCTTTATCAGCGCTTTTTTAGTAGTGTTGATAAATGGTCGACTTCAAAAAAAAAATTAAAAATAATATATTAATATATAAATATAGTTATATTGATATAAATATAATATATAATTTTTAAATAAATTTTAGATAAGTATAAATATACATTTACACTTAATATGCTTAATATATAAGATATTTAGTGAAAATTACTTATAAAAAAATTAAAAAAATATTTTTAATTAACAATTTGCAAATTATTATGGAGTAATAGTCATTTAATAACAATTTTAAGACTAAAAAAAACAATTAAAAAAAGATCCAAAATATGTTGAAAATGCAATTCAAACTTCAAACTGTCATAACATTTGATCCAGGTGTCCGTTTGAGCTCTACCACGTATCAAATCGAAACCTGTGATGAGGTCTACTTCTCTATGACCGGGGATACCCATGTCAAGATTTTTTCAAGGCCAAAAAAGGCCTAGAAGGCCTCCAAAACCGAGTTTTTAGTCTAGGTACCCTGATTTTTTAACATTTTGTGGATTTTCAGCCTCGTTTTAGGGGGTATTATTGGATTTTTTTTGGTGGGAACTGAATTTATTACAAAGTACTACATTCATATTGATTTTTTTTTCAAATTTCATCATTTTTTATAATGCACTGCTATTTATAATCAAATATATAACAATATATACCTATTTTTTATATATTCACACATAAAAATTTAATTATATAAATATAAATAATAAAATATATTTACATATAAAATATATTATCTTTATATAAATAATAACTAATATCCTTTCTATTTAAAATACAAATTTATGAATATTTATATACCTATATAGTAATCTAACTATATATATATATATATTAATCTTACTATATATATATATATCAATCTAACTATATATATATATATTAATATAACTACATATATATTTTAATATTACTATAAATATATATATTAATATCACTATAAATATATATATTAATATTACTATAAATATATATATTAATATAACTATATATATATATTAATATCTATATATATATATATATTAATATAAATATATATTACTATCCGAATAAATATAACTAAATAAATAAATATATAAATAGATATATATATTAATATAACTATATATATATATTAATATAACTATATATATATTAATATAACTATATATATATATATATTACTATACGAATAGATATAACTAAATATATATATAAATAGAGATATATATTAATATAAATATATATTACTATTTGAATAAATATAACTATATATATATATAGATATCAAGAAATGGAAAACAAATCAAAATAGAGGTGTGGTAAGGGCTTAGGCGTACATGGGGGAGGTCTCGAGTTCAAATCCTGGTGGAGGTAGGGGTGCACATGTATGGGGGAATATGGGAGAAAGCGCTAATAAAGGGTGGAGCGGGGTGCATGGGGCGCTGTAGGGGGGCAGAAAAGTGCTGTAAAAGGGGGGATCAAGCGCTATAAAGGCCCCACTGATTGGTAGTATTTTTTTTAATTTTTTTTAATTTTTAATTTTTTTAACTTTTATCATCGCTTTTAAAAAAGCGCTGATAAAAGGGTTCCTTTATCAGTACTAAAATGAAAGTGATGATAAAGGAAGCGCTGATAAAGGGGTATTTTATCAGCGCTAAAACAAAGCACTGATAAAGGGTCCTTTTATCAGTGCTTTTTGGAGCACTGATAAAGGGGACCCCCCTTTATCTTCACCAGCATTAACAACGCTTTTCTAGCACTATTAAAGGCCATTTTTAGTGCTGATTAAAGCCATATTTGTAGTAGTAAAGGATCTTCCGACTCTCTCATTTATCTCCCTCAAAATTTACAACCACGAAAAGCATCAGGTAGGGGTTACATACCAGAAACCGGGGGTACTACAGATTATTATTTTAATGGTATAATTTTTAATGGTCATATGGGTTCCCTACTTTCTTCAAATAGCCCATATTTTATAAATTATTGATTCATTTCTATTTTATCTCATGGATATATATATATTTTTTTAAAGATAAATGTTCTAAAACTAATGTTTTTACTTCATTTCTAAATTGTTGTTTGTGAGTTCGGTTATTCTGGTATATCAAGTAGATCCAAATTTTCAAACTATATTTATCATGTTTTCTATTTTTATCCCATTGTAATATTTTCAATTATTATAGACATGTTTGTTATTTAAATGTAATTTTAAAATTCATAAAATAAAATATTTTTTATTCTATCATGTAGTGTGTGTGCATTATATAATATCAAATATGAAACAATCATTTAATCTATAAGGAAATTTCATTGATAAAAATATGGGTCGTTACATTTTCCCCCTTAAGAAATTTCAATCTTGAAATTTAATTTCACCCACTAAGATGAAAAAATAATACCATACTTTTTATTCATTGTTTCCTCTTTCTCTTATGTCACCAAATCATACATAAATTCCTATCATAGTAATTTGATATAGTGAGTTGTCTTATTGCATATAACTTCTTCATTATGGCAAAATATCTTCACTAGTTTCTAATCATAAGAGTGATCATTTTACAACTATACCACCTATGAATTCAATACATGTAGATGATCTGGCATATACTTCTTCATGATAGATATGTGGAAAATGTCACGTACTATAGATAGGGTTGGTGGGAGTGCTAATTGATAATCTAAAACTCTGATGTTATAGATAATCTCAATGGGGGGGGGGGTGTACCTAAGACTTAGCTTTCTCATCTTATAAAATATCATGATTCTATTCCAAGGAGATATGAAAAGGAAAAGTTTATCTCCAACCTAAAACTCTAAGTCTTATGAATGATTATAATTATAGCTCTTATGTTGACTTTAAGAAACTCTAATGTACTACATAATGGTCTATACCTTTTCTATAATTTCGTCAATCATTTCAAGTCCCTGTAACTTGTGTTCACCAAATTCATCCCAACACACAAGTGTTCTATATATATTATTATAAGGGTCTTCATATGGATCCATTTGGATACTTGAGTGGAAGCCATTATTGTATAAGAACTTGAATAGAGTGAGATGTTGACCCCATCCTCTTTAATGTTGTTCAAGAATTATCTCAACATATTCTCCTATGTATAGAGAGTCCACTTAGATTATCCATTAGTTTGGGGGTGATAATATATGTTTGAGTTCAACATAGTGTTTAGATCATTTTGGATACTTTTATAGAACATGGATTTAAACATTGGATATCGATTAAATATAGTTAACAGTTGAATTCAAAATAACCTCACTATACCAATGATATATATCTTTACAAGTTGATGTTATAATTCCTCTTTAATAGATATGAAATGATAAATCATTGAAATATGATCCAACCAAACCCATATATTACTATTTCCTCAAGATGTTTTTAGGAGACAAGTGAAAAATTCCATTGTTATGTTTTCTAATTTCCATATAGGTATGGGTGATTATTGCATAATCCCTATAGAATATTTACTTCCTTCATTCACTTACTGACATTCCAAGAAATTTTATTTATATTATGTTATCTCCCACATCATATGGTCATAGAAATAATACTCTCAAATATCTCAGTACGTCTTCTTGTTACCTGGGTGGATGGAGAAGGTCAATCTATGTGCATCATTCAACAACCATTTTTTTTATCTCAGTATTTTATGACATACATCTTTTTTACCCAAATCATAAAACTCCTTATTTATCAATTTTTAAATCTAATTAGTTTTATTTTCATATAGCTTCCTCATTATTTTGTAATTACATATCATATTTTTCGGTATCTTTTATCTTATAAAAAGGGATAATAGATAATTCATCTGATAAAGAAGTGAGGATGTTTCATTATTTATTTATCAAATTTAAAATCTAAGGATTTTTTTTCATATAGCTTCCACCTTATTTTGTATTTACATATCATGTTTTTGAGAATATTTTATATTATTCAAAAGGTATAATCAATAATTAGTTTGATAAAGGAGTGAGGATGTTTCATTCTTTATAACATCCATGTCCATCATTTCCATGTCTAAGATAATCAGATCCTTCTCATTATCATCATGGATAAGGATGTAAGATACTTTCTACATAGATAATCTTCCATTTTATTTTCCTTTCCTTGATGGTAGTGGATTGAGTACTCAAAATCCTTGATGAGTTCAAACCATCTCCACTGGTACATTTTAAGATCTTTCTCTATGAATATATAATTAATGATATAGTTATCTATATACATTTCACACTTATCTCCATAGAGATAATTCCACAATATTTTCAAAATGAATATCACTACATCCATATCTAGATCATTTTTTGGTTAACTATTCTCTTGAACATTCAACTATATTAAGGAATGATCTATTAAATTATCATTGTGTATCATCACATGACCCAATAAATTCATTTAAGAATCACTGCATATCATGAACAGCTCCCTGATTGTGGCTAGTGAAAGTACTATTGTAGTGAGAATATATTTTTTCAATTACTTGAATCTATTATTAAACTCATCGGCCTAGAAAAACAATAATACTCTATGATTTATCTTTTAGCAGGGTTTACAATCATGATAATTTTCTCACAAATCATCACTAATACCCGGCATGTCCAAGGAAACTATACATCTCCAATAAATATGTTATTCTAATCCACTCTTCAATAACCATTTTCTTATAATAGTCCACAAATATCTCTTTCCTAGTTATGGAAAGCCCTAATAATGATAATTCCTCCATCCAGAACTCAAATTTACTATACTTCTCATATAGTTTCTCTATTTGTAATTTATGTATAATATCATTGAAATGATCTTCATGCCCCTATTTTATTTTGGATTAAATAAAAAATATCATCTATAAACACTACCAACACTTTTTCAAGGTTATATATAAATATTATATTCATAATTTTTATAAATATTTCTTGAGAATTAGTGAGTATGAAGGGAATCACTATAAAGTCATAGTGTTCAATCCTTATTTGAAAGGTAGTATTGGTAATATCTTCCTTCTTGACCTTTAATTAGTGATATCCCAATTTAAGTTCATTCTTAGAGATGTAATGATCCCCATGTAGTGGGTAAAAGAAGTCATCAATCCATTGTAAGTGATATTGTGATCTTTTGAGTTCATGATAATCAATTTAGGGGATTATTTACCCATCCTTATTGATGAAGAGTACTGAAACACCCTATGTTGAATCAACCAAGCATATAAAAACCTTGCCCAAATTTTCTTGCATCTTGTTAATCAGTTCCTATAACTCCTTGATGGATATTAAATATAGAGTCTTAGGTATGGTAGAGATCTAGGTATAAGTTCCATAGAAAACTCAACCTATCTTTCATAAGGAATACTAGGAAATTCCCTAAGGATTTCATCATAATAGTCCATCATAATGGAAATTTCTTTAAGCACGATTAACTCCTTTATCTCAGTCATTTGATCTAGATATTATTGATGATAAGGAAATAATATGTACACTTGAGAATATTATTCTGAAGGAGATTAATCATCCACCTTACACTTGTAAAAAACCAGAGGATAACTGATGAATTGAAGAGTGATATCCTTATATTGAAAATTTTATGTTGAGTTTATATAAAGATAGCTGATCCATACTAAATATAGAATAATATTCAACTAATAGAATAATGAAAATATTTTATAGGAAGTTCATTTGAAAAAATTTAATGGAGAGAAGTTACATAATTGGGATGAAATAATTTCCCCATTCTTTTTTCTCACAGATAGCTCAACCCTCATGTTTTGAAGAGTTTATTCAATAGTTCTACTAAACTTAAATGATATGAAATAATGTTTAGAACCCAAATTAATTTGTATACTCACTATTATTGATTGAATAACTAGAATACATATCACCACACCATTTTTGAGATCTACACCAATAGTAGAAATATTATATAAACTTCCATGATTTTAGTCATTGAAGGTTATTGTCATTGATTTTCTCTAATAACCCTTTTATTAGGTAATTTGATTATATAATTCCCATGTTCCTTTTAGTTTAAACAATATTCTATAAGTTGGGTATTTATTTCAAACATAATTTCTACCATTGAATTAATAGGTTTATTCATCTATATTAATTATTTATTATCCCATTGACACACTTTTCCACACTTGAAACATCTCCTAGTTCCCTTGAGGCAATTTCCAAGATGAATCTTCTATTACATTTGACACATGGGTAGTTGAGTTTTCTTTCCTCCATGGGATTTATTTGTTGATCCTCCATAATTAAACTCTATATTCCACTTTTTATCTTTATCCACATTAGACTATTGAGAGTATCCAATCTCCATATAAACATTTAGGGAATAATGAATAATTTATTCATTGCTTCAAATGTATTAGATCAATAAATATTTTCATAAACATGAAATTAATTCATTAAATAATAATTTCACCTTACTTTTGATATTGATGAAAAATATGGAGTTGTAAAATGAAATCCTCATGATGTTTTCCTCATAAGACTTGATAGAATCATTTTCCATTTTCTTATGTTTGAGGAAATAACTCTACATTTTAAGATAGAGAGTTCAAGAAAAGTATTTATTGGAAAATATTTTCTTGAATACTTCATATTCCATGAAATAATTTTCTTCTTTATAATTAACATTTTTGATTAGTTTCCACCACTGATCAGCTTACCCCTATATGCGATAAATGGACAGTATGACTTCCTATTATTATGAACATTAGAGGATAGAGAATATATTCTCAATGGAGTTAATAAATTCTTCCATGATGAGGGGATCATGAGACTCACTATGGTTTTGACTATTTTTCACATAACGGACTCAACCAGAACTTTATCATTCTTTGGAGAATGGAGTAATTCCACACGATTCAAGTTATTATTCATAACTCAAGTCATTTGATCAAGTACCGCCATGAAGTTCTAAGATAAAACTCCCAAAGTTTTAGCCATATTATTAGGGTAATCATCATATTTCCTATCACATGGGTTGTTGGAACAGTTCCCCCAATTTTCCGCCATTAACTAAAATAAATAAAATAAAAATTTAGGATGAGAATACTCATACTAAAAATAATATAAAAAGCTAAACTATTAAAATATAATTAATAAATTTTAAATGAAATGTAAATCCTAATTTATGATTATTTAGGCTTCTATATTGCTCATCCATGATAATTTTACTATTAGGTTTTCCGACCTAATAATCTATTGAAGTTCTTCAAATTGGGTTGTAAAGAGTTTCTGAATTCTCCAAAGAATATCCCTTATAAGAATAAAACTAGGTGTGTAGAAATGACTCTTTTTCATGAACTGGGTGATAATTGAGTTAATACCCAAACTACATTTTTTAGGTTTATTAACCATAGGTCCAACTTTTACAAAGCCACATACACCTGTAATATTCAGACAGGGATGTAATTTCTAAGAAACCACTATCTATATACTTCACTAAAATTTCAAGTCATTTTCCTTTCCATAAAAATATAACTTGGGTTATTAAAATATTGTTATATTCCTAATCCCCAATAATGACTATATAATTTTTCTAATAATAACTATAGTGTAAAATCATTTTATACATGTCATAAGAAAAACCAACTTAAATATCTAATAAACAACCCCTAAAGAACATGTGGCCTAGTGTCTTTAGAAGGCTAGGAACATAAGACATCAAAATGAAACTAAAATACAATTAATTTTTTTTAATATCCATAATAACCTCCAAAAGCTCTTTTATATTCTAAAAAAACATATAATAACCTATGTAATAAATAAAAAAATGGTCGAGGTAAAAATCCAAATAAGGGAATAAAAATGATGATGAATCATAACATATAAGTAAAATGAAAAAAATGATATAATAAAATAGAAATGATTGCTAGTAATTATATTTCATATTGACATAAATAATTTGAATAATAAGATAATAGAATCATAGGAATATGGAAGCAATATGAAAGATGAAATAATCATAAGTCAAGGCTAACTACCAAGGAAACATCACATGGTGGATAGAGTCCCATCATGGATTTGGTTTACTCACTTGTACCATACATACTATCTCATGATATATAAAAATAAATGAATGATTTTGGTTGATATATGGGTGAACCCATTATAATATGTACATTCTTATGTGTAGAAAAAATAAAAATCAAATGTATGGAATAAATAGAATAATTTCCCATGGAAGGAAATGTATTATATAATCTCGCCTCATGTCACAATAAAATGATATTTAGAAAAGACTCCAAATATAAGATGGAATTAAATATTTTTTAATTTCAATATCTGAGTAAATAATTATAATTCCCAAATTTATTATTCTTTAAAATAACATCATGGGAAAGTGTATAGAATTTGGTAGAGAAATAAATATTCTAAGTGATGTTTTAAGGAATCCGTTAAATACTTATAAATAAAGAATGAAAGTGGAGTTTTATCTGAAAAATATAAGAAAAATATAATTCTTGTCAATAAAATATTCAATTTTTAATGAAGTTATGAATGTGAATTAATACTTTAAAATACTGTTACATTAAAAGATCAAGGGATAGAAAAGATCCCCTTAATCAGGGTTGATTTTAAATAATGCAATGAGAAATGAACTTTATCCATGTATAACTACTTGAATGGAAGGGATAACAGTTTGGGTATATATTTAATAGAGATATATATAATTTATAACTATTTCATAACACAAAATGGAGATAAATTAATTTAGATTGATAAAGGTCATAACCCAATGACAATAGGGTGGTTCAGAGAGATCCCTTACCTTATGTTTAGATTCATTTGAAGATGAACTTAAAATCAATAATAATAAATTTATGTTCATTAAATAATTAATTAATAATATTTTCCATCTATATTTTATATATTATAAATATATTTTATTAATTTATGACCATTTAAATGAGATATAATGATTAATTTCATTTTTTCTTGGGCGTTCATTTCCTTGTTCCAAGGTCAGATAACTCGTGGATAATTATTGAAGTTATTTTCAAATGGGAATACAAAGAATAATATGAAGTGAAATAATATTATTTTTTACTATGAAAATTGAAATGGTACAAAATATCTGTATTTGTTTTAACATAAAGATGATTCATTTAGTATAAACATTATTGTTATACATTTCGTTCATTTTAGAAGTTTTACTACCCAAAATGAACTATATTGGTTAAATTTAAATGAAATATTATTAATACATTAAAAAATAATAAAATAAGTTATAATATAATTATTATAATTATATTTAATAATTATAATATTTTTGCAACCATCCATGAATGTAGTGGAGAAAAATGAAGTGTGTTATTCATTGAGGCGATGAACCAACCATATTGTGAATAACCTTTTCATTTAAGAATAAATTGAGGTGAGGGTAGAATATGAATATTACACCATATTAATAAAACATGAATATATTTAGGATAATGGTGTTACTATTTTTGGGGGAGGTGAATAATTGGGTGGTCAAAGAAGAATAAAATAGAATGAGGTTGGTCAAAAATTTCACCCCTTCCTTTGGTTATCTCTTCACAAGATACCCCATAAGCCTCCATGAAATGGTCATTAGTGAGACACAAATAACTAGGACATGGGGGATAATGTTTTTAGAGAGAATCAAGTATAAATATTTCAATATTAAAGGCATATAATATGTGAGGAGAATGGGTAGTGAGGTGTGGTATTTATAAGGTGGGATTGGTGTTTTTGAATATTATAATCAACACTTTATTATTTTTTCTCAAGATTATGAATAAATTTTATTAATATGAATATATACATTAATTTATGAATGTTATTTTAAAAAAAATGGTCACATACAACATACATGACTCATTTTGTTAGGCATTTTTCTTATAATACAAATTACTATATTATGCCATATTTCACTCTTCACCCAGAAATTAATGTAATTTTAAAAAAGAAAATTTTTTACCCTAAATATTTAAGGATTATTTTATTAATAAAATGTAATTTATTGTTTGATTTTTTTTCTAATTATAAGAAATTTAATTTTTAACAAATTTTTTATTTATGTAAAAATTTTAAATTTTGATATTATGATCAATTTGACAACACTTTAAAAAATTACTTAAGGACTTGTAAAATTTTATTATCATTATAGTAAAACATAATATTAGTTTATACATAATTTGATGAAAATAATATCACTTTTAAATAATTATATTTTTTATAAAAATGAAAATAATACAGTTATGTTTTTTAAAAATACAAACACCTATTATACAATCTTTTAAACATTTATTTACTTGTATCACAACATAAATAGGTCATATTTTAATTTCTTAGAATAAAAAAATATTATTGTACATTATCAAAGGTGATGATACTATTATAATGACCTGGTTACTATACCTAACAATTAGATTACTATTCTAATAATCAGATTGGTAACGGTCATATGGGTTCCCTAAATTCTATAAATTCTCCATATTTCATTAATTCATCATTCACTTAAAATTTTTCCAAGGCTATATATATTTTTATTTTCAATAAAAATATTGTATTAATAATATTTTTTGATTATAGATTATTTTTCATGACTTTGATTATTTTTATAGATCGAGAGAATACAAAATTTCATATTATAGAAAGATTATTTTACTTTTTAACCTATTCTAATATTTTCAATTATTATGGGTATGTTTTTTCATTAAATGTAATATTAAAATTAATATAATAAATATTTATTGGTTCTACCTTGTTTTGTGTGTGCATTGTATAATACCAATTATGAAATGAGAATATAATAAGAAGGAAAATTCGATTGATAAAATTGTAGGTATTTATAGTGAAAAAATCTATGTTTACCAGAGTAAAAAATGGAAAATAAATATACATGATTAAAGAAGGATTTCATGTCTAGAAGATAATAAGTAACCGGGTTGAGAAGAAATTCTCAACCTTTCTAAAGAATAGAGAATTCCATATTTTTTTTAAATTATTTGGGATTAATATGAGTCTGCGAAAATTGACGGCGCTTGATTCCGAGGCCCGGTGTGCCCAGAACATAATTTTGAACTTTTTTAAGGTACGTTCCATAAACATGAGGGAGAAATTTTATATCTTTTGAACTGGTGCTCAGATTAAAAATATAAGGGCACCGTTGAATCAACAACACCGAGATTCACTTAAGGGAGGCTTAACTTCGACTGTAGTAGGTTGGATGAAAAAGATAGTTTTTCATACTTTTTCAAGAATAATAAAATGACATAAAATTGTTATTTTAATTTTTCTACCAATAGTTGAGCGGCGGTGGTGAGACCACTGGGTTGTTAAGCCATTTAATGGCTTGAATATTTTGTTGTGTAACCAATCCTCATCTAATTTATGTGGTTCATTAATTTCACCGATTTATGAAACCATTAATTAATGGGAGAGTTAAACTCTTAACTCATCCTTTTAATTATTTACATCATTGTAAAATAAGTGGGATTTGTGATATTGTGGAAGAACTCAGACGAAGCGCCATGAAATTTCCCTCCAATGAAGAATAGAGGCTCGAACGATGTTTTTGGAGGAATCGATCTGGGATTGACGAATGCTGAAGACTTTATCAAACGAGGATTATTCTTCTGCAATCGCAACATGTTGGTCGGGGTGGATACACAAGAGGGGGTGAATTTAGTTCAAATTAAAATTTCTGTTAAGTTATTTCTTTTAAAATACACCAATTTAAAATCTAAGTTAAACTGTAGTGAATTTGTAAATCTGTAAAGGTTCAATTAGATTCTTTAAATATTGATTAGGTCTCAGTTAATTTAATCAGAGTATTAAATTATATTTTGAAGCTAATCTAGTAATTTAAAAAAGTTTCAAACAATTGCTAATTTAACTATCTGAGTAACTTTAAAACAATTTTATATTTTAAAGTAATTTGTAGTGGAAAACAAAATATATATAATATACTTTGAACTAAATCTAAGTTGCACAGAATATGTAACCAAGAGGTTCAGTCTCATGCTGATACTTAGTCCTCTCAAATAATTTATATAACTTTGATCCACACCCTAGATCGGGGAAAAACAACAGTACATAGACTGTTCAGGTCCTAAGACCTCTACCATAGTTCTTAGTGGGAAAAACAAAAGCAATAGCTCTCAGGCTGTCCAGGTCACACTTGACCTCTTCCACAACTCACAGTGGGATACAAGAAGGTATTGAAAGTTTGGTGTGAGGATTTAATATCTTCCAGTTCAGCTCAGGAGACAATATGTATCTAGAGTAGAAAGATGTACACACACACTACTCAGAATGTTAAGAAAATGAATACAATGACAGAAATAACAGAGTTTATAAACCTCTGTGTATTTTAAGATATGCTCTAGACTCTTTTTGATGTTGCAGATGGAAGTCAGGTCCTTTCTAGTGAGGATGACTCAAAACAGAGTATCGTTGTTCTTCTTAGCTATATCTATTTAAACCTGTGCATATGATTTTCAGTAAGAAACAACTACTAGTCTTTGCGTTTGTTCCAGGTTCTGGATCTGCTTCAGGCTCTTTGATTTTTACAGGTGTTTTTCGAGTTCTCCTTGTGTTCCCTGGAAGTTCACACATGTGCACCTTATTTTGTGTATCTTTCTCTTTTCATTTAGCTCTTCCTTTTTACTACAGATCTTCTATTTTTATTCCTTGAGATCTGGAAAAAATAATGATTACCTTTTTACAGGTATGAGGTATGGTTTCCTGACATCCAAAAACTATCATTAAATAACTTTTATTGCATTGAAAACATCAAATATGACTGTTGGAATTAAATAAGAGTCAATAAGAATTCAAATAGTTTTCATGACTATCTGTGAGTTATGAGATCGGTAGGTCATGTGATCAGCATCGGCTTTGATAAATCATGTGATCCGCATCGATATCGGTAGCTCATGTGATCAGCTTTGGTATTGATAGCTCATGTGATCAGCATCGATATCGGTAGATCATGTGATTAGCATCGGTATCCGTAGCACAGATGATCAGCATCAGTATCTGTAGGTCCTCAGATCAGCATCAGTATCAGTAGCTCATGTGATCTGCATCAGTATCGTTAGGTCCTCAGATTAGCATCAGTATCGGTAGTTCATTTAATCAGCATCGGTTTCGGTAGGAATTGTCAGTGCCATCGTTTTCATTAGTGCAACCATTCTTCATCAGTGCAACTGTTGTCATTGGCGCGACTGTTATCATCGGTGCGACCGTTTTTCATCGGTGCGACCATTCTCATCGGTGCGACTGTTCTTCATCGGTGTGACCGTTCTCATGAGTGCGACCATTATCATCAATGAGACCGTTCTCATTGGTGTGACCATTCTTCATCGGTGCGACCGTTCTCATCGGTACGACCGTTGTCATCAGTAACTCAAGAAAATAACTAACGGTGAGTCAAAAACATGAAATACGCACGAAGTGTCTGTTCAAACCAGAACACTTCTAGGATAATAGAAAAACATAAATAATCATAGATAAACATATGTAAACATGATTAAACATATATAAACACATTTAGAACAGAATTAATAGTTCACTTAATTTACTTATAAACAGAAATTACAATGATTTGTGATTATTAAAATAACCATTTCACAAAGAGTTCAAAAATCTCCCCCTTTTTGATAATCACAAATATATGGCATAAAATAAAGGAGAGGAATTGATGTAACATTTAGTATGCTCCCCCTATGTAAAAAAAATACATAACCAAAGATAAATAGATCATCAGAGAATACACCAGATCATAAATAATGTGAGAGTATATCAACATAGCAGCACTTATCATTTAAGCAGTCATCATGTATCCCCTTAGATATTCTACCCCATATATTCTTCCCCATAAAATATGAGATATATAATATGATTCATTCTCCCCCTTTGGGATTATAAAAAAGAAAAGGAGAGCAGAGAGAGAAAACAGAATAAAGTTCCATTTAAATAACCATCGAAAAAGGTACACATAAATGAAACCCTATCAAAAATAACAGACACAACTATTTCTTTGGGTGAAAAGAATATTTCCCTTTAGCAGTTGGAGGAATGGATGACCCAGAGGGTGCTTTAGTGGAAGGTTGATCTGGACGGATGGAGATAGGAGGTAGCACAGCTCCAGCTGGTAGCACAGTGGGTGCTAATGTTTCTTGCAGAGGAGTAGCAGATCATTCTGAAAGTGGATGCTGAGTGACTAGGAGTATATTTGATAAATCTTGAGAGACTGATATCTGACCAGGAGAAAAATCTGTTGGAATGAGAGGCTCTGCAGTAGGAAGAATAATTTCCTTCGCTTTCACATGAAGATATGGTTTGAGTAGATTGATAAAATCATGAAATACTTCACCACCATATTTCATGGCCTTCTCAATTTCATCCTTGTTTTTCATGAAACTCTCCAGAGTAGGAGTAAAATCCTTCAACTGTTTAACTTGAGCCTTGAAAGCTTGAGTGACTGGAGGAAGCCTCAAATTTTCAACCAGGACTTTAAATTGATGGTTCAACTCATGATTGGTATAAATTTTAGAAAACTAGTGATCCACTTTCTCTTTGATCTCTTTCTGAGACTTAGTAGCATCAGCTGAATACAACTACACCATCTTGTGAATATGATCACTATTATATTTCATCATTTTCAAGGCCTCCAAATTCAGAATCTACCCAAGAGCTACCAACTCTTCCTTGATAACATCCTTTAGGGTATTGATCTCATGACCAGTGATCTTGGTCACTTTGGAGGTTCTAGTCTGAGCGACAATCTGAGTTATCTCAACCTTCAACTTTCTCAAATCAGATTTCGTTAGGGGTTCTATCAAATTTCTTCAAACTTCTATCATAGCAGTGACGGTTGATCTAAAATCACTTGATAAAGACACTAATCGACTACCTAAATCCTTGAGCATTTGATTTAAAGAGGTAATATTCCTGCCAATCATCTCACCAGTATTGCACAGGTTTGGATTAATAATACTTACCACTCTTTGAGTTAAAGAATCCATAGAAGCATCAGATAGATTCATAAGAGCAGGATTAGGAGCATTAGACAATTCCTATTTTATTGTCTCTAAAACTACATGGATCAACTCATACTTAAATCTATCAAGATCAGATTGTGCAATTGAAGGACCAGGTTTAGATTGCGAAACTGAAGGACTAGGCCTGTCTGCTGTCACTTGCATATACTCGGCAACTAATCGAGCCTTAACTGAATCACTTACTCTTGTAATATCCACTTCTTTATCTCTTCCCATCCAGCTTTTCATGAAGGATACAGAGGATTCACAAAACTATCTCTTCAATAATTTTCAGAAGAGTCTTCCTCATCCGCATCAATCTCTGAATGTACTGTCCTTTCACCCTCTAGAACAACTTCTTGCTCATTTAGTTGGGGTTGAGGATCATCTTGGATCACATTTTGACCATCTACTGGTCAAGTAGCATCATCATCATCATCACCATCATCATTATTTCCATTATAATCCTCACCATCACCATCATCACCATCATCACCATCATCATCATCACCATTTTCATTTCCATTATTATTTACTGAGGTATCATCAGTACTATCTTTACTACTAGATTCATACTCCTCAGAATTTGATTCTTCAGTCTCAGTTTCTTCTTCATTACCTAGAAGAGGTTCTGACTCTGGTAACTTGAGAGGTGAACTAGCTGGTCTAAATTCCATTCTTCTTTTCTTAGGACTTACTGTATCAGGATCACTCCTGTCATTCGGAGGTGACTCAGGTTCCTTTTCAGTATTTACATCATCATCAGCTTTGGAATCCCCGACTTTCACCATGCTAGACTCTCCAATGTACTTTGGAGCTACTATCTCTTCTTCCTCATCAGAATAAACAACTTCATCATCCGGTTTTAAACCAGGATCTCTCATCCCCTTTGGTCTCTTAGGATGATCAGTAGGATTGAAGGAGTCATAAAACGTTTCTTCATCAGCAACCCATGACTTCTTCCATGGAATCTAGTTTATTTTCATCCTTTTACAGATATCCTTGTTAATACAAAAACTAATAATGGATGACATACACTCATCTCCATCTTCAACACAAACCAAAAATTTTAACATAGCAGAGATTTTCTTAGAGTAGAATAAGGTTGTAGCTTTCTTGGATGGCTTCACCATCTCAGCAATATGGACTGTAAAATATCTACATAAGTTGATCTTTTCATCATTTAGTAATAAAAAAAATAAGAAAACATATTGATACTTTACAGTAGAAAAATATCCCTTTCTGGGATAGATTTGGTGCTAAATAAACTTAAAAAAATTATACTTTCACCATCTAACTCAGCAGCTGTTATTCTTCTGGATTCAGAATTTCAAGTCAGCATCTACAGAGAAAGTTCATAAGAAAAATATTCAGTGGTAGGAGGGATATGGCCAGTATAATCCTTGTATCTTCCATTATGAGGTACTCCTAAACATTAATCCCACTGATTCGATGAAAAAGTTATCCTTTTCCCTTTGATTACAGAAGATAATCTCACAGCTTCTACTCCATACAATAAAATAGTTATGTTAAGATAAAAATCATGCACCAGCTTCGGGTAGTAGACTCAGTCATTATCACAGAACCAGTCTTTCCATCCTTGCATCTCAAAAACTTTTGAATGTGCAGACTTGCTGGATAACACCCATTCGACACTCACTTCCTTTTCTGCAGTAACTACCCGAGTTTCCAACTCCGGGTTTTCTGACCATTCAGTCATTCCACTCAATTCTCCTCGATCGTGTTTCATAGGAGAGGAACCTTCAGATTCCTTGCCTTGTCTCTTTTGATTTTCCATTAGGAGTTTAGAGAGGATTGAGAGGTTGGAAAGGTTTTAATGGTTTGGGATTCATAAAAAGTATAGTTCGGTGAGATATGGAAGGTCAACAGTCTTTAGAAATAGTCACAGGTCATTATTTTCATCATTTAGGGTTACATTAATAATAATAAACAAGAATAACTATTTAGTAAAACAATGTCATTTTGACAAACACTAATACTCAAACGGTAGCTTAGATCTGTTTCACAGATCGGTTTCACTGATCAGTTTCACTGATCGGCTTCACTAATCTGTTTCACTGATCCGTTTCACTGATCGGTTTCACTGATCAGGTTTCACTGATCGGTTTCACTGATTGGTTTCACTGATCAGTTTCACTGATTGGTTTCACTAATTGGTTTCACTGATCGATCATACCTAATTCTTGCTTAATAATATTTAATCTTTCAGAGCTCAATGTTTTGGTGAAGATATCATCTAATTGATGTTCATAGTTAATAAATTCTAGATAAATATCACCCATTTGATAATGATCTCTCAAAAAGTGATGACTGACATCAATGTGTTTGGTCCTAGAGTGAGACACAATATTTTTAGAAATGATAATTGCACTAGTGTTATCACAATTTATAGACACATGTCTAAATTGATATCCATAGTCCAAAGGAGTGTGTTTCATCCACAAAATTTGTGCACAACTACTACCAGCAGTAATGCATTCTGCTTTAGCAATAGACAATGCAACATAGTTCTATTTCTTACTACACCAAGATACCAGAGACTTTCCCAAATGATGACATGTTCTAGATGTGCTCTTCCTATCCAACTTACAACCAGAAAAGTCAGCATATGAATAATTCATTAAGTCAAAGGATTGTCCTTTTGGATAAAACAAACCTAAATTTGTAGTATGTTTAAGATATTTGAAAATCCTTTGGACATCAAGTAAATGCGATTCGTTAGGATTATCTTGAAATCTTGCACACATGCATACACTGAACATGATATTTGTTCGACTAGCAGTAAGGAAAAGTAAGATTCCAATCATACCTCTATAATTGGGTTGATCAACTGGTTTCCCAGTTTCAACATCATCCAACTTACAGGTGGTACTCATAGGTGTGTCACTTCCCTTATTACTATCCAAACCAAAGTGTTTTAAAACATCTTTTGTATATTTACATTTATTTAAAATAATACTATCCTTCTTTGGAAAAATTTGAAATCCAAGAAAATACTTAAGTTCTCCCATTAAACTCATTTCAAATTCATTTTGCATAATCTTTGAAAAATTTGTACATAAAGAATCTTTGGAAGATCCAAATATAATATCATCAACATAGATTTGTACAATCAAAATATCTTCAGAAATTCTTTTAATAAAAATAGTAGGATATGAAATTCCTTTAGTAAAACCTTTAAAAATAAGAAAATTTGTAAGTCTATCATACCAAGCTTTTGGAGCCTATTTTAAACCATACAATGCTTTAGAATGATTAAAAACATGATTTTGAAAATGGGGGTTTGTAAATCCAGGTGTTTGTTCTAGAAAAACATCTTCAATTATAAAACCATTTACAAAAGCAATTTTGACATCCATTTGATATAACTTGAAATTCAGATGAGTAGCATAGGCATGTAAGATCCTAATGGATTCTAATATAGCTACAGGTGAAAAGGTTTCTTCATAGTCTATTCCTTCTTCTTGACTATAACCTTGGGCAACTAGTCTTTCTTTATTTCTAACTATATTTCCTGATTCATCAACTTTATTTCTAAAAACCCATTTAGTGCCTATGGACAAGGTGTCCTTAGGTCTGTCAACCAATTACCAGACTTTTTTTCTTTCAAATTTATTTAGTTCTTCTTGCATAGCCATTACCAAAAATTCATCATTGATTGCATCATTGATATTTTTAGGTTCTAACTGTGAAAGAAAGGTTTGATGTTCAACCTGATTTCTTAGAGAAGCTCTAGTCTATGTCCCTCTATCAAGATTACCAACAACAACATCTAAAGGATGATTCTTTATAATCTTAGATGATCTAGTAAAGGTAGGACTAGAAATTTCAGGTTCATCTCTAGGTTTGGGTTCACCAAGAGAAGATTCTAGAATATTTCCAGAGTTGTTTGTCTTTACAACAGGTTCATTGATTTTATCACTAAGGTTCAGAACAGACAAATCCTCTTCAAGATTTTCATAAGAAGACTTAGGTTCATGTGGATCAGTTTCATCAAATTTGATTTGAAGAGATTCTTCCACTCACTTGGTTCTCTTATTAAAGACTCTATAGGATTTTCTAGTAATTTAATATCCTAAAAAGATTGCTTCATCACTATTGGATGTAAAGTTTTCTAGATTATCCTTGGTATTGAGAATAAAGAATTTGTGACCAAAGACTCTGAAGTAACTAACATTAGGTTTCCTATTATTCCACAATTCATAATGGGTCTTCTTAAGAACAGGTCTGATCAAGACTTTATTAATAATATAACAAGTTGTGTTCATACCTTCAGCCCAAAAGTAAAATGGCAGGTCATACTCATTAAGCATAGTTCTTGCAATATCTTGAAGGGTTCTATTTCTTCTTTCTACTACACCATTCTACTGAGGTGTTCTAGGGTAGAAAAGTTGTGATTATAGACATTGTGTGAGAAATAATATTTAAAATCATGATTTTAAAACTCAAGACCATGATCACTTCTCAGGGTCTTAATCTTAAGTCCACTAAGGTTTTCTATAGAATTAGAATACTTAACAAATTAAGAACAAGCTTCACTTTTGTGAGCTAAAAAGTATACCCTAGTATATCTAGAAAATTCATTTACTAAGACATAGACATAGTGCTTCCCATTTAAACTAGAAACTCTAGAAGGTGCAAAAAAGTCCATGTGAACCAACTCGAGAGGGTGAGAAGTTGAAACTTATTTATTTTATTTGAAAGATACTTTATGTTGCTTTCCCTTTTAACAGGGATTTAAAACTTTGTCTGATGGGAATTATAGTTTGGGTAGGTCTCTAACTAGGTTTTTCCTAGTCAGTTTTCTAAGTGAATAAATGTTGTAATATCCTAATCTTCTGTGCTAAAGCCAATATTCTTTATGAAAAGCATTTAAGCAAGTAATGTTCTATTTGGATAAAGAATTTAAATCTATACCATAAACATTTTCATTTCTCAAAGAAGAAAATACTAAATCATTTTTATAATTATAAACCCTGCAGGCATAAATTTAAAATTTAACATTGAAACCATCATCACACAATTGAGAAATACTTAACAGGTTTAAACAGAAAATGATTTTGGTACACATATTTTCTTAGGTCCAGACAGGTTATCAATCAAAGCTTTAGGTACCCAGATTTGTCTTATGGGTCTCTAATAATTTACAAAATTGATAGATTCTTAAAGACAAACTTTATTTGATCTATAACCATTTGAATAACTAGATGAAGCATATGAATTTATAGAACTATAACTAGCTGCATTCTATCCAAATTTAGGAATAAATCTAGTTTTAGCATTCTGTCTCTTTCCAGGCTGATTGCCTATACCAGTGGTATATTTTGGTGCCACTTGTTTTCCTAACATTTGTGTAAGTGTATCTTTTCCATTTTTGAAGTTTTCTAAGTACTTACTTAATTTATCATTGGACAATTTTAGTTCATTATTTTACTTAAGTAATTGAGCATTCTTGTATTTCTCTATATCAAGGGAAAATTTAAAAGATATGGTCAAAGAATGCTATTTTTTCAAGGTATTATACTTGTACTTAAGCTCATTATAGGTCTCTTCTATCATCTTACAATATTCAAATAACTCTTCACTAGACATATTTTCAGATTCAGAATCAGAATCAACTCCAGAATAATATGAATTTAATGTAGGAGTGTCCTGTGTTACCTCAGATGTGTTTGTCATAAAACACATATTAGGTTTTTGAGATTTTTCATCCTGCTTAGATTCAGGATCACTTAAAGTGTCTTCTAAATCACTCCAAGTTTCTTTCATATCTTTCTTGTACTAATTGTCCTTGTAGTCATGTTTATTTTTGAAATTTAACTTTGGACAGTCTGCTTTTACATGTCCTTTCCTTTTGCACTCATAACAGACAATCTCATCACTCTTATCAGACTTCTTCCAATCTTTCTTCCAGTGACCTTTGTTGTCATATTTACCTTTGTAGTTTGATTTTCTGAAGAATTTATTCTTCCTGTAGAACTTCTAGAATCTCTTGGCTATTTGAGCCATCTCAGCATCACTGTCAAAATCTGAACTTTCACTTGTTGAGATTTCAATAGGTATGTGAACTTTCTCCTTGTCTTTTCCTTTTGAGGCAGTAGACTTAAATGCCACCGACTTCCTTTTTGGTTCATCATGTTCTTCCTTGTTTAACTTAAGTTCTTCTTCATACATCATAATCTTACCAATTAATTCCTTAACAGGTAGTTAACTTATATCACATGATTATCTTATTGAAACAGATGTGTCTCTCCATCTTTCTGGAAGACATCGTAGTATTCTCATAATCTGCTCCGTTGTAGGAAAAACTTTTCCAAGTGAGATCATAGTGTTGACAATATCATTGAACCTGAGATACATGTCAGAAATGGGTTTATTAGGCTTCATTTTAAAATTATCATACTTAATATTGTAGGTATTAAATCACATTTCCTTAACATTGGTTGTTCCTTCATGAGAAACTCCCAAGGTATCCCAAATTTCATAGGCAGTTTTGCAAGAAGATATCTGATTAAATTATTCATATCCTAAAGAACAGTACAGAGCATTCAAAGCTTTATAATTATTATTATAAGCAGTTATAATAGGTTCATCCCAAGTAGTTATCTCAATGTCTAGAATCTTATATTGAGTTTCTATAGCTATACAGATATCAAATCCCATACTCTCTAAGTGAATTTTCATTTTATGTTTCCATTGGGCATAATTTTTAACAATGAAGAAAGGTGGCATGTTGGTAGCAACACTTTCTAGTCTACTAACCATAAATAGATTTTAGTAGATATATTTAAAGAGATAAAATTTAGAACTAACAGATATTTAAGATCTTTAAGATACAAAAAAAATCATAGTTAAAAAAACAGAGTGTTTGAAAGCCTTTAAAAACAAACAACCTCTGATACCAAATGTTGGTCGGAGTGGATACTAAATAGGGGGTGAATTGAGTTCCAATTAAAATTTCTATTAAAATCCTCCAATTTAAAATCTAAGTTAAAGTGTAGTGAATTTGTAAATCTGTAAAGGTTCAATTAGATTCTCAAAATATTGATTAGGTCTTAGTTAATTTAATCAGAGGATTAAATTAACTTTTGAATCTAATCTACTAATTTACAAAAGTTACAAACTCATGATAATTTAAATATTAGAGTAAATTTAAAACAATTTTATATTTTAAAGTAATTAGCAGCGGAAAATAAAATATATAAAATACACTTTGAATTAAATCTAAGATGCACAATAGATGTAACCAAGAGGTTCAGTCTCAAGCCGAGACTTAGTCCTCTCAAACAATTTATATAAATTTGATCCACAGCTTGGATTGAGTAAAAAAACAATGCAGAGATTGTTTAGGTCCTAAGACCTCTACCACAGTTCTTAGTTGGAAAAAAAATCAACAGCTCTCAGGCTACCCAGGTCACACTTGACCTCTTCCACAACTCACAGTGGGATACACGAAGGTATAGAAAGTTTGGTGTGAGGATTTAATATCCTCCAGTTCATCTCAGAAGATAATGTGTATCTAGAGTAGACAGATGTACACACACTACTCAGAATGTTAAGAAAAGGAATAAAATAGAGGAAATAATAGAGTTTAGAAACCTCTGTGTATTTCCAGATATGATCTGGACTTGTTTTGATGTTGCAGATGAAAGTCAGGTCCTTTCTGGTGAGGATGACTCAAAATAGAGTATCGTTGTTCTTCTCAGATACATCTATTTAGACTTGTGCATTTGATTTTCAGTAAGACACAACTACTAGTCTTTGAATTTGTTCCAGGTGTGGGATCTTCTTTAGGATCTCTGATTTTTATAGGTGTTCTTCTAGTTCTCCTTGTGTTCCCTGGAACATCACACACGCGCACCTTCTTTCGTGTATCTTTCTCTTTTCATTCAGCTCTTCCTTTTTACTGCAGATCTTCCTTTTTTATTCCTTGAGATCTGGAAAAAATAATGATTACCTTTTTACAGGTACGAGGTACAGTTTACTGACATCCAACAACTATCATTAAATAGCATTTATTGCATTAAAAACATCAAATATGACCTTTGGAATTAAATAATAGTCAATAGAAATTCAAACAGTTCTCATGACTATCAGCAAGTCATGAGATCGGTAGGTCATGTGATCAGCATCAGCTTCGGTAGCTCATGTGATCAGCATCAGTATCAGTAGCTCCTATGATATGCATCGGTATCAATAGCTCATGTGATCAGCATCGGTATCAGTAGCTCATGTGATCACCATCGGTATCGGTAGCTCATGTGATCAGCATCGGTACTGGTAGGTCCTCATATCAGCATCATTATCAGAAGCTCATGTGATCACCATCGGTATCGGTTGGTCCTCATATCAACATCAGTATCAGTAGTTCATTTGATTAGCATCGGTTTAGTAGGTATTGTCAGTGCCATCGTTTTCATCGGTGTGACCATTTTTCGTCGGTGCAACCATTGTCATTGGCGTGACCGTTATCATCGGTGCGATCTTTCTTCATCGGTGCGACCATTCTCATCGGTGTGACAGTTCTCATAGGTGAGAAATTTTTTCATCGATGCGACCGTTCTCATCGGTGTGATCGTTGTCATCGATAACTCAAGAAAATAACTAACGGTGAGTCAAAAACATCAAATACGCACCAAATGTCTGTTCAAACCAGGACACTTCTAGGACAATAGAAAAACATAAATAATCATAGATAAACATATGTAAACATGATTAAACATATATAAAAACATTTAGAAAAGAATGAATAGTTGACTAAATTTACTTTTAAACAGAAATAACAATGATTTGTTATTATTAAAATAACCATTTCACAGAGAGTTCAACACAACTTTTATCCGAATTTGAGGTAGGGGTTATTATTAAATTCAATAAATTCACACGATTCATTTCATCATTATTGAAAATCATGATGAACATGGATCAAACAAAATGAGTTGATATGAAATTCATATATGTTTGATGGTGGTTGTTGTGGGACCTTGAACGGGTTTAAATATATCTATGTGATGTATTTATTTAATACCTGCTTGATATGATGTTAACGCGGAGGTCGCGAGCTAAAAAAATAAGTCCCAAACCCTCCACCACTTCGGTTTTTGTCGTGTTCTTCATGGGTGAATTTATAACTCAACGACTACTTTAACTCAGAAGCCATGTAGTTACGAAATCAACTTGGGAGGCCCGTAGGCACGTTCGGAAGGGAAAAAAAACCACCAGAGCTCACTCGGTGGCCGATGGAAGTTCTGCCTGCACGACACTGGTTGGTGATGATGACTGGCACCGGCGCTGGCTGGCCATTGGCTATTGTGGATGGAGGTGGCCTCCAGAGGCACTGTGGTGGTCAACAGGGGTGGCCGACCCTCGGTCGGCCACATTGGCAGAAGGCGGTGTGTCGTCGCACACTATAGTGAGGTGGTCGCGACATCAAAGACGTGACAAAGGCGAAAGTGACCCTTGATCCACGGGTCTCACTTATAGGAGGGCGGCGCCACATGGACTCGTCGATTCAATACCCGAAAGGCTTTGTCATTTGGGATGGGGGACTGCCACCCAGCTGGCGGACCAAGCCAGCCACTCGGGTCGGGTCGCCCGGTGGCCTGTGCCTAGCCGAGGCAGGCTGGGCCGGTCCGGTCCATGACCCAACCCACTCGCGCTTGGCCGGGTTAGACCCAGACCAGGTCGGGTGACCCAAACCGGGTCGAGGAGACCCAAACTGGGTCGGGGCGGCCTAGGTCGGGGCGGGTCGGGTCGATCCGACTGGGTCAGACCGAACCCAGACCCTTTTTGGCCCAAATATGCTTAAAATGTCATATCACACAAACCAGATGGCTATTTGACAAGACATCAATGAGACTAGAATCCTTGGAATGAGAAAGTCTTTTTGAAATACTCCAGTTATGTTTTGGATAAAGTTGGAGTATGAATGGGTTGGATCGAACTCAAATCCAACTGGGTGCTTGGCACTAAAATGCCTATAATTCACAGACCGAGCATCTGATTAATGCGATGTCTTTTGCATTGATACCCTGAAGACATGGTGGTTATTTGGTTAACTCCTTTTTGGAAGGTCGTGGTATTTGAGGCACGACTGATATTTTGAGGAGTAGATATTATGGAACTCAAGCGTACCAGGTGTGGGGAATCCTTTGGCTAACTATCAATTGAAGAGTGACCCTATGATGATCAGCATCAAAGAGACCCTATGTGGATCAGCAGCATAGAGACACTGTGTGGATCATCATCATAGTGACCCTGTGTAGATCAGCATCATAGCGATCCTATGTGGATCAACATCATAGTGAACCTGTGTGAATCAACATTCTAGAAACCCTGTGTGGATCAACAGTGCCCGACCTGATGAGGACCAGCCTTAGAGAGGAATGTCATGGATCAGTGACATCTGAACCTGTGTGGATCGACAAAGAAACAACTTCTTCATGGTTCAGTTTTGGAACTACCTAATGGAATAAAATGATATAGCTTATGACTAATCATCTTTATTCCTGATCTCTATGTTGTATACCTGGTTTGAGGTGAGTCTTTTCTTTTTTGCTTTTTGATTGTGATCATGGCTTGTGGTTTTCCTTTGTGGAATTATGAGAGACCTTTGGGGGTCTCGGGGTCCCTATTGGGTATTGTTATACTCACCCCTGCACGGGCTTCACCCACACATTGTTGTGTCTTGTTCAGAAGAGGAGAAGCTTGGATGAGGCTTTAGGTAACCATGACCAAGCGGTACACGGAGGTGACTGGTTGACGTGGAGAGCTGAGGAGATGATATGTACCTACCCTTATGTAGGAACCCTGGTGGAGGGTCATATGAGCTGTTTTCTATTTTTATATCATGTTGTATCTTTCAGTTGGAATTGTATTCTAGTCCCTTTACTTTCAGTACACACTTTTACTACTGAATTTTTACTACATGGTTTTCATCTTGTCATTTTCTTGGTTTTCGTGTTTTCAGTTTCAAAGGCAATGCCCTCTCATTTTAGGTATACACATTTCTGGTGTTAGTCTCCAACCCCTGTCCTATGGAAGGAAGGCTTGGGGTAGTCACGACAAGGGCCTCGGGGGACAGTTCGTGATAAAGTGGTATCAGAGAAGTCAGTTCTACCGAAGAACTGGGACTCTAATCTTTCTAATGAAGTAAATGTGTTAAGTGTTTTGAGAGTGGTTCTCAGTTCGGGGATTCCACTGTTGATCTAGAGATTAACATATCCATGCACCAGGACCCTGAATTCTGATTTCCGACTCGGTGTAGGAAAACACAGATTGCATGTGTTTTGGAAATGTTTTACTTTTGATCTCATTTGAGTAGGCTCACTGGGTATAACTTTTTGATCGTGGCATAACTGTTTCTTTCAAGATACCTCCACGTAGACAACCATCCAAGAATCTAGAAAGATTTCACGATGATAGCCCACCGAGCAATGAGGCTTCGGTGTAGGGCCCTGTTACAGCGATAACACCTTCAGGTGGTGCCCCAACAGCACCACCACCCATTGGGAATAGTTTCCACTAACCCCACTACCGAAAGATACACACCATCTGAGCGCATTGCACGAGTTCCAATGGAAGAGGGTTCCACGTTTTCAAGGTGAGACGGATCCCTAGGAAGCTGAGGACTGGATGGAGGCTATGGAACAGTTTTTTATCCTATTTGGGACACCAGCAGATCAGATGGTGATCTTAGATGCTAGTCTTTTCGAGGGAAAGATATGGAGATGGTGAATCCTACAACTCAAGTTACACAACAAGGCGACCCTCACCTGGATAGACTTCAAAATCCTCTTTAGGGAGGAGTACATTCCAGTAACCCTATACTCTGTGTGTATTTAGGAGCTCCTACACTTACAGTAGGGTAGCCTAACATTAGCCCTATACTCGGTGAAGTTCACTGAACTCTCACACTACTCCACCAACATGGTATGGGACCCTTTTTCAGGGACCATACCTTTGAGAAGGGTCTCTAACGGGAGATCAGAGTGTCAATGATATCACTCAATATCCCAATAAAGGCTAGAGTACTTGAGAGAGATTTATTGTTGGAAATATTCTTAGATGAGAAGACGCTGATGGTGAGAGCCACCACCAGACGACAGGTTGCTGAGTAATCTACAGTAGGAAGTGGGTGGATGATGCAGAGGTCCAAGTGAGACAAAGATTCTGGAGGACAACCTCAAGATATAGGGTCAGAGGTGCAGAGCTCACGAGGTAGAGCATGCCAGTAGAGGAGCAGACTGTGCTTCACGTGCGGAGGGTAAGGAAACATGGATCACGAATTCCCTTTCATACCAACGATCAATATAAGATCAAGGGACCTCCTAGGAAGAGGTAGATATTCGAGAGAGGAGGTCTTTAGGGAGATGGACGTGGTAGAGGAGCATTCCATGCATTAGGTGGAGGGCGACGATTTGAGGTTCTACCGGCACCACCCCAAGTGGTACACCTCTACCTGAGGGAGCAGGCAGACAGGGATGAGCACAACTTCAGGCAGCTGAGGCCTATTACCATAGTTCTCTAGTGATGATTCAAGGTAAGATCTGTGTCTAATACACCCAACCTACTGTACTTATAGACACAGGTTCGAGTCACTCTTTCATTTCCACGACTCTCGCTCAGAGCTCAGAGATTTCGGTAGATCCATTGGCTGGATCCTTAGGATTATAGACTCCTACGGGAGAGGATTCAACAATCAAACACCGGTTCCAGTAGTGTGATCTTACTTTAGGAGGTGATAGATTTGGATGAGATCTTCTTGTATCTGCGTCAGGGACTTACGATGTCATCTTGGGTATGGACTGGTTATCCACAGTCCATACTCAGATTGACTGTTTTATGCGCAAAGTGAGGTGTGTCCGCAAGGACGAGATCATGTTTTCCTTCACTCGAGATAAGAGAACCTTTGCAGTAGATGATGGAATTTCTCAGAGGAGGGTGCAACTGATATCTCATCAGCTAGCCAGCCTTACCCTCAGAGCAGTTGATGCTACGAATCCGAGTTATCCTATAGTGGTGGACCAGTATTCTGATGTCATTCCTGATGATGTTCCGGGACTACCTCCTCATAGAGAGGTAGACTTCTACATTGACCTGTACTCTGGGATGAAACCAATATCAACACCATCATATCGGATGGCTCCCATGGAGCTTTGCGAGTTGCAGGTATAGTTGGAGGGCTTTTAAAAGAAGGGGTTCATAAGGCCTAGTGTTTCTCCATGGGCATCCCTGATTTTATTCTCCAGGAATTCATATGAGAGTCTGAGGATTTGTGTATACTATCAGTTCCTGAACCAGGTGACCGTGAAGAACAAGTATCCTCTTTCGAGGATTGATGATTTCTTTGAACACCTAAAGGGAGCATAATGGTTTTCAAAGATAGACCTCAAATCAAGATATCATCATCTCAGGGTATGGGGAAAGGACTTACTGAAGAAAGCCTTCAGTTGTTGGTTTAGACATTATGAGTTCTTGGTAATTCCCTTTGGTGTGACAAACAATTTGACAGTGTTCATGGGGCTCATGAAAAAAATCTTCTAACCTTACCTCAATCGCTTCATGGTAGTCTTCATTAATGACATCTTGATATACCTGACATTGTAGGAGGATCACGTCACACACCTATATATAGTTCTGGATACACTCCGAGAGCACCAGCTTTATGGAAATCTCTTGAAGTGCTAGTTCTGGATACAGGTGGTTCAATTCTTGGGGCATGTTATTCTGAAGGCTATAATTGCAGTGGATCCAGTGATGATATAGGCAGTTCTTTCTTGGGAGCCACCCAGGAGTGAGACTGAGTTACAGAGTTTCCTGGGATTGGTTGGGTACTACTAGATATTCATACCTAACTTTTTATATATTTTCATCAACTTTTTCATCTTTGACAAAGAAGGGACAACCCTTCGTGTGGATGGAGAGTTGCTAGCAGAGTTTTTAGGAGCTAAGGAAGAGACTGATGAGTGCCCCCATCTTGAGGATACCAGAAGAGGGTGTTGGGTATGTAGTTTATTGCGACGCATCAGGGACCAGACAAGGATGTGTCGTGATGCAGGAGTGAATGGTGATTGACTACAACTCACGTCAGCTGAGAGAACATGAGAAGAACTACGCTACCCATTACCTGTAGTTATCAGTAGAGGTCTCTGCACTGAAGATGTGGTGGAACTACTTGATGGGAGAATGTTTTACAGTCAACTCTGATCACAAGAGTCTCAGGTATATCTTTTCATAGAAGGACCTGAACCTGAGATATTGATGATGGCTAGAGTTCCTCGAGGACTATGATTTTGATATAGTCTATACTTATGGGAAGGGGAACGTGTTGAAAGATGCACTCAATATAAGGTCCAGTCTACAGTTGTTGAGAGAGGCGAAGAGTAGGTATACGCGTTACAGTTATCCTTCATGGATAGTGATGGAGCAGCTTACCTCTAATCTATGATAGTTAGTCCTCCACTCCTTCAGCGAGTCAGGGAGGCACAACATGGGGATGTAGACTGTGAGGCCCGACATTCTCAGATATCCTCAAGACAGTCTCCCGATGGATTATCTTAAGGCGGGGAGCATGTCATCCTCTATAAGGATTTCACTATGGTAATAGTGATGCTATGAGAGGAGGTGTTTAGGGAGTTACAGAAATCCCCTTTGGCGGTGCATCCTGGGGTGGGGAAGATGTACCAAGACCTCCGATGTTAGTACTGGTGGCCAAGAATGAAGAAAGTGGTGGAAATGTTCATTTCATGATGCCTCACTTGTCAGTAGGTGAAGGACAAACATTAGGTACCAGCATGCTTAGCTCTACCACTTGTGGTACCAAAGTGGAAGTGGGATTGTATCTCTATGGACTTCATGAAAGGGCTACCACATACGTCCAGGGGAAACGATTCCAGCTGGGTGATCATTGAGTGACTCAACAAGTCGGCCCACTTCCTACCCATCTAAGAGTAGGGATCAATAGAGAGATTGGGGGAGTATCTATGTACATAATATTATATGACTTCACATGGTTCCAATGATGATCCTCTCAGATTGCGATGCTCATTTTAAATCCTGCGTTCTGAAGGGATTACATGACGCATTTGGGACTCAGCTATGTTTGAGCACCGCCTTCTATCCTCAGATAGATGGTCAGATGGAGCGGACCATACAGACACTCGATGACATACTTTGTTCTTGTGTCTTTGATTTTGGCCGCAATTGGTAGGACCACCTGCCATTGGTGCAGTTATCTTACAACAAGATTTATCACTCCACCATCGGCATGGATCCATTTTAATCCATGTACGTGCGACCTTACAGATCGCCACTATACAGGAAAGACCTAGCGGAGTCATCACTTATGGGCCTAGAGATGGTATAGGCTACTATAGAGAATGTGAAGATCTTCTAAGAGAGGTTGAAGACATTATATAGCTGGTAGAAGTCTTATGCCGACCAAAGATGGAGACCCTTGGAGTTTGAGGAGGGAGACCATGTATTCTTATGAGTCTCACCTCAATAAAGATTATAGAGGTTTGGTCGGGGGGGAAGTTATCTCCGAGGTTCATTTGACGTTTCCTAATATTCAGCAGAGTAGGTGAGGTGGCCTACCAACTAGTTCTTCTCCCATAGATTTACCAGGTGCATAATGTTTTCCATGTGTCGCAACTGAGGAGGTAAGTGTGTGATCCATTACACGTTATCGACTAGGGAGAGCTGAACATCAATGACTGGATATCATTTGTGGAGTCCCAATTGGAGATAGAGAATCCATAGGGGAAGGACCTTTATGGGTGATCAATTCCTCTAGTGAGAGTTCGTTGGTAGCACGGGAACCTCTAGGCGAGCACATGGGAGTGGGAAGATCATATACATGCTCAGTAACTCTATTTGTTCCCCAAGTTTTGTTGTAGCTTTCGAGGAAGAAAATCCCTAAGGTGGGGAGAATGTAAATAACCATAAATTCCATATTTATTTTAAATTATTTAGGATTATTATGAGTATTCTAAAATTGACGATGCTTGATTCTGAGGCATGGTGTGCCCAAAATGAAATTTTGAACTTTTTTTAATGGTACTTTTAGTAAATGTGCAGGAAGCATTTTCTATCTTTTGAATCAGTGCGCGGAAAAAAATTTGAGGGCACCGTTGAATCCGCAGTGCTGAGATCGCTTAAGGAAAGCTTAAATTTGACCACCATAGGTAGGGAGAAAAATATATATTTGACGACTTTTTGAGGAATAATAAAATGAAATAAAAATTTTATTTTAATTTTTCTACCAATGGTTGAGAGACTATGGTGGGAACTCTTGGTTGTCAATCCATTTAATGGGTTGCCTCTTATATTGTGTAACCACTCCTCATCTAATTTATGTGGTTCATTAATTTCTCCGATTAATGAAACCATTAATTAAAAGGAGAGTTAAACTCTTAACTCCTACTTTTAATTATTTCCATCATTGGAAAATAGGGGGGATTAGTGATATTGTGGGAGAAATATGACAAAGCGCCAATGAACTTCCCTACAATGAAGAACGGAGGCTCAAATAACATCATTGGAGGAATCGATCTAGGATCAAAGAATGCCAAAGAATTCAATGAATGAGGATTATTCACCCACAATAGTGACATATTCTCTGAATCCGAGGTAGGGGTTGTTATTAAATTAAATAATTCTCATGACTCATTTCCTCGGTCTTGAAAAACATGATGAATGAGGATCAACCAAAACGAGTTGATCCAAAATTTATATGAATTTGCGGGTGGTGGTTGTAAGAGCTTGAATGAGTTTAAATTTATCTATGTAATGTATTTATTTAATACCGGCTTGATATGCTGCTACTACAGAGGGCGCGAGCCAAACGAACAAGGTCCGGAACCTCCGAAACATCATTTTTTTTCACATTCTTCATGGGAGAAGTTCAAACTCAATGACAACATGAATATGAAATCCACACAGTGACAATGAAAACCCAGGAGGCCCGTAGGCATGTTCAGAAGGGAAAACAGACAACCAGAGCTCACCCGGTGGCCCGGAGAAGTTCTGCCGGTGGCGGCCGGCTATCACTGGACACGGTGAGGAGGCCACGACATCAAAACCGCGACATAGGTGAAGGGGACCTGCACCCTGTAGGTCCCATTAATAGGAGGTAAGCGCCACATGGTTCCACCTATTCAACACTAGAATGAATTTTCTTTTTGGGACAGGGACTGCCACTCCAGCTGGTGGACCGCGCCAGCCACCTGGGCCAGTCCACGACCCAGTGGGCCAAGCCCACTCGAGCCATACCAGTCAGTACGTTCTGGGCCGGATCAGACTCGGGTCGACCCAGACCGGGTCAGACAAGATCCGGAGCCTTTTCGACCTAGATACACTTAAAAGTACTTATATCAAAAACCATACGTTTGTTTGATGAAACTTTTATGGCACTGGAATCCTTGGAATGAGACGGTCCTTTTGAGATACTCCACTTCAGTTTTGGAGAATTTTGGAGTACGGATGGAACCCGAATCCAACCAGGCCCTTGGAACTAAAATTCTCATAACTCATAGACCAGGTGTCTGATCAACGCACCATCTATCGCATTGGGACCTTTATGACATGGAAGATCTTTGGGTTACTACTTTGTGGAATGTCATTGCAGTTGAGGCATGACCGATATCTTTAGGCGCAAATATTACAAAACTCAAGTGCATTGTGTGTGGGAAATCTTATGACTGACTATCAATTGAAGAGGGACTTTGTGTGAATCAACATCAGAGCGACCCTATGTGGATCAAAATCATAGATACCCTATGTGAATCATCATCATAGTGACCCTATGTGGATAAAAATCATAATGAACTTGTGTAGATCAGTATTTTACGACCCGACGAGGACCAACCTTAGAGCGTCCCATCATGTATCAATGACATACGACCTTGTGTGGATCGATAATGAAACAACTTCTTCATGGTTCAGTTTTGGAACTTCTTAATGGAATAAAATTAAATATCTTATGACTAAGCATCTTTATTCCCGATCTCTGAGTTGTATACCTAGTTTGACCTGAGTCTTTTGTTTTGGGCATTATGATTGATATCATGCTTTGTGGTTTTTCTTTGTGAAATTCTAAGAGACATTAGGGGGTATCAGTGTCCCTACTGGGTATTGTTATAATCACCCCTGCACGGGCTTCGCCCGCAGCTTGTGTGTCTTGTGCAGACTATGAGTATCTTGGATGATACTTTAGGGAGCTAGGACTAGGTGGTACACAGAGGTGACCAGTTGACGTGGATATCTGAGGGGACAAGTTGTACCTACCCTTCAGGTGGGAACCCTGGTGGATGATCTCAGGAGCTGTTTTCTATTTTTCTATTTTATTGTATCTTTCAGTTGGTATTGTATTATAGAACATTTAAATTTAGTACACACTATTACTAGTATAGTTTTAATATGTGGTTTTCATTTTGTCATGTTATTAGTCTGTGTATTTTCTGGTTCAAGGGAAATGCCTTCCCATTTTAGGGATACACCTTTCTGGTGTTAGTTTCCAACACATGTCCTATGGAAGGCAGACTTGCGGTAGTCATAGCACGGGCCCTGGGGGATGGGGTCATGACAACCTTGTAGTTCAAATTATATAGAAATTTGTTCCACCTTATTATTTTACCCTGTGTGTTTTCTTTGTATGATTTATCAGTATATAATTAAATGGGAATATTATTCTCAAGGGTAGGAATAAAGAATATGTATATGTTATCAAAATTAGATAATAAAATGGAGACAATAAAGAAAGAATAATTTAGTTAAAACTTGATAAAATCTATTTCAAATGTTCACTATTGGTTCACTCTCAAAAGATGATCTCTTAAGGACTATATATGATGAGATCCACCTTGATAAAGACAATTTGGAGTTTCTCTTTGAGGGGAAGATAAACAGATTTTACTTTTAAAAGCTATCAGAACCCATCAATAACATGAAAATATGAATAATTATAAGGTTCATGAAAGCATGTAATTGAAAAGGTATGGTTTGATATTATCTCATCCTTGGTTATCAAATCTTAAAATTTAGGGGGGGTAAGATTTATGGAAAAAAATTGAAAAATTAAAGAAGATTCAATGATGGTTTCTAAGTTGGGGAACCAACTACTAATATTGGAATGTTTTAGAGTTTTTTATTTATATGAATGGATGAACTCAAGTTATAATTCTAATAAATATAGATTTTTCAATAGGAGTCAAGTGATTTCATATTTATGAAATTTGAATTGATTTTAAAGTATATGTAGTAATAATTTTCAAGTGTTATCAAATTACCATTATCTAAAATGGTTAGATTTTTTAGCCAAATACAACCTTCATATTTTCTATGATAAACATGGATCATGTAGACTTATAGTTGGATAATTGATGGGAACTTTTTTAAGAATGAAGTGATGTGATTCTCTCTTTATAATTTTTTATTTTTTTAATAAGATAGATAGATGAAAATATAAGTAAAGAGGAGAAAGAAGGGGATATTCACATGAAATAAATAGAGTAACACATACCATCTCCTAGGGTTTCTGCTTCCGATGGAAATAGCCTAAGTTATTGATGGGCATGACCTAGGACTCTTCCTTCCCCGTGGGGGGGATCTATCTTCTTCAAGGATTCATCCATTCACTGTCCTTAACAATCCCAATTTTTCCTCTCTTCCAGGTGATCTCTCTTTCCCCTAAGGTTCCTGATCTCAATAGCAGATTTCCCCAATTAGTGATTTTGATGAATGAATTCATCGTGACTTTATATCTTTATAGAATGATGCTGATGAATTGATTCATGAATCAATGCCTTTTGTTCGATGCCTTCAACCAATTCATTTTCATTTCTTGGGTTCTTCTCAATCATGTGATGGTAGGTCTCCTCAATAGGAGTCATTGGATGGTTCATATCTCTTCAAAATCCAACATGATTACTGCTTGGTCCAGTGATCCTCGATCCTTCAATGGGATTTAATTACTTCTCTTTAATTGGTATTTTTAGTTAAATATGAAGCACAATATTCCTACTTCAGTGATGTGAGTAAGCTTATCAGATTTACCTTTTCCTTTCCAAAATCCCTTGATTATTTTTATGTTGGGAAATAGAGTAACACATTTTGAAATATATTGTTTATCTGGTGTTGATAAAAAATATAAATGGGGATATTGTTGATCTTACTATATGATTTTCATTTTTTTTTCATAAATATAAATTAGGTCTCAATAATATTTATTTTATTATGGAATGGACACAGATAACTTAAAACTAGGTTAAATAACATAACCTTGTTGATACAAAGGTTTGAGTTCCCAAGGAATTAATTATTCCATGTTATAAATTGAAAATATTAAATAATTACTTAAGAACTACCTAGTCCTTGTAAGTAGTGTGAGTAACTTATAATTCCATTTATTTAGAAATGAAAAAATTGGATTGGGAGTTATAAAAAATACATGGATACAACTAGATGAATTAAAAGATGTTGGGATATGAGACATATGATTTTTTCATTATATGTTTTTTAAGTTATATTACATAGGATATAAAATTTAACTAAGTAGGAAAAATGTATTGTTTAGAAAAGTTGATACGCAATGAAAGACCTCCCAAGTATCCCTGTATCTAATACAGTTGGATGATCATAGAGTCATGATAGAAAATATGATATGTATGGTATAGAGATCCAAAGTGGTTCAATGTATCCATGAAGTGTGTGGGATGGAATAAGAGATAAATCCACCATGTGAGGAGGAATGGTGACGAGGTCCATGGTACAATGTCAGTACCAAGGGAGTTGTTTGAGAGGTGTTAATACACTGTGATTGATAAATGAGTTTCAATCCCTAGTGTATTTTTGATATGAGATTAGTGATGAGAGGCTTATACTCATCATTTAAAATATTCATGTTATTAGGTTGTTATAACAACTTATGAATTATATTCATCATATAGATCATTTCATGCAGTGAATGTTATATATGTGAAACATCCACTTATTCCATGCGACATCATAAACATAATATTTCAATAAATAACATTCTTAACTAGAGATTAAAACACCATTAATATGTGTTTGAGAAATGAGAATTTATTCACATCCATGTAAAAGTAGAAATAGGTATTCCATGTGATAATTCATGTTCCACCACTGATATAATAAGATAAAATAAGTGTTAGCTCACTATCTAATTTTATAATAGTAGAAGAATAAAATTTAGGCACCTAGAATATGTTATTTCTATTTCTGATACCTTCACCAGGGCATGCGCATCCGTCCATCGAGGACGCGCAACAGTTTCCCCGCATTCTCTCTTTCCAAAGGAGGGAGAAATCCATCTACTGTTTAGGGACATTTTCTCCTTGATTTAAATGAGATAATGGGATATCAGTTCCTAATTCTATGTATTCTTCCTCGGAACTCGTTACCTCATCCGAGTCTCCCTTAAATATTAAGTCATGGTTAATGAATCTCGTTCCCGGTACCATATCTTTGTGGATGCCAATTAATTAAACTAGTTCCATTAGGACATTTCATGGGGTCTTGACATGGTAGAAACCTTCAGTCAGAGTAGATGACAACATCAGGCATGTTGGGGCATCTCTAGATGCATGGACATTGGGGAACCCTTATTCTTCCTCATAAGAGGGCATCTCAATGGTGAAAAACCCAAGGCATCCCACATCAGTCGTGGGGTATCTTATGCCGAACGCATGTCTCTGAGGTTTTCCTCAGCTTCCCATGTTTAACACAGGGCATGCAACAAGCTTAACATATTGTGGAGATAGTTATGCCAAAGGCGTGTCTTCTGAGGTTTTCCTCAGGCATCTCTTGTTTAACATGAGGTAAGCCGTGAGTTTAATGTCTTGTAGAGACGGTTACACCAAAGGCGCATCTTCCAGGGTTTTCCTCAGGCATATCATGTTTGATACGAGGTAGGATGTGAGTTTAACATCTTGTAGAGAAAGAATGAGGGTAATCAGAATGTCCCAGAAAGATAGATCAGATTCTTACATCCTTAGGAGGGAACACCTAGAAGGTTTACCATGTGGATGGATTATAACCCTCAATAATAGAAGACCCAAGATGGTGTGTCCTATAAAGGGAAGATGTCACACTATGAAGGATGATCTGGAAACCACAAAGGGCAGATCAGAGAGTGTTCACCCCAGAATGGGGGAACACCAAGGTTTACCATTAGCTAGGATTGAACCTTGTGGGGGTTTCCTACGTACCCTATGTAGATGACATGGATCAAAACTCACATAGTACGAAGGGTTGATGAATCAGGGTGTAAAAAAAGCATAAGAACTCAGATACATGCTGTGGCTTACACATTGAAAGCGTCCTAGGTACTTTTAGGTGCAGTGAGGAGGTGGATGACATGATCCCACTAGGATGTGGTGGCCCGGGTAAGAATCATGATGGATGATGGAGAGTTGAATGAAGTGGAGAGAGAATGAGATGGAACTAATGTGAGGATGATAGTGATGTTGGTATTGAGACTTTTAGAGACTTCCTACGTATCCCCGTGGTAGGGAATCAACGTCCATGTAGTTCGATGGGAAGATGGGATAAATGAGGAGGAAAACCGTGAGAATGGATGCATAGATGGGATCTGGAGAAAATAGAAACTCTATGTTTGGTAATGACCTTTCCAAAACACATAGGCTCGGGGGAGAGATCAGAATGAGACATGAGTGATGAGCTTGAACCTCGGGGAGGCTTCCTACGTATCCCCATGGTAGGGAATCAAAGTCCAAATAGTTCATCTGATGAAAAATTACTGTCGATTGGGGACTTCAACGACTTACTGTTGATTGGGGGACTTCAATGGATTACCCTGAAAGGGGATGACAACGACTTTCTGCTGAATGGGGTTGAAAACATCTTACCACTAAATGGGGTTGAAAACGGCTTACCGCTGAATGGGGTTGAACCTCGGGGAGGATTCCTACGTACCCTGTCTAGGAGACCAAGATCAAATCCCACGTAGTTCGAATGGGTACAGTTTAACGTATTCCAGGACAAAAAGGGGGTGTACAATTTAACGTCATGTAGGACGGGGGTAGACCGACGTGAAGTGGTCGAGACCAGATGGATGATGGGCTTGATCCTCAAGGAGGCTTCCTACATACCTTGTCTCGGAAAGGATCAAAGTCTACATAGTTTGAGAGGAGTGGGAACCAATGTGAAGGGGGTTCATAACCAATGGTTGTTGGTATTTAACCTCAGGGAGGCTTCCTACGTACCTTTCCATTACAAAGATCAAAGTCCACATAGTTCGGGCAAGTGAGAACCAACATGAAGGGGGGTCGGAACCAATGGATGGTGTTGGGACTTACACTCTAGGGAGGCCAAGGTAGAATTACATAGTCAATGCTAACTAATCTAAGCCCATTTGGGTTGTGCTCAGTGTGATTAACAAGAGTCAGTAAGAACCTGGTGATCACGACCCAAAGGTGTATCCATGAAGGGTGGTGAATGGGGCTTACACAAGGAAGCTGCCCAGGTGCCACTATGAAGTGGAAATGGTGGATGGGGCTTACACAAGGAAGATACCCAAGTGTCTCTATGAAGCGACAATGGTGGATGGAGCTTACGCCATGAAGCTGCCCGGGTGCCTTCCTCATGTTTGGCTATTAGGTCATCCCAACTCACTGGTGGGTTGAGGTATATAATAGAGGTCTACACTTATGCACTAGTGAAAAAGCGGGATAACACCAATGTGCATTTGAATCACTCCTAACAAAAGGAGATGAAAAGTGGGAATCAAATGCCCAACATTCAGAATACGATGAGGGTGACATGATGATGGAGGATAACTGCTGACTGTGTTCAAAACACAACATCCATATCGCGTTATCTAGAAATTGGGACAAACAAATGAGGGTTGACTGCTGACTGTGTTCGAAATACAGGACCTAACTCAAAGTGTCATCAAAAGTCTTACTGGGCATTGGCCCAAGACGGTAAGTGAGCTGATGCGGCATGGGAACAAGCTGTTAGGGGGTCCCTTCAGACAAGGAAGAGGATGAAGATCCGAATGAAGGACTTGTAAAGCGTGAGGTGGAGTGATGGGATGTTTGAATGGATTCCAACGCTCTTGAAATTACGCCACTATAATAGTCGAATGAGGCATCTTATGCTTAACACATAAGGGATCTTTTATTTGGAAAAAGAGGCATCCTATTATTGAATGATATGGCACACTACAGTTTAATTTCATGTAGAGAGGACTATTGGAATCTTATGTTTGGAGCATAAGGCATATTTTTTTGGAGAAAGAGGCATCCTATGTTTGGCACATATGGAATACTACAGTTTATAGTCATGTATAGAGGACTATTGGAGTCTTATTCTTGGCACATAAGGCATCTATCATTTTGAGCAAGAGGCATACTATTATTGAATGATAGGGAATTCTATAGTTTATTTTTGTGTAGAGAGGATTGTTGGAATCTTATGTTTGGCGCATAAGGCATCTATCTTTTGGAGCAATATGAATTATAATTTTTTCACATAGAGAGTACTAAATTTTATAGTCATATAGAGAGGACTATTGGCATCCCATGCTTGGAACATAGAGAATATCTTATTTTGAGAAAGTGGAATCCTATGATTGGCACATAGGGCGTACTATAGTTTATAGTCATGTAGATAGGACTGTTAGGCATCTTATTCTTGGATCATAAGACATCTCTTGTTTGGAGAAAGAGGAATCCTATGTTTGGAACATAGGGAGTATTACAGTTTATAGTCATATAGAGAAGACTATTAGGCATAAGGCACCTAGTAGTGGCTGGTGTTGGGACTTATGCAAGAGCGACCCTTTCTGGTTCAACCTGGCATAAGAGTCAGATGATGGGGTTTGTATGAGTTTCTTGAGGAATGGTTCGACTAAAGTTACTTGAGGATTGATGATGAGGATCTCAACTCATGACATGAGAAACAAATCAAGAGGAATATGTTGACTCAAGGTGTTTCATGGTGTGCAAATGAGTATCTCAAAACAAGGTATTCCATAGGTGGAAGGTAGATGCGCATAAGGGTGCAATGGAAAATGCCGATGTCTCGGCCCGAAAAGTTTACGGTGTGAATCTTCAATTTTCATGGGGGCCATTAAAGGAAGTGAAGGGACCGACCCTGAGGGTGGGTACCGAAGACCGGCATTGAGCTCAAGCAGGGGTGCAGGGTTGCAACCCTCATGCTATAGACCAGTGGGCATGAACGTAAGAGATTCAAAAATGAAAGATCTTCACGAAGTAGCTTTATAGAGGAAACGTGCTCGCGGAGCATGGGGTCTCACGAAGTAGCTTCATGAAGGAAATCTACTCGTAGAGAAAAGGGGATCATGAAGCGAAGTGGCTCACAGAGCAAAGGGGATCATGGAGCAAAGCATCTCACGGAGAAACGCATCTCGCAGAGCAAAGCATCTTGCGGTGCATAGTGGCTCACAGAGAAAATCATCTCGCAGCGCAAAGTGGCGTGTGGAGTAAAGGCTCTCGTGAAGCCAAGCCTCTCACAGAGCAAAGCATTTCACAGAACCATTTGAGAAAAGAATCACTTCACGGTGCATAGGAGTTCCGTGATATGGTAGATTGACCGCCCAAGCGGCAGCATGACCATCTTTATAAAGGGGGGTGAGTCAGGTATTTAAAGGCGATGGAGGTCGGCAGGGCGCACCGCGTAGCAGAAATGTGTGCCGCGAAGAAACAATGTGCACTGTGAAGCAAATCACGCACTGAAACACGAAGGAGTTCGCTCATGTTTCTTGTAATCACAGAGATGACCGTTATTGAGCTTTGCGGTGCTCACCGAGGCTTCGGTCAAGTTACCTCAAGTTCAACGTATCCGTTGATCCAACCATCGTCGAGCTTCACGGTGCTCGTGGAGGCTCCGATCAAGTTCCCTAAAGTTTGTCGTAACTGTGGAGCTGACAATCATCAAGCTTCCCAGCAATCATAGAGGCTTCGGTCAAGTTCCCTTGCTCCGCGATCACAGAGGGAGCTTCACGAATGGGATCCACGAACCAGTTTTCCAGCCCAACTTTAAATGTCTATAACTCCTAATCCGTAACTCTGTTCGGGCCCTACGACCTACCAAGTCAAAGATTATGAAACAGTCTACGATCTAGGATCTTGTATGGAGGTATTTGGAATATTTAAGGATGCATTTTATGGTTCCAAGAAGTTCTCATAGTATAAGCTCATAATTTTGAGAGTGGCGAAGACATATGCATAATAACTTGGAAATTTCATATGAGTCATTTTAATATAAATTCAAAGTGTGTACGAGTTATTAAAACCTACAACTATTTCAAATTAGTCTGTATATGAGTATGTATATGATTTTTTTGCTGAATAATGTGTATGATTCATATGGTGCGATGTATGATTCATTTGTCTAGATAGAGAATACGAGGAATTTGAATACTAGATGATTCATCCATTAATATTGCGATATTTCAAAAAACACAGGTATTCAGATATAATGATGTTATATTGTTTCTCAAATAATAAATATGATTATTACTTGGTTTGAGTTGTGATTCAAGATACTATTGATGAAAATGAATAATAATAAGAAGATATGAGAGATATTTGAAACATGATGTATGAATCCATAGAAATGACTTAAATATGCATGTTTTGTATACAATCATGGAATGAAGTAAAACAGTTGATATTGTGTAGAAGAATCCGTGAAATTTTAATTCCTCAAGGATATGAAACTCTTTATTCTTAAAGAATATTGAAAAAAAATTCATTGACTCAATTTGAATGAATTTAAAGAATATGATATCTTAACACAATGTATCATAGAGTTTAATTATTTTAAATAAGGGAATTTTTGTGTCCGAGGTGTATGATTTCATTTGTTGTTAATATTTCAATATGTGTTTGTTGACTATGATTGGATAATTTATTAATAATATACTACAATTTTCAATGGATATATGATTCATAACTTCAAAAATGTATACATATTCAGGTAGAGAAATATTAATGACATTTTAAAGAATTTTTGAAGTGGTTGAGAAGGCTTGGAAGCAAGCTAAAAAGAAACTAAGTCTGATTGATTGAAGACTATAAATATATAAATTTATATAAGATAATTTTTGAATATATGCATATCTATGTAACTAATTATATTACATAGATAAAATTCCAATGACATAAGAAAATTCATGTAGTTTAATGCTTCAATGTATTTTAAACCATTCTAAATACTTGATTCACAAAGGCATTTGGGAACCTTGTAAGGGATTATATCCTTACGTACTTGGTGAGATTTAAATAATAAGAAACTATGTAAGTTGAATATGATAAATCCTTTATGTTTTCATAGAGTTAAGTATCATGATCAAATAAATGATCATGATCTAATATGATATTAAAGGAGGGACTAATAAGGATTGATCTCATAAATGAGATAAGTCCCACTCTATTAATTAGAAGGTCCAAATTGAAAAGTAAGATGAATCTAGGAATGTGGAAATATTGGATGAGTTTTAAGAAGAATATTTTGCGGATGATTATAAATAATAAAATGCTAGAGTCTTCTAAAGATTTAAGTAAAGATTTTACTATTTATTTAATTAGTTTTGAATAATATTCAAGGCAGAAAAGATCATACCAAATATCGTAAAGTTTCTATATTTAATATGTAGATGATGTTTTTCTAGGAATATAAATATATAGTGTAGGTACTTATGAGAATAATACTTGATTCTTCAATTCATTGAAAATTTAAATCCAGTCGAATGGTTTGGGATAACCAAATACACACTTTATTAGAGAGAGAAGGAAAAGGATCCAAAACATGGAGTCCTTTTGGAAGATAAAATTTATTATTTTAAGTCTAATTAAACCTAAATATCTTAAAATATGGGGTACAGTTTTGAGACAAACTATTCTCTCAATAAATCTAATAATGATCTTGAAGAACTATTCATGAGTGCACCAGAACCTTTACACTCATGATGGAATATTTTTCAAGGTCTTATGAAGATCATTATAACGTTTGATTAATGATTTAAGAGAATATTCGATGGGGTGCATAAACAATCAAGGAATTAGTGTATTTGGGGATATAACCAATTCATATAGAAGAATTTTTTGGTTAGGGGGGATAACTAGGAACAATTAGAGGATCAACTACTAGGGATTATAACCAGTTGATTATGAAGACATGTGATTTGGGGGTATAACTAATCAAACTTATTTGGACTCAAGAGAGAATTTTAATTGATAATAAGATAATAGTTTAGAATCTATGTTGGAGTGTCTAACCAATATAGAAAGAAATAGGATTTTATGCCAAACCCTATAAATAATGTGTGTTTCTCCCACATTCATTATCACTACACATAAGTTGAGACTATGAGATTATATTTAGTGGATTGATAACTATAATAGTATTAAGTGGTTAATTTAAAATAAAAATTAATTCATTAAAATAGATTTCCACTGATTCAGCCTCCAATATCCTCTAACATGTCCTTGAGCACTATTTGTGGCATCTGATCTTTTAGGATCCCTCTAAAGATCCAATACTTTTCCTAGATCTTTTAATAACCTTGATGAAGTGTGTATTTTAGGAATTGTTTGAACTATCCTAGATAAAGAAAAAAATAAGATTCTCATGATAAGAAAATTATATATATTTCTTCTAGGATTCATAAAAATATGAACAAAAGAGAGACAAATAAGATAAAGAAGAATACCGAAGTAAAGTGAGAGGATCTAATAACTGAATATAATCAATGAAATACATGTAGTAATAATTTTTATGATTATGATTATTATAATTAATCACATTAAATATGTTATGGTTATTTATCACTTAGTGATATTTATTCTAAATGTAAAGATCATTTAGAGAGAGTTTCCAAATAATTAGTAAATGATATTATTAGAAATCTCAAGGGAATTTATGATGATATTTTTTATATAGAAGAGGATGATAATATAATGGAAGAGGCATTGGCTAAAAGTGATGGGATATAAAAAATCCTTACAAATCAAGTGAGAGAGAATGATGAAACGGACTCACTTTGAATAGAAAGTAATTTTGAATCTATTAGAGACATGCAAATATTAGTTTCAAAGATTGAAGTATTCAAGACTATAGTTTATGATATATTCCATGCTTTTAGAAATAAAAATCAAGTATTTATGAGTTTCATGTTTTCCCAAATGTAAATTAAGGAAAATGGAGTGAAAAATATTGATAATCATGTTTAAGAAGAAAAAAATTTATGATGATGAGGTTCAAAGGATGGGGAATATTTGGGAAGACATGGTGAGAATATTTAATGATGAGAAGAAAATTCTCAACTTAAAGTGTATATAGGTTAAAATAAAACTAAATGATCTAGAAGAAGAAAAATCTAGAACAAGCCAGTCTTATAAGTAGTGGAATGATTCCAAAAAATGTATAAAGTGGATTTTCTATCTAATAAGACTCATGATAGTGGTTCAAAGAGTTTCATTTCATATGGATATGCATGTTCCTTAATCTCATACAAGAATGTATTCAAAAATTCAATTCATTCAAGATATACAATATCATTTATTTTAAGGTATTGTATATAATTAAAAAACTATATAAATTTTGGAATATAAAAATATTGGAAAACCTACCATTGTATCAATGGTATAAATGGATAAGTCCAAAATTAGTATCTCCTAAAAAAACATTAAAATTATAGTAATAAAAATATTAGACAATAGGATTCTAAATTTGGGCTGACAGTACCTCCATTTAAAAGAAATAGGATTTTTGTATATTATTGGTGTTGCTAGAGGTTCAGAAATATTTCCATTTATTATTGGCATATTTTTTCAACTTATAAAAATACTACAATGTGAAAAGTAATAATTATAAATTCTAAAAGTGATAAGTCATCTAATTAACATAAATTGAATCAGTTGTCTTCAATTTGTTTTCAATATTTAGGGAAATTATGATAATACTATAACCTATTAGGGAATTTATATGATTTGGGAAGGAATGAAAATATAGAATACATATAGTAATTCATTATTTTCATAGATATATATTATATCTTAATATATGAATATTTAATGTATACCATTATGATCCATGACATAACCTTAAAGTATAGGTGCCTTTGGAAACATGAATATATAATCAACTGGTTTATAAAATATCTATATCCTATCACACATATTTATTAAAAAATAGAACCTTTATTAGACAAATACTACTCAAATCATTTTTTCATAACCTAGGGAAATGAAACATAAAAAGGGTCAGAAAAGATACTTATTACGTGTAAAGACCCATAAAATTCATAGGAAATTTTTTCTTAATTTTCTTTGGAATTTTACAAGAGTGTGGTTTCTGACAGCACCTGATTCCGAGGCCCGGTGTGCCCGGAATCAATTTCTGAAGTTTGGCTCGGGTACGTTCAGTGAACAAACGAGCGGGAATTTCTAACTTTTGAACCGGTGCTCGGAATCGAATTCCGAGGGCACTGATGAACTCGCAACGCCGGTAATCGCTTAAGGGAACCTTTACCGTAGTTGCGTTTGTTTGGGAGAAGAAGTTAATTAATGGGGTTTAATTAAAAAGAAAATAAAATTGTTGAATCAATTTTATTTCTTATCAAAGTGGTTATTTTCTCCCACGGGAGTTGGTGGTGGGGCCCACATCCACCAAACTTCCCATGTGTGTATAATTGAAAGGGTGGGGCCCACACGAACCCCCCACCTTTTCAAATCCCTTAACTCTCTTAACCCCTAACTTTCCTAATTCCCCATTAAGTCACTTTCATTAATTTTTGACAACTTGTTATAATTAATAAAGTGAGTTACTTAATTTCAAACTCTTGATATTCAAATGGTTAGGTTGTGTTAATAAAATAAGACTTGGTCTTATTTTATTATTGTTATAGTTTTTCCACCTTGAGAGGATTGGGAAGCGTGAAGTCTTCTTCTTCTTCAACCTCGACGAAGAACGCGAAGAACACCGTTATTCAACGAAGAACTTCTCCGCCGAAGAACATGGTTCTTCCGCGACGCCGTATCTGTGACGCGACGTTATTCTTCCACGTTGTCTCTTCCGCGATGGTTTTCCATGATGAAATCTCCGTCAACGACTTAGAATCCTCGCTTCGCGACGTCGACGTTCTTTTCCCGCGACGCCCGACCTCCGCGACACTCGTCTTCTGTGGCTTTTTGACGAACACCGTTCCTGAACCGGGGTAGGGGTTTTATTTATTTAATTGTTTGGGAATACCAACTTGATGATCTTCATAGATTAAAACCAATTTTTATTGAATAACGAGAGGGGGTTGGACCGCACAAACACAGCCGACCCTCCTCTTTATTTTTCGTGTTGGTTTCTTTGTGGTTGGTATGGGAAGGCGTGGTGCCGTCGCACCACGCGGAATCAAGAGAAAGGAAAATGCGCGGCGCCATCACGCCGCGCCGTGGAATGAAGTTTAAGAACACGACGCCATCGCGCCGTGTCGAAGAAAACCGAAGACGCCGCGGCCGGAGCAGGGCCATGGAAGAGGGGCGCGGTGCCGTCGCATCATGCCGGACGATAAGGGCCGTGACCGGTTCTGGGTCGCGGCGGAGCAAGGTGACCGGCGGCCGGTGTCCGAGCTGGAAGGGGACCGGCTTGCCGGTCCCGTTGAGCAGGAACCGGCCGGCCAGGTCGGGCCGATCGGAAAGGGAGGAGCCGGGGGAATTAAATTCCCCTGGCCGGCTTCAACGCCCCCCCCATAAATTGGGGGGGGGGGTTACACAAGGGGGGCAGGCGCCCCCCCGTTTTCCAACAGCTCGGCCGAAGGCCAAGCTGGCAGCGCGCTGGGCGCGCTGTGCCCAGCCGGTCCGGTGCCTGGCCGGTCTGCCAGGCTGGGCCAGGCCGACCCGACCCGGGGCGGGTCGGCCTGGTCCGGGCCGACCGGGGGGTCTCGGGCCGGGTCGGTCCGGGCCCGAAACCCCCGTTATCGGACTATTTGGGTTCAAATACCCATATCTCGGGCTACAGACCTCTAAACGACAGGCCGTCATCGTTGATGCGATCCTTGGATCACGACGGTCGTTTCGGTATATCACACTCAAGGTTTTGGAATACATTGAGTTCGGCCGGGTTGGTTCGTACCCGAAACCAACCGGGCCCTCGGAGCGGAAACGCTCATATCTTGAGCTACGAACGTCCGATTGACGTGCCGTCGACTTTGTTGAGTTCCTCTTAGTGAGACGGATATTTTGGCATACTCCACCCAAGGTTTGGACGCAGGTGGAGAATGGTCGGGTTGGTTTTGCCTTAAAAACCAACCGGGCCCCTGGGACGAAAAAGCCAATAACTCTCAGACCGGGCGTCCGATTGACGCGCCGTCTGCGACGTTGAGTTCCTGTTGACGATACGGAACTTTTGGATACATCAACTCTGGACTATGTGTCAGTTGACGTATCAGCCTCTCGGCTCGTGGAGCGGACCCTCCCGAACGAGCTTGCTGTGTGCAGGAACCCTAGAGCTGGCTGCGACTGCTACTGTGACTGCGACGACGACTGTACAGAGATCCTCAGTGGATTCGACGATGACGACTACAACACTCAGCGATCCTGTGTGGATCAGTGCTACCGATCCTGTGTGGGTCCGATCCTGTGTGGGTCAGCGCTCAGCGGTTCTGTGTGCGCCAGCGCCTACAGATCTTGTGTGGGTCCGATCCTATGTGGGTCTTTGCGGGGGTTAGTACCTATCGATCCTTTGTGGGTCTGACGACTTAGATGGATCCGTGATCATCTTTATCGTCTTTCAAAGAAGTATACCTGTGTGAGCTGAATCCTGTTTACTTTCCTGTGTGGATTGTGTTGTACTATCCTGTGTGGATTACGTTTGCTTTCCTGTGTGGAATACGTATACTTTCCTGTGTGGACTGAGTTGTACTTGGGATCGGAGGTTAGAGCGTATTGGAATTGATGACTTAGGTATATGTATGGGCATATACCTAAGCAGTGTCGGTTGTTACTTCGTGATTGTATCTTTCCTTTGTGGTTTATCCTTTGTGGATTTTGGGAGACCTTCGGGGGTCTCAGGGTCTCTACTGAGTAGCTTATACTCACCCCTGCACGGGCTATGCCCGCGCTACGTTGTGTTGGTTGCAGACGACGAACAACATTGATCGTGGTTGAGGCTTGCAGAGCAGGACGTTACCTAGAGGTGGACCACTGGGCAGGACGCACTCGGAGCGGACGGCGGGACCCGTGGAGCAGTGGAGCTATCTATACCCACCCTTCAGGTGGGATTTCTAGTGGACAGCTCGGCGTAGCGACTTTTACTTTTCAGTTGTTGTTTTCCCTTTCGAGATGTACTTTACTTTCAGTTTGGGTTTGTATACTGGCCCACTTACTTTTTGCACTTACAGTTGTACTTAGTTTTTACTTAGTGTTTACTTTTTCCGCTTTCTTACTCTGTGGTGCTTGTTTACTTTACAAAGGCAATGCCTTCCCTTTTTACTAGGATTTACACCTTGGTGCTAATCGCCAGCCCCTGGCCTATGGAAGGCGGGCTTGGGGTAGTCACGACACGGGCCCCGAGGACGGGTCGTGACAAATTGGTATCAAAGGAGTTCGGTTCTACCGCGGACTCTGATCTTTTCTATGTGAATCAATAGTGTTTACTGTATTGAGTGTGGTTATCAGTCCAGGGAGTCCAGTGTTGGTGCGGCGGCCGACGTATCCGTACACCAGGACCCTGACTTCTGATTTCCGACTTAATGCACGAAAACATTAGTTGCATGTGTGTTTCAAGTTTTCTTTGTGATTACTTAGTGTTTACTTTTTCCGCTTGCTTACTCTGTGGTTCTTGTTTACTTTACAAAGGCAATGCCTTCCCTTTTTACCGGGATTTACGCCTTGGTGCTAGTCGCTAGCCCCTGGCCTATGGAAGGCGGGCTTGGGGTAGTCACGTCACGGGCCCCGAGGACGGGTCGTGACAAATTGGTATCAGATGGAAGCACGGGAACCTCCAGGAGAGCACTTGGGGGTGGGAGGCTCAGATGCGTGCTCAGTACCCACATTTGTTTCCCTAGTTATGATGTATCTTTACGGGGACGTAAATCCCTGAGGTGGGAGTAATGTAAAGACCCGTAAAATTAAAGGGAAATTTTTTCTTAATTTTCTTTGGAATTTTACAAGAGCGCGGTTTCTGACGGCACCTGATTCCGAGGCCCGGTGTGCCCGGAATCAATTTCCGAAGTTTGGCTCGGGTACGTTCAGTGAACGAACGAGCGGGAATTTAAAACTTTTGAACCGGTGCTCGGAATCGAATTCTGAGGGAACTGATGAACTCGCAACGCCGGTAATCGCTTAAGGGAACCTTTACCGTAGTTGCGTTTGTGCGGGAGAAGAAGTTAATTAATGGGGTTTAATTAAAAAGAAAATAAAATTGTTGAATCAATTTTATTTCTTATCAAAGTGGTTATTTTCTCCCATGGGAAGTTGGTGGTGGGGCCCACATCCACCCAACTTCCCATGTGTGGATAATTAAAAGGGTGGGGCCCACATGAACCCCCCACCTTTTCAAATCCCTTAACTCTCTTAACCCCTCACTTTCCTAACTCCCCATTAACCCACTTTCATTAATTGTTGACAACTTGTTATAATTAATAAAGTGAGTTACTTAATTTCAAACTCTTGATATTCAAATGGTTAGGTTTTGTTAATAAAATAAGACTTGGTCTTATTTTATTATTGTTAGAGTTTTCCACCTTGAGAGGATTGGGAAGCGTGAAGTCTTCTTCTTCTTCATCCTCGATGAAGAACGCGAAGAATACCATTCTTCAACAAAGAACTTCTCCGCCGAAGAACACGATTCTTCCGCGACGCCGCATCCGCGACGCGGCGTTCTTCTTCCGCGTTGTCTCTTCCGCGATGGTTTTCCATGACTAAATCTCCATCAATGACTTCAAATCCTCGCTTCGCGACGTCGACGTTCTTTTCCCGCGACGCCCGACCTCCGCGACGCTCGTCTTCCGGGGCTCGTTGAAGAACACCGTTTCTGAACCGAGGTAGGGGTTTTATTTATTTAATTGTTCGTGAATACCAACTTGATGTTCTTCGTGGATTAAAACCAATTGTTATCGAATAACGCGAGGGGGTCGGACCGCAAAAACACGGCCGACCCTCCTGCTTATTTTTTGTGTTGGTTTCTTTGTGGTTGGTACGGGAAGGCGTGGTGCCGTCGCACCACGGGGAATCAAGAGAAAGGAAAATGCGCGGCGCCGTCGCGCTGCGCCGTGGAAAGAAGTTTAAGAACGCGACGCCGTCGCGCCGCGTCGAAGAAAACCGAAGAAGCCGCGGCCGGAGCGGGGCCGCGGCGGAGGGGAGCGTTGCCGTCACACCGCGCCGGACGACAAGGGTCGCGGCCGGTTCCTGGCCACGGCGGAGCAAGGTGACCGGCGGCCGGACCGGGCCGCCGGTGTCAGAGCTGGAAGGGGACCGGCTTGCCGGTCCTGTTGAGCAGGAACCGGCCGGCCAGGACGGGCTTGCCGGAAGGGGAGGAGTCGGGGGAATTTAATTCCCCCGACCAGATTCAATGGCCCCCCATAAATTTGTGGGGGGGGGGTTACACAAGGGGGGCAGGCGCCCCCCCTTTTTCCAACAGCTCGGCCGAAGGCCGAGCTCGCAGCGCGCTGGGAGCGCTGTGCCCAGCCGGTGCGGCGCCTGGCCGGTCTACCAGGCCGGGCCGTGTCGGGCCGGGCCGACCCGGACCCGGGGCGGGTCAACCCGGTCTGGGCCGACCGGGGGGTCTCGGGCCGGGTCGGTCCGGGCCCGAAACCCCCGTTATCGGACTATTTGGGTTCAAATGCCCATCACTCGGGATACAGACCTCCAAACGACGCGCCGTCAGCGACGATGCGATACTTGGATCGAGACGGTATTTTCGGTATATCGCACTCAAGGTTTCGAAATACTTTGAGTTCGGCCGGGTTGGTTCGTACCCGAAACCAACCGGGCCCTCGGAGCGGAAACACTCATATCTTGAGCTACGGACGTCCGATTGACATGCCATCGAATTTGTTTAGTTCCTTTTAATGAGACAGATCTTTTGACATACTCCGCCCGAGGTTTGGACGTAGGTGGAGAATGGTCGGGTTGGTTTTTCCTTAAAAACCAACCGGGCCCTGGGACGAAAAAGCCAATAACTCTCAGACCGGGCGTCCGATTGATGCGCCGTCTGCGACGTTGAGTTCCTGTTGACGAAACAGAAATTTTGGATACATCAACTCTAGAATATGTGTCAGTTGATGTATCAGCCTCTCGGATCATGGAGCGGACCCTCCCGAACGAGCTTGCTGTGTGCGGGAACCGTAGAGATGGCTGTGACTACTACTGTGACTGCGACGACGACTGTGCAGAGATCCTTAGTGGATTCAACAACGACGACTACAACACTCAGAAATCCTGTGTGGATCAGTGCTACCGATCCTGTGTGGGTCCGATCCTGTGTGGTTCAGCGCTCAGTGGTTCTGTGTGAGCAAACGCCTACAGATCCTGTGTGGGTCCGATCCTGTGTGGGTCTTTGCGGGGGTTAGTACCTATCGATCCTTTGTGGATCCGACGACTTAGATGGATCAGTGATCATCTCTATCGTCTTTCGAAGAAGTATACCTATGTGAGCTGAATTCTGTTTACTTTCCTGTGTGGATTGTGTTGTGCTATCCTGTGGGGATTACGTTTGCTTTCCTGTGTGGAATACGTATACTTTCCTGTGTGGACTGAGTTGTACTTGGGCTCGGAGGTTGGAGCATATTGTAATTTATGACCTAGGTATATGTATGGGCATATATCTAAGCAGTGTCGGTTGTTACTTAGTGATTGTATCTTTCCTTTGTGGTTTATCCTTTGTGGATTTTGGGAGACCTTCGGGGGTCTCGGGGTCCCTACTAAGTAGCTTATACTCACCCCTGCATGGGCTATGCCCGCACTACATTGTGTTGGTTGAAGACGACAAATAGCATTGATCATGGTTGAGTCTTGCAGAGCAGGACGGTACCTGGAGGTGGACCACTGGGCGGGACGAACTCGGAGCGGACGGCGGGACCCGTGGAGCAGTGGAGCTATCTGTACCCACCCTTCAGGTGAGATTTCCAGTGGACAGCTCGGCGTAGCGGCTTTTACTTTTCAGTTGCTGTTTTCCCTTTCGATTTGTACTTTACTTTCAGTTTGGGTTTGTATACTGGCCCACTTACTTTCCGCACTTACAGTTGTACTCAGTTTTTACTTAGTGTTTACTTTTTCCGCTTGCTTACTCTGTGGTGCTTGTTTACTTTACAAAGGCAATGCCTTCCCTTTTTACCGGGATTTACGCCTTGGTGCTAGTCGCCAGCCCATGGCCTATGGAAGGTGGGCTTGGGGTAGTCACGGCATGGGCCCCGAGGACGGGTCGTGACATTACGGTTAAGAAAAGGAGATATTAATGATCACTTAAGAATAACATGAGTAAAATGGTATGTGGGAATTATCATAACATTTGAAAACAATACCCTAGATATCATCGATCATATTGATTAGAAATGGAATAAATCTTGGAAGTTCATAACACATGAATCCCAAATGTATCAAAGAAGATGATCTATTAAAACATAACTTTGGCATAAGATCATGTCCTAAAATAGTGGCATAATGTTTGGAATATTCAAAATCATTGAAATATCCCATCAAGGATACAAAACATGAAAATCATAATATTTTAGGAATGGTATAACAACCTATGTACTTTCTTAGAGATTATGATAACCTCCAGTGTACCTTATTTCTTTCAAATTGGGATAAATCCCATGCAACCTCTTTTGGGTTTGGGATGACCTCATATGTACCTTCTTATTTTTGGGTTTTGGATAAAATACCTTGAACACTTTGATATCATAAGACAATAATCATTAACAAATTCATTATATGGATATATAATTCTTGTCCCACCCATCACATAATAGAAAACCCATTTATATGTTTTCCACTGGTTTATAAAAATATTCATCATAACCTAACATGTAGAAAACAAACTAGGGTTTTATATATATTCCATTATCATTTACAGAAACCATCTAGATGAAGAATAAATATGGTATCATTGGATCATATCACATATAAATCCAGAGTAAATTATAATGATTTTATCATATATGAAAAACACCTTTAAAAGTTCAATTAAATATTTTTTTGAAGAAAATACCCTTTTTATTTTTAAATCACATATTAAAGTCTAAAAATTTCTTAAATAGTTAGGGAAAAATATTATTTAAAAATATCATTTTAAAATTTGAAATAATATTCAAATAATTGATAATTAATGATGGTGGGAAATTTAGTTCTTGTCATGTATATTAAAATAATGATTCCTTTCCAATTTTCATTTAAAAGTAAATAGTACCTAATTCAGAAAATGAAAAGAATATTCCTTTAAAATAATTTTGTAAAAAGTAAAATATGGTTTGAAATGAATTTAAACAATCGTATTTTTAATAGTAAATACATTCTTGAAAAAATTTATTGATAACATGGACAATGTAGAATAATTATTTTTGACTGAAGAGATAAATATAGTTGGTTTTACAAAACATATTATTTCAGAACCTTGATTTATTAAAGATAAGAAAATGAATGTAAAAGTTTTAATTTACATAATAAACCTAAGGGGAATAAAATTCAGGAGTTTATTGAGATTTATAAAATAATATTTCATAATATAAACTTAATCATAAATAATGTCAATAAACAATGAGATTGTAACATAAAACCCTTATCGCTTTGGTAACTTTTGAATTGTAAGCCCCATGAAATAATAAAATATGATAAAATATTAAATATAATGAATATTAATATATTCAGAATATAATATTTCATATTTTTTTATATACAAAACAAAAATAATATAGGTTCCTAATATCACATATGTCCCAAAGAAGACAATTTGATATGATAAACCCTTACCTCATATTCAAATTACTTTGAAAGTGATCTAACCTCATGTATAATAAAAGTAAGTTTATTAAAATTATATAAAAGATTAATTTTAATACTTTTTATAAAACATATTATCCAATTATAACATTTAAATTCACAATTATTGATAATTACTTATTAAAATCATCATTTTCGGGTGTTGACTGTTTTATTTTTCAAGAGAATTTCCGTTTGGCAGTTCCAGTCCTTATAATTTTTTTATGGTTCCATAATCTACATAATTTTAATAAATATATAAATATCATATATATTCATTATATATATATATAGATATATAGACATCCATAGAAGAGAGAGATAGAAAAATGAATTACACCATTCATGGAGAAGGTAAGTCGTACGTACGCATTAATATTGGTTTCATTTTTAAAAGGAAATAAATATATAAAGGTAAATAATAATTCACCTTTAAAAAATAATTAATATATCATATATATCAAATATATCTATTAAATATATCCTTATTACCATCTATGTATGGTAGAAATGAAAAATAAATCACATCTCTTCGTGGAAGTGGTAGTCCACATGTACGCACGAGCGATATTTTTAATTTCCAATGGATTTAAAGGTAACAAGGTAGATATAATAATATATTTATAGAATCATAATTATTTAAAAAATTAATTATATAAAAATTAATCCAATCATAATGACAATCTATTAAATATGGTGATGGAAATGGAATTGTATCGCTCTGTGGAGACAAAAAGTCATATGTACCCACGAGAGATACTTTTATATCCCAATCGATAGAAAATAGGGTGAATTGAAGTGGTTTAATGATAATATAATTTAATTATATTTAGGATACATAATTTATTATTTTATGGATAATATCATAGATTTATTAGAAGTATAAGAACAAACAAATAGAAAGAGGTCAGGTAAGGAAGTTACATCTTCTTCGATAGACCTACTTTCGATCCCTTATCAAGGACCCTTGGAATGGTATTTTAAGAATAAAAGTACCTCAAATTAATTTATTTTGATGTTAATAAGATAATTTTATTGGTTTTTGGAGATATAAGTCTTAAATTATTGTACAGTAGATAAAGGATATGTTCCCTTATGTAAGTGAGGGGAGGGGTACTCTTTGAATTTTGTAATAGATTAAAATATAATAAAGTTATTATCTTTCCAAAATATCTAAAAGGGATATATATTATAATATAATTTACTATTTGGTTGAAATAACAACAATAAATACCTTTTTATTGGTTTATGTGTTGTTCTAAAAATTATCTTTTGGTTTAAACCCTTAGTTAACCAGTTTACCCTTAACCACGTTAATAGCCTTTTCACACTTAAAGGGTTATAATTATACCTATAAGGTATTTTGTTTTTATAAATGGAAAATTTATTAAATTTTAGATCGTTTATCATCATAATTTTCCTCTTTAAATATTTTTGGATTTCTAATTTTATTCATAATATATTATTTAACATAAAAGATAATTAATTTAATTTTTGACACTTTTAATTTAATTTCAAATTAAAGACACCAAGAAAAAGATGAAATTTGAATATAATTCTTTCACAAATGTCTAATATCTCATATTTATCTATTTTTTTTTTGAAACACTATATTTCATCCAAATTTTATTACTTTTATTACTTTTTAAAAACATGTATTTAATTTTTCTATTAATTGAAAAAATAATATTTTAGGGTTGTGTAATATTTTAGCATAATTATTCTATCATCAAAAAATAAATACGAATTATTCAAAAAAATAAAATTAATTAATATTTAAAATAAAAATTTAGAACCAAGATTATGCGCTTTTCACCATCATGATAAAATATTTGAGATATTAAAGTCAATAGAGTGAAATTTTTTATTTATTATTTTTATAAATTGTTATAAAGGTTATAAAAAAATAAATATAAAAAAAATTTCCATGTATTCGATACTTGTATTGAAATGGCCATAATACACCCATTCAATTAACCATATTTTACTTTTTTCCATTACAAACGTGATTAAAATTTTTTATGGTTAATAGCCACATTGAAAAAAAATAAAAGGAACAAATTTTCCAAATTTTAACCTCCTAATTATAAATATTTAGTATATTATTTATGATTCAATTTAGAGAAGCGTCAAAAATTAATTTAATCAAAAACCGAAAAAATAGTTTTCTGAAAAATGAATTTCTACTTATAAAATATGTTTTATAACAAATAAATTAATAATATTTATTCCAATGAACATAATTGAATCATTAATAATATAAGATATCAAATTCTTCTTTGAAACAATGTGGAACCATGAGAAATTTTGAAATTAAAAATCTAGTTTTCAATAAATATCATAATGTTTTTAATATTAACTGAAAAATAAATTTTTCAGAAAATTATTAACAATTAAATCTAACCTAATTATGAAAAATTTATTTAAAAAAATTAATTTAATTTTATAAAATAGATATTATAAAATAATAAAAAATTAAATATTATTTTTTCTCATAAGGAAAACAAAAGTCATGTTTGAAGGAAATGAATTTTTGAAGCATAATATGACATTAAAAAAGTAAATGCTTATTTAGTTAGTGTTAATAAACACATTTTTACTGATTAAAACCATCATATATTTTGAAAATGTGGTTATTACTATTGAAACCAAATAATTTTACATCTAAATTATAATAATCATATTTAAATATTATTATTTTTAGGTTCATTTAAGTTCGGTGTTTCATGTCGTATATGATTGTTGAAATAGTGGGTGACCTAGACCCAACAATTATGTGCTTTTGATTACCATATCATGTATATAGTTAACTATGCATGATGTTATCTTATCATTATAGTGTAGACTTTTCTGCGTCCACTATTGAAATTGTAATGTCCAAAGATTAATTGTCGTATTGAAAGGTTATACCAATTCCCAGGCTATAATGAGAAACTCTAGATACTATGACAATAATATTAAATATATGTTCTATGGTCTAGATACATCTTACTAATTGGACATAGTTGATGTCTAACCATTAGGTGCTGGGGGCTCATAAGCAGTGATACTTCTTCTCATGAAGTTCACACTTGGTGATCTCTAGAAGTGAGATCATGAGGACAGACCTGCCAATAGGAACTCCACATGTTTTGGGTGTCATTGGATGTTCCTATCTATGATCATGTGTAATGGTCTCCTGACTTGAGATCATTACCAATGAATGTCATTTGATTGTGTACTTTGTTGCAAGACGAAAACCATGGAAATGAAGTCGTGGCGAGGTAGTTTGTGTCGGGTGCGTCATTGGTGGCATGACATTGGTTGAATGGTCAAGAAATGATTTGTTGCTTCCAGGTTATGGAAGTAATATATCTCTGACCATGTTGATATGGATGGAAGTACCTTTATAAGACCATGGCCATAGAAGTCGAGGGTAAATCCATCCATTTACATCAACAAATAATAAAGAAAGAAAAGGGCGATGACATGAGAGTGCGTCCTGCTTTATGAGATATTATATACAAGGAGATTATATTACACAGTACATGTTCGTATGTTGGTTGTCGCTGCTGTGACAATCCTTATTTCTTCAGGGTCCAAGATGGGTTTCTAGATCCCACTCTTGGTCTATGAATACTATTCACGGCTGTCAAAATAAGGTCCTAGAGGGTCACACACAATAGCATATTCAAGAATCTGCCCTATTCAGTTGAATAGAAGAATTTGACATAGTGGGCCCCACCACAAGGGTTCGGGAATTTTCCAAAGTTAAACGATCACCAATGCAATAAATAAATTCATATTATTCGAGTTTATAATAATGAGTATTGAATTTATTTATTAAATGTATTTATGAGTTTTAAGTAAATAAATAAAAAATATTAATTGATGAATATTAAATTATTCAAGGTTCAATTAATATTTATGGGAGAGACGAGTCGGGGTAATAAGTTTATTATTATCATGTAATATATCTTAATATATTACAAGTAAATGATAATAATATTTATGGCTCAGTTTAGTAGTCATAAAATGTCGTTGATAGTGTGTTAAGTATTCAGGGCAAGCGAGGCGATACCAGGTATTTCAATTAAGCACTATAAATGTAAGAGGAGGGGACTTTGCCAAAGACTATTCAGGAAGCTTATCTGTCCTCTCCTATCTCCCACATTATAGAGAGAGACTCTCTAGATCCAAGGAGCTCAGATTGAGCTCTCTCTCGGGCATCACTGGCGATGCGATGCGGTGGTCGTTGGAGCATCGAAGGCCTGGTCACAAATCCACGCTAGCACCCGGATTACGACGAACGACGCTCCAGCAGATTTCTTGAAGCTCATGTGGATGATCTAGAGGAATTCGGCTTCGGATTCTTCGACCAGAGATCACCAACGACGAGAAGACGTCCTGTGCGGCTTCAGATCTGAACCAGGTATTTTAAAGTTTATGTTTGTGCTTAAAATCCTCCATGCGTGGTCCTCGGAAAAGACTGAGCTGCTCTTCTCTGATGTCTACAAGTTTATGTCGACCGTCGGTGGAAAAAACTTAAAAACCCACCTGTTTGGGGATTCCACTGCATGCCTGGTTCCAACAATGATATCATAAATAATGTTCTTTTAAAATATCTTGGTGTTACATTCTCTCCCATTTAATTAATTTATTCCCCAATTTAAACCTATGCAGTTTACATTTGAAAATTATTTTATGGATAACCCACATCATAAAAAGGGTTAATACAATTTCCCCTGAAAAATATGGAATGTGATATAAAAAGGACTTCTAGAATAACAAAAAACCATGTTTCCAAACAAGATAAAAGTAGTAGGAAGTGAAAATATGGACATAGAGGAGAAAATTAATTCCCAATAACTAAGAGATATTGATAGAGGAAATTCTTATGAGAAATTTAATGAACAAAAACAATAAATTTGTGATGCTTTAAAATATCATCGATTCATCTGAATTGAAGGTAATAATATAAAATTTTATTTAATGATCATTTTTTATAATTTTGAAGGATTCATTTAATATAAATATAGAGAACACGAGAAAATATACTTACTTGGTATATTTCAATATCATAATCAAAATTTCATCATTTTTTATGCTTTTATCAATTTCCACTTCATATCTTACTCTAAAAAATGAATAGTCAAGATGAAATTTTCATTCATGATTCTCGAAGAGTAAATTTTAATAGATTATAAGATCCATAAAATAATTAAATTTCATTATAACTATATTAAGATAATTATTAAAACCAAAATTATTATCACAAGTCACAAAATCTGATAAATTTTATTTTAACCTCAAACAATAATTCCAAAAGTTCAACATTAACCATTTCATAAGTATCTAACCTTAAAAACCATCCAATTTTTTTTATTAAATTAAAAATAAAATAATTTATAAAAATGATCAATAAATTTTCAAAATAAACTTAAGAGTATATCAAAACTTCACACAACAAATTTGTGAATACTACGATAATATATTCTTCTGAAACATGGATATAACCTACATTACCGTAAAACCTCAATGAAAACATTCATGTTTTCAAATAAAAAATCTCACTTTATTCCATAATTAAAATCATTGATTATAAAATATATTCCATAAATCCAAAAATGATGCAAACTCCATAAAAGAAAATATAAACTATATTATCATCAAATCAGTAATTAGTTCCATAGTCATCAGTACTATCAAATTTACATTATCACTAATCTCTTTATTTCAAATAAAAAATTATTATTTCTATATTAGAAACATATAAGGGTTACCTTTCCATAAATAACCTTTTTTATAAAATATCACATTACCATTAAATCACATTTATAGGCCATCATTTACATTCAATGTATTATTATAAATATTTAAATAAGAACTAATTTAGAACAATCATTGAATGTTTCATGTTTCTTATTACTAGAATACCATTGAAAAAAATAATTAACAAAATAATTATCTAATTCTAATAAATAAACACTTCAATCATTACCCTTAATTCTCAAACCATCAATTAGGATTCTTCATCTTATTCCTCCCTACCTCCTTTCATCTATATATCATTTTTAGTATCTTCATCATCAACTGTAAAACCTTTACTCATACAACCTTGCTGATTCGATTTTATATATTTCCCATTAGGACATTGATAAACCTAATGAACAATTTTCCACATTTAAAACATTAAATTGTCAATGATACCATAAAGAAACCATTATTTTATCCATTTCATTAACAAAATTTTCATTTTTCCTTAAAAATTAATTTCTTTATATCATTTTTTCTATACCCAAAACATATTCCCATTCCATGAATACATTTATTTGGGTGCTTCTTTAAACATAATTGACATATTGGAAACTGAATCTTCTTCCCCCCATAGTCTTCATGAAACTATATTTTTCTCTTATTAGGTGCATAAGTAAACTCACCCATGTTGATTTTTTTAGTGTTATAATGAAATAACTGATTAGGAACAATCATAAGCATTTAAATTCAGCCCCATCGTGCAGCTTCTCCATAGGTTCTGACCCTTTTTCTCTTTCGCGGCTTGTCCACACCGATTTTTGTTTCCTCTTTGGTTTCGTCTTCGGCAGTGCTTCTGTGACCGCTTGGGTAATGGTTTTCTGGTTTTGTCACCGTGTCTTTATTTTTTGTGTGGTTTTTCTGTTTGGAGGAGGTTATGTTGGGAACTGTTGTCACTCATCTACTGCTCTGGCCTCATGATCCTTTGTGTCTCTCCTTGTCAGATCTGTATCGATGGATACAAAGAGGTTTTGGGATATGCGGTTTGGTTATTGACGGTTTTTAGGAACTTCATGATTCAGCTTGCCTTTGTTTTGTTGGGTCTGGTTTTTCTTTCCTTGTCGATGATGTGTGCTCGGAGACCTCGACCTCCCTTTCCCTACTCTGATTTCTCGATCCCCTACAACTCTCTAAGGCAGACTGGTATCAGTGGTACGAAGAGGTTTTGTGTGTGTGGTTTGGCGGACAACATCCCTCCAAGTGTGTCCCCTTAGTCGATGGCATAGATTCAGATTCGGCATCACCTTCATTATAATTTTATTTATGTTTATGGATTGTTGATTTTGTTCGGTGCTTCTTTATCTGTTATTAGTGAAGGTTTTTTGGTTTTGTTTTCTTCGATTCTTGTTCTAGTTGATTCTTGTTCGGTATTATGTCAAATTGTGTCTGGTTTTGGGCGTTGTTTCTGGTTGTGTTGGGGGATGTCGGCATTCTTCGACGGTGACGAGATGAAAAGGGTGGTATTTTGAAGAGGTTTTTTCTCCTAAATTATTGTTTGATGATGCTCTGGGAAGTCATCCAGTTCTCTCAGACGACCAGTGATGATGATGGTGTGATTTTTTTAGGTGTGCGGCTCGAGGTGTGCTGCTCGAGATCACATGGATCGAGGTGTTCAAGTGGTGATGGGTTTGTGCAAGAAGATTTTGAATTTTAAATTTCGTTTTTTGGATGTCTCATTGTATTTGAATTTTGGATTTGGGTGGTTTTTTATTTGTATTCAGTGGTTTTTGAGGTTACCACTTACCCACAAAGTGGGTTTAAAAATAACAAAAAATGGATTTGGAAGGAGGATACCGAGAAATCATATAATCATAAAAAATTATTTATTGTATGTCTAAATCCTACAACCTTCTTTTAAATATATAACACCTTATGTATAACCAAGGATATACTTGGATATTATCCATTCAGTGGTTCACATAGAATGGTAATTAAGCTATTCATATTCCCATAGCATGTTAGACTAGGTGCACAGTAAGGGAACACTCACCATACACCAGAATTTTAGTGGAAATATAATCAAACAAAAATTTTAGGGGTTATTACCCCTGAATATATATATATACCAAACCCACACCCACTTGTAGTATATGTTTAGGAATTTATTTCTTGTAAAATCACCTAATATATTCCTTACCAATACTTTTGGATGTTATCCTATACCTAGACTTATCCTAACGGTTTTCACCAAATTTCTCTAATAAGAATCAGGAAAGATTAACTAAACCCTACTCTGATATGAACTATAAAAACCTATGATTTTCATACATAGATATTACATATTAATAGATGAATATTCAATACACAATATTACGACCTATTTTATAACTAAAAAGGTTTAGTGTTTTTGGAAACTTGGATACATAAAAAATTAATTTATAAAATGCCTACATCATTTACCAATTAGTTATTCATAACTATAACACTATATAGAAATATCATACTTAAAACCTTTATTCATACCCTTGGGAAAGGAAATATAAGAAAGGGTGATATTATTTTCCAAATAATGGTAAACAAAAAAGATATTAATGATCACATAAGGATACCATGAGGGTAATTGTATGATAAAATGAGCTTTAAATTTGAAAATCACACCCTAAATATCCTAAATCATAATCACAATTCATGGAATAAATAATGGAAGTTCCCAACACATAAATCATAAATGGTTCAAATAATATAATCTGAATGCACATAATATTGGAAAATGATCTTGTCATAAAAGAGAGGCATAAAGTTCCACATAATCACAATCATCAAAATATTATATTAAGGATACCCACCAAGACATTCATAACATGATAGAGTTGGGTTAACGACTAATTTACATGCTTCGGTCTTATGATAACCTCATGTGTACCCTCTTTCTTTAGGCTTTGGATAAACTTCAACGTACCCTATATTAGTATTTAAATATCCTCTTATGTACCCTCTTGTTTTGGATTTTAGATAACCACCCATGAACTATTTGATCTTAGAGATCATTTATATTTACCCAATAAATTAGTGGGACATATAATTCTAAGTCTTACTATCACATAATCATAAATCCAATAATATGCATTCCACATGATCATAAAAATATTCATAAAAAATTAACACATCGAAAATAAAACAAGTTTCATAAATATTTCATAATCATAACCATAAACCATCTAGAGAAACAATAATATGGTATTATTGGACAATACCGCCATTAAATCATGAGTGTCATCAATGTATGTAAAAATAGATGAAAAATTCCTATAAAAAACTAAACGAATATTTCTTAAGGAAAATACACTTTTCCTTTTTAAATCACATAATAACATCTAAAAAATTACCAAATATTATGGAAAATTTTTTCATTGAAAATAAAATTGGAATCATGTAATGGAATATTAAAATTATTGAGTGTTCAGGGTAATAAATTTGGTTCATTCCATGTATGTTAAAAAATATTCCTTTCACATTTTCTGTAAATAGTCAAAAGTACATCATTCAAAAAATGAAAACAATATTTTTTCAAAACCATTTTATAAAAAGTAAAAAATGGGTAATATTTACTTTAAATTAATATATCATAATGGTACAATTATTATTGAAAACATTTATAGAAATCCTGTAATGGATGAAAAAATATGTTCGAATGAAGAGATAATTAAAGGTGGTTTTCCTTAAAAATGTAATTTTAGTATCTTGATTACTTAGAGATTGTTAAATGAAAGGAAAACATGAAAATTATAGAAATAAGTAGAGGATAAGAAAATTCATTAGTTTCTTGAGAGTTATCCTATAATATTTCATCATCATAATGTAATCATAAACAATCCTGATAAATTATGAGATCGAAACATAAAACCCTTACCACATTAGTAAATTTTGAATCATAATCCCCATGAGATAATAACATAAAATTAAATATTAAATATAATGAAAATAATGATATAAATGATATAAAACATAAAATGGGTTGTATATACACCTGATAAAATAATATAGGTGCATAATATAACATATGACCCAATGAAGACAATTTGAGATGTTGAACCCTTACATCTGGCCCAAATTTAGTCAAAAGATCTATAACCTCTTATATAATAATTTTAAATTTAATATAATTATAAATTATATTCATTTATATATATATAATGTTATATATGATCTAATTATAATAGTTCAACAACAACTAGTTGACAACTCTTTATTAAAATCATCATTTTCAGGTGTTAACTATTTCATTTTTCAGGAGAATTTTGGTTTGGTGGTTTCAATCCTTATACTTTGATTAAGGTTACATAATATCAAAAAATTAAAAAATTATATAAATATAGTATATATACATTATATATATTTATATTCATCAATAAAATATACATATAGAAGAATGAATTATATCTTTCACAGAGATTGTATGACATATGTACACATGAGCATTGTTTTCACTTTTCAATAGACCAAATGAAAGAAAATTAAATAAAAATTAACCTTTAAAAAATAATTATTATATATTATATATTTATTAAATCTATTATTATTACCATCCATATAAGTTCTGCACAAAAAATCAACCACACTGCTTCGTGGAGGTGGTAGTCCACACATATATACAAGCAATGCCATCATTTTCCAATGGATTGGAATGTTAGAAGGTATATATGATATTATATTTAAATAATAATAATTATGTAATTAATATAAAATATAAACATTAAACCTATCGTAACAATAATCCTTGAATGATGGTGATTCAAAATGAATTGTATCACTATGTATAGATAGTAAGTTGTACGTATGCACGAGTGATATGTTCACTACCCATTTGATGGAAAAGAGGGTGAATAAATGTTTCTTCATAATCAAAATAAAATTTAATTATATTTTTGATATTGAAGTTATTATTTTATGATTTATATTGTATATTTAGAGTAGTTTTAAGAATAAACAAACTAAAAGAGTCCAGATAAGGAGTTCACCTCTTCTTTTGTAGGCCTCCTTTAGATCCCTTCTTAAGGACCCTTAGAATGGTCTTTTAAGAAGATCAAAATATACCATTTTTGTCAGTGATATTTGAGAATAGAGAAAGGAATATTTTTTGTTGATATGTAATGTTAAAATTAGTGTTAATAAGAGAATATAGAGGTGCGCATTTATAAGTGAGGGGATGGGCACTCTTGTGATTTCTTAAAAGATTAAAATATAATAATGTCATTATATAGAAAAATGTATCCAAATTGATAAATATTAAAAAATAAGGAAGTATGTGATTTTAAATCCATAAAAAATCAATTTTGGATAATTTTATGTGGATTTATAAAAATTATAATTTGGTTTAACCCCTTAGTTAACCAACTTTAACATTAACTGTGGTAATATAATTTTCACTCTTAAAGGGTTATAATTTTTCTTATAAATAAACAATTGGATCATAAATGTACAAGGGATAAAATTTTAGATAATTAATCATCATAATTGTCCTACATAAATATTTTCATGATTTTTAAAAAATTTAATAACATATTATTTAACATAAAAAACGATTAATGGAATTTTTTACACTATCCATTTAATTTGACATTAAAGATGTCATGATAAAGATTTAATTAGTATATAATCACTTAAAACATCCCTAATATGTCATAATTATCTTAAAATTCATGAAACATAATAATTTTTCATAATTTTATTAATATGAATATTTCTTAAAATTTATTGTTTTATTTTTTATTAATTGAATAAATAATATATTGGTTTTGCATAGGAATTAATGGTAATTATTTAATAATTAAAAATTAAAAATAAATTTATATGATTAATAGAATTAATTTTTGTTTAATGTAAATATTTATAACTAAACATAACCTCTTTTTACCATTATGATAAAATATAATAGATATTAAAGTCAAGATAGTGACATTTTGTATTTATTCCTTTCCTAAATAAATAAAAAGTTCATTATAAAAGAAATATGGTCCATGTGACCATATATTTGATACATGGATATAAATAGATGAAATAAATCCATCAAATATGATAAATCCAATTACTAAATAAATTGTAAAACCCTATCCCAATGTTTTATCCCTATTTTTTCCTTTTTTACCTTTACCGAGGAGACAAAAATTTACTCTGGTTAATAATCATATTGAACAAAAATAAAAGGGAAATATTTACCAAATATTATTATGCTGGTTAAAAATATGTAATCTATTTTTCATGATTCAATTCACAAAAGCTTCATAAATTAATTTAATAGAAAACTCCAAAACACAATGAAAAATAGTTTTTTCAGAAAAAATTCATTTTATGTATTAGGATGGATTAACACTATTTCTCCTTACATACCGATAAGGTGGATGATTCATGTTCTAAGCTTCACATAATACATTCACTCTATCCATTTATATTCCAAACTTTTTGATAGAGTTATTTGGATTCTGTTGTTGCTGAGTTAAGGTTTCAATCGTCGGATTGAGGTTATGCATGGCATAACAAAACATCCACAACAGGTAATGGAATGGGTTCTCATGGTTTTTGGATTATAGGAAATGGAAGATGTTGGTCCCTTGGTTCTTCTCCAACTTCTAGTTCTTCATTGTCTCCAGTATCATTGTCATATGCTTTTGTGGATCTCTCAGTCCTCCTTCGTTGTTGCTTCCCATGTTCAGATTTGTTCTTATCTAAAATTTATAACCTAGATTTGGTTATTTATTCTTCATACATTGGGATCAAACACTTTGGGTGGTGAAAAAATATTTAATTCGGTGCTTATAGTCCACATGGATGTTTTCTATGACTCTGAAACATCATATCGAGCTTGGTTTCTATCGACAGTTAACCTCTAGCTCCGGTAGGTGTCTGAGAGGTCAATGACGGTGGTAAAAAATTTGGCATTAGGATGAGTATGCAGTGGAGTACTGGATTTGTATGATGTCTGGATGTGAAACATTTCCTTACTAGAGGACGCATGCCTATGGGTTCATGTTGACACCGTAACATATCTATTCTCCTTCCCTATTGTTTTACTCTTCATCTTCCCATTCCTAGAGTTTTTGATGACCTTTTTCATGAATCTTGACTCAGTTTGTTTTCCTTTATCTCAACTTTTGGAATTGTGTTGCACTCCTCTGCTACTCTAGTGCAACATAGCTCTTTGATGTGCTTATCAGCTGCTCTGGTGAAATTTTCTTCATTATGAACTTCTTTAATGATCCTATGAGATTGACCTTCATGATTCACTTCTCAGAATATATAATGATATCTGGTTCCATGATTCACTTCTCAGAATATATAATGATATCTGGTTCCATGATTCACTTCTCGTCAACCCCAGAGTTTGTAGATCGGACATTGATCAACAAGTAGCTGGTATAGTGGCAGGCTCTTAGAGGGTGTCATTTTGATTTTTCTGGTGATGATGCTCGAAGGTAGATTCCTGGCACGAGGATATCGTTTATGATGGATGTGATGCATGAAAATGGTGTGTTTACTATTTTCTATCTTTCTATGGACTTCAGTGATAATGTTGGATTTTATTATTAGACAACGGTGGCTTGGAGGTGTTTGGATCTTGTTAGTTTGATTGTTTTTTGATGAATTTATGAGATTTAGAGTCAGCCTCATTTCATTTAGATGGAGTTGCAACATCCTATAGATGATGTAGGGTGGGATACCTCAAAAAAGGGATGGGATTGATGACACCCATCATCATCCATCTGTTTATTTGGATGAATGACCACCTAACTGATCCCTTTCATGGTGATTTTTTTTTGTTTTGCTTCACATCGGTTTGACTGTGTATGTGTCTTTGAATGAATTATTAGGTGGGGATCATGAAATATATATAGATGTGATGACACTTATTGTCCGGTCCTAGAAACACATGTTAGTGTTTGTTAGAGGTGTGATTTTCTGTGTTTTTTCCCAACATGATACTACTTCTTGGAGGGTGGGTGGGGGATCCACTGACTAATCTCATTTTTCATGGTTTATAAGGTGAGATGAAGATTTTTATATTTATTGTATTGACATATTGTTTCATCTTGAAATCTGGGTCCTTGTTTGCTTTGGATTTGGAGTGCTATTTTTAAGACATTTGTGTCTATTTCATGTAATGGGTTCCCTCTTCTCCTAGACTTCAAAATATGGTTTCCTTTCTTTTTTCTGTTTAATAAAAGGGGATTGACCCTTAACCATTAAAAGAATGTATAAATTTCTTTATACCTTATTAAATCATAAAAATGATTCCAGTTAATTTATTTGGATTATTAATAATATTATATAATGAATTTATCTTTGAAACAAAATGGAACTTCGTAAAATATCGAAATAAAAATAAATCTTTTAATAAATATAAGCATTTTTACTGTTCATCAAAAATAATCCATTTCATAAAACTCTTAAAAATTAATTCTAAGATAATTTTGATATATATATATATATATATTTTAAAAAATAATTTCATTTTATTAAATAAATTTTATAAATGTGTCAAAAAAATAAATATAATATTTCTCATCAAAATCAATATAAATCATGATTAATGGAAATTTATTTTTAAGAGTAATATTTCTTTAAAAAATATGAATGCTTCTTTCATAAAAATTAATAAAAATATTTTTATTTAGTAGGACCTTTATATATTTACTAATTTTGTTATTCTTACCCATACCCACCAATTATATTGCAAGGTTATAACATTAATATTTAAATAATTATAATTCATGGTTCATTTAAGTTCATTGTTTCATGTTGTATATGTAATAAAAATGATGTTATTATTTTAAAATCACTAGGTGTTACAATATAATTCATACTCATATAAGATGAGAATGCTATATAAAAAGAGAATCGCGTGAAGAAAGGGTGAAAATATATATTTAAGAGAAAAAAAGGTAGATCATCTATAACTCATACAAGGAAAGCTGATGAGAAGTTGATCACACTAGATAGAAGGATACACTTCTATTGTGGAAAGAGAGGCCACATCATATACCTATACAATCATAATATGAAATATAATTTGAATATATTAAACATATAATCAAAAAGTTGAACAATAATAGATATATATTTTTGTATTTTTATAATTGTTGGAACTTCTTGTGAATAAGTTGAGAAGATTCCCAAGAAGGAAAAGTTAAATGTTGTGTACCAATGTAGAAAGTGCAAGATTTTGGGACACAAAACCAATAGATGTTATAAGTGGAAGCTTGGATAGTTGGAAATACTTAAAACAAAATTACAGAACATGAAACATCATGTTCTAAAATGAATATAGCAGAGAAAGAGTTTACAAGAAAATTAAAGGCTGAGAATTGAAGAAAAAAAGTGGCCAAGGGTGAGAGGATGTGCTCAATCCCAGTGTTACTTCTAGAAACCAAATGCATTCTCCTTATTAATTTCTAATTTTGATAATATGTGAAGAATTAGAAGGTATATTTGAGGATACCACCATTTGGATAAACAAGAAAAATGAATCCTTAGAGAGTTTACCAACTACTATGAAGAGAATTAAGTAAGTGATTCCATTGAGGGGGAGAAAAATTTATGGAAATATCATGAATTCACAAGCAATGTAAATTTTTAAATTTAGATATATTTGTATTCTTTCGTAAAATATGTATAATTAGGTATGAATATAACACTTATATCACTTTTTATGATTTTATACAACCTATTCTTGAAAAAGTTTCTATTGATAAAAAAATAAAATAAATGAGGAGTTGTATGCTTTTTAATTAAACATTTTTATTTTTTTCTTAGAAGTGCGCATGATACAAAATATTTCATGATTCAATGTTTTTTATATAGACTCTATTTGAGAAACAAGAATTTATTGATCAAGGTATCATAAGAATCATCATATATAAATATCATAGACAAAATTCATTGTATCTCTATTTTTTAACACCATGATATCTCACTTAGACTTACAATATACCAATGAAAGGATCTTGCCAAGTAAACCATGTGGTATGACACTTCTCTTTAATATGAAAAAGGGTGAAGATATGTTAATTTTATTTAATGATATGAAAATGATGAGAACTCCCCTATATTGAAATCTCATTTATTTTAAATAAGGTGGAGAATGAAATAGGCACACATATTGAAATTAGAAATGTGCAGTGATATTAAAAAATTAAATGGGGGGAATTTTTGTGGACAATGTGTTTGATTAAATTTTCTTTAAATATTTCAATATGTGTTTGGTGGTGATTATTAGATGATTGATGAGTGAGTTTCTTCTATTTTCAATGGATAAGTGATTTGAAACTTACGATACAAATTTAGATCCATGTACAATACTATATATGACATTTTTGAGAAGTAATGAAGTGGTTGAGAAGGCCTTGATGTAGTCTTAAGAGGATGTAATTCTGTTTGAATGAAAACTAGAATTCTACAGACTGATGAAAGAGACTTCGGGCACATATAAAGACCATTACAACTAATATTATAGTGTCACCATAATTCTAGAAAGGTAGGAAAATCAATATTGGTGTGTTCTACTTCACATTCAAATTCATGCCTTGTATGAGATTCACAATGGCATTTAAGAATAATGTATAGGATTATATCCATATGTTCTATAAGAGATTTATAGACTCTAAAATTATTGATGATGAATATTATTATGCCTTGCAATTATTTATGGAATTAAATATCATTATAAAATAAATGATTATGATCCATTACACGATTGAAGGAATAAAAATTGAAGAAGGGGATGGTAAATGAGTTGAGTCCTACACTGCCAACAAGAAGGTCCATTTGGGAAAGGCACATGAGGTCATGCACATGGTGATCCTGAATGAGTTTAAATAATTAAATTTTGTTAAATAAGTTAAATAATTAAGCACATGAATATTTAAGAGATTTAGATGAAGTATAGACCAAGGATTTAATGAGTTTTTAATAATATTCAATGAAAATAATATCCCTCTAAATATCATGGATTTTCCTTATTTAGTAACTAGATATCATTATTTGATATAAATAAATACATTGTAAATATATTCAAGAAACTAATACTTGATGTTGTTATTCTATGAAAATATAGATTCAGTCAAAAAGTGTGAGATAACATAATAAACATTTTATCAGAGATTTAAAAAGAAGGATATGAAGCTAGGTGTCCCTAAAATAGATATACTTGAATATTTTAAGGATGAGTACAAGATAGATCTCTCAATATCTAGAGTAGATTTTTGAGACTAATAGATATATCGATTCCTTTAATGAATATTACGAAGAACTAAACATGATTGAAACATATCATGAACACTCATAAAGGAAGATTATTCTATAGTAGATGGAGATCATTCTATCATTAGATCATATCATAAAGAGAAGATTGAATTTAGTGCATAATCCCTCAACAAAGATGTGCAGTTAGGAGTTATAAAAAATTAAGGAGGAATAATTGGGGTATTGGGATGGATAACCAGACATAACTATATGTCAAAATACGGGGTATTATAACTAGTTTCCACCAAATAGAGACAATTAAAGGTTACAATCAATCACACTTTTATGGACTCAAGAGACCACACTAATTGATAGCAAGATGATAGTTTGGAAAACTTGTTGGGGGTGTGTAACCAAAATGGATTGGATTATGATTTTATTCAGAACCATGTAAATATAATGTTTTTATCTCTCGATAATTGTCACTACAGAATATTGAGAAATTAAAGAACTATAACTGGTTTAATTGGTTTAGTTAAAAATAAAATTAATTTATAAAAATATTGTGAAAATATTTCACACCCTCTTAGTGTAAAATAACCGATCATTGTACACTATATGAAAAATATTCAAAACATTGGTGAATCTATATATTCAAGAAAATGTGTAGAAAATGTGAGAGTATAACTCTTGGGAATTGTAATGGAACCCTATGTTGCGTCAAAAGTCCTATTTTGACTTTTATTTCTTGTTTTGGAAATCACAAATGTCCTTTATCATGTTTATCAGATCGTACTGACCATACTGATCGTACTGACCATGCTGATCGTATTGACCATGCTGATCATACTGATCGTATTGACCATGCTGATGGTACTGACCATGCTGATCGTACTGACCATGCTGATTGTACTGACCATGCTGATCGTACTAACCATACTGATCATACTGACTATATTTTTTTTCGTACTGACTCTGGAAATTGTATTGACTATGTTAATCATACTAAGTCTTATAAGTCTACTCACATTGTATCATTACAAAACATTACACAGTAATACTTATAATACTCATAGTCCTCATTACATACTTGATTTGGTAATTAGTCAGAAACACATGTTTCATATTAATTATACTCATGTTTATCATCTCTATATATCTTTTGTTTTAACCAAAACGATGTCGTGGAGTTAGTTACAAACTAATCAAAATGATGTCATACTTTCTGTTTCAACATGACTTTTGTAATGCCAGGTGTCAAAGTCCCTCCGAGTTTTTTGAAGAAATATGACCGTTGGAGACAATATGACTATTGGAACCCGAGGCCTATAAATAGGAGGACATTTGAAGCTGAAAAGGAGAGATTTTTGAACAACCATGATACTCTGCTTCTATAAATTTCTAGAGAGAGATGTTGTGACTTCTCTCCTGCTTTGTGCGACCGATCATCGTATCGAGGGATTTGATGTGATTGAAAGACAGAGGTACCGATTACCTACAAAATCGAGGGCTTCTGGGGATAGGCAGGCAGACGTACCAATCATCGTATCGAGGGCTACTAGGGATAGGCAGACAGACGTTCTGATTATCTTATCGAGGGCTGCTGGGGATAGGTAGACAGACATTCTGGTCATCATATCGAGGGCTTCCAGGGATAGGTAGACAGACGTACAAATCATCGTATCGAGGGCTCACTAAGGCGTTGGTGAGACATACCTCTTATCCTAGGTGAAAGGATAACCCTTCTCTTTGGGTCAAAAGAATTATAATACTTTCACATTTCCGATGGTAATTGTATTAGAAATGAATTTTTTTTGTTTCCCTTTCTATCTCATTTAGATTTGTAATTGTTTTAATTACATTCATACTATTACATATTGTATCAATTGATTCTATATGCTTTGAGGTAGAATCATTCACTTCTGTTTTAATTTGATTATTGTATTCATCTTGAATACAATTACTTTAATTTTCTAATAGTATTACATTACATCATACCCTTATATTCAATACAATTTTGGGTGCTTGAATTTGTATTAGTTTAAGATCATTTAAACTAATTTCTTAAGTGTTTAAACACAATGTTTTAAACCTACAATTCACCCCCCTCTTGTATTATTCCATCCAATATACATTTACATATACTTATTCGATCTACCACATGGTATCAGAGTAGGTTTCCACTGATTTGTATTACTTGTTCTATTTCTTTCATATTACTATTTTAACTACTTACTACACTAATGTGTGGAGTGGAAAAGTTTTTTGTTTTATCAGATGGAAGGAATGAATATTGGGTCAATTGATAATCTAAATCCTTCTAGACCACCTATCTTTGATGGGAACGATTATGAGTATTGGAGAGATCGAATGAAGACTTTTGTGATCAATACTGGTGTAGAAAATTTTATTATGCTTACTGAAGGTTACAAAATCACTAACAAAGAATTCATTACTTTCAATAACCAAGAGAAGAAAGAATATCAATTGAATTACAAGGTACAAAATACATTGTTATGCTCTATGACCAGGAATATGTACATCCAGATATCTTCTTGTGAAATAGCCAACTGTATTTGGATGAAATTAAAAGTCACTCATTTTAGTACATCCAAGGTTATAAAAACAAGAAGAGCGATGCTTCGAGCAGAGTATCATGGATTTCTTTTTTCCTTATGGAGAGGCAGTATGTAAAGTACAACAAAGATTTATGACAATTGTAAATAGCTTACAATCAATGGGAGAAAAAGGCCTTAATGATGAATCTCTAGTAGATAATATTATAGATATAATGCCGAATGAATGGGAGTAAAAAATGATAGCTATTGATGAAAATAGAAAAGTTTCTCAGATTACTCTTGATGAACTCTTGGGAGATCTTCTACAGCATGACACAATAATGAAAAGAGATGCAGATTTTAACAAAAAGAAAAATGGGAATGGAAGTGTAGCCTTTACATCTAAAGCTAAAACACATGAAAGGATTACTAGATCCAAAGCCAAGAAATTTGTTTTAATAGAATCAAGTGTTAGTGATCACTCAGATAATGAGTTGTCAAATCTTGGTTGAAGGATGAACAAGATTGCGGGAAGGAAATAATTCCAATACAGATTCAAAAAGAAAGATAGAAAGGACAAGAAATATTCAGAGGTAACTTGTTATGAATGTTAGAAAGTAGGTCATATAAGGCCTGATTTTCCTTTACTAAAGAGAAAAGATAGAAAGGAAAGACATTTTGAAAGAAATAAGAAAAAGTATTACAAGACAAAGACAAATAAAGTCTTGAAGGAAAATGATACTTGGAGTGCTAGTAGTAGCGATTCATCAGATAATTCTTCAGAATATGGGTCCTCAGGGCAAAGAAATATTGGACTTATAGCCAGATTACCAATTGAAGATCATTGTCTCATGGAAAAGCTACAAAATGCTGAAGCTATTACAAATGTTTCTTGGAATACAAATTTTACTGATAATAAATATTATTAATCTTCAAATGATGAGTCCTCATCATCAAAAGATAATACTTTACCTTCTTTTGAAGAAGTGTCTAGATTTTCTAAATTACTTGAGAATGAAAATTCTAATCTCAAGAAGAAGCTTGATAAAGCAAATTCTAGAATTTCAATTTTAACTAAAGAAGTATCAGATCTTTCTAAGGATCTTGATATAAAAACTTCTGATTTTGAAAGTGTTTTAAAAACCCTTGAGAAAGTCAAATCTGATAAGGATAAAATTTATAAGGATCTAGAAAATGAACTTTCTAAGAAAAATGTTTTAGACCGTAACTCTAGATCAAAATCAAATGTTTTGGAGGATAAAAACATGGCTGTGAAATTAAAATCAGAATTTTTTTCCTTGAAAAAGTGTTTGTCAAACATTACTTATGGCAAGGAAAACTTTGATAAAATGTACTCTCAAATCAGACCTTTGAGGAATCATTCTGGTATTGGTTATACACATTCTAAACCTGTGTTTAGTAATAAATATTTTTTTCCACAAAATACTCCTTTTTCTCTAAGTGTCAATGTGGAGGACAATGGAAAATAGATTTTCCTCTTAACAGAACTCAATATTTTGGATTTCATAAAGTTCATTTTGCAAAACAAATGTGGATTCCTAAAATTCTCTTATCTAACCCTTCAGGTTCCAGAAAAGTTTGGATTCCGAAAAACTAATAGTTTATTTTTCAAGAAAACAAGTGTACCAACAAGAATATTTGGTACATGGATAGTGGTTGTTCTCGACACATGACGGGTAAAAAATATTTCTTTGAAAATATCATCAAAACAAAATGTGGAAAAGTCACCTTCGGAGATAATGCTCCAGGGAAAATTGTTGGTATAGGTAATATTGTTTTTCTTGGAAAAGTTCTTATTTCAAATGTTTTGTTTGTAAAAGGTCTTAAGCACAATCTCATCAGCATAAGTCAATTGTGTGATGAAGTTTACCTTGTTAATTTTAGGAATGATAAGTGTTTAGTTCACAATTCCAAGGATGAGTTCATTCTGTCTGCCCATAGGCAAGAGAATGTACACACTATTAACTTAGAAGACCTTAGGAGCCAAAATTTACCTTGTTCAAGTGAAATAGAAGACCAATCATGGATATGGAATAGAAGACTGGGACACTGTAACCCAAGAAACCTTTGTAAAATTTCAAAGAAAAGACTTATAAAGGGACTACCGGATCACAAATATGATTCTTCAAAAGTTTGTGATCCTTGTCAATATGGAAAGCAACATAAAACCAGATTTAAATAAATTAATGAAGTTTCAACTTATAATGCATTACAGTTAGTGCATATGGATCTTTTTGTTCCTTCACACACAAGAAGCATTGGAGGCAAATAATATGTATTTGTTTTAGTTGATGACTTTACTAGATTTACATGGGTATATTTTTTTAACCAATAAGTCTGAATCCTTTTCCTATTTCAAAACTTTTAGAGCCCAAGTTAAAAATGAGAAAAACCTACCATTGATAACTATCCATAGTGATCATGGTGGTGAATTTCAAAATTCATATTTTGAAACTTTTTGTAGTAAGAAAGGTATTACTCACAATTTCTCAGCCCCAAGAACTCCTCAGAAAATTGGTATTGTTGAAATAAGAAATCGTATTCTTCAGGAAATGACTAGAACCATGTTGAGTGAATACTCAATTGATAAGAACTTTTGGGTTGAAGCTGTTAGTACTACTTTCTATACTATAAATCGTGTTTTATCCAGACCATTTCTTAATAAAACACCTAATGAATTATGGACTGGCCGAAAACCGAAAGTCTCATACTTCAAAGTTTTTGGGTGCAAAGTATTAATTCTGAATACAAAAGATAATCTACACAAATTCTCACCAAAATCTGATGAAGGAATCTTTTTAGGCTACTCCACAACTTCTAAGGCTTATAGAGTTTTCAATAAAAACACTTGTACTATTGAGGAGACAGTGCATGTAAAATTAGATGAAAGTGATCCTTTTGTTTTCAACCAACCCAAACCTACATCCTCAGATGTGTTTTCAAAAATGTTTATCAACCATTATTAAGAGAATATTTTGATAAGGAAAATGTTAAAGATGGTATTCCTAAAACATTTACCCCAGAATATTTTCTACCATATGTTGATGAACAAGTTTTACAAAACCCAAATCAATTGTTTCTTAAGAATCATCCCAGTGATAATATCATTGGTGATATAAATCAACCTGTAAGGACCAGAAATTCCTTAAGAAATGAAATAGAACATCTTGCTTTTCTTTCCCAATTTGAACTGAAAAGTCCAAGTGAGGCCTTAGGTGATGATGATTGGATCAAAGCAATGCAAGATGAACTAAATGAATTTGAGAGGAATCAAGTATGGACTTTAGTTGAAAGACCTAAAGAAACAACTTTAATTGGTGTAAAATGGGTTTTTAGAAAAAAATGTGATGAAAATGGAATCATTATAAGAAATAAAACAAGTCTTGTTGCTAAGGTCTATAATCAACAAGAGGTAATAGACTATGAAGAAACATATGCTCCTGTAGATAGACTTGAATCTATTCGTATTCTATTATCCTTTGAAGCATACATTAATTTCAAACTTTTTCAAATGGATGTAAAATGTGCTTTTCTAAATGATTTTGTTCAAGAAGAAGTTTTTGTCGAACAACCCCCTGGTTTTCTAGACCCAAAACATCCTAATCATTTTTTTAAACTTACCAAGGCTCTATATGGTCTTAAACAAGCCCCTAGAGCATGGTATGATAGACTTACATGATTTATCTTACAAAACAATTATACAAAAGGTATAGCAGATCCAACCCTTTTTATAAAAATGGAAAATAGAAATATTTTGATAGTTCAAATTTATGTTGATGACATCATATTTGGATCAACTCAGCAGACTTTATCTGATTCTTTTTCCAACTTAATGAAATCTGAGTTTGAAATGAGTATGATGGGTGAGTTAACATTCTTTTTAGGTTTTCAAATTTCACAAAAACCAGAAGGAACACACATATCTCAACATAAGTATATAAAATACTTTCTCAAAAAGTATGTTTATGAAAAAACTAAAAGTATCAGCACTCCAATTGGTACCTCAAATACACTTGATCTTGATGAAACTGGGAAACCAATTGATCAAACAACTTTTAGAGGTATGATATGAAGTTTTTTATACTTAACAGCTAGTCGACCAGACTTAATGTTTTCCATATTCTTATGTGTGATTTACTAATATAATCCAAAAGAGTCTCATTTAAAATCCATAAAGAGAGTCTTTCTATATTTAAAAGGCGCTATGGATCTAGGTCTCTTTTATTCTTCTGGAAATGATTTTTTTTAAAAAAAGTTTTTCAGATGCTGACTTTGGCGATTGTAGAATGGATAGAAAGAGTACATCTTTAACATGTCATTTCTTAGGAGACTCCTTTTTTTCTTGGTCATGCAAGTAACAACACTCTGTAGCACTTCCCACTGCTGAAGCTGAATATGCAGCAGCTCGAAGTTACTATGCTCAAGTGTCGTGGATGCAACACACACTCACTGACTATGGATTGAGTTTTTCCAAAACCCAAATTCTTTGTAATAATACTAGTGCCATAGCTCTTAGTAAGAACCCATCACATCACTCACGTGCAAAACACATAGATGTTAGGCATCATTTTCTTAGAGATCACAAACAAAAAGGAGATATTGTTTTACAATTCATCAAAACACAAGAAAAGCTTGCCGACATTTTTACAAAACCATTACCTTCCGATAGACTTGAATATATAAAACAGAATCTAGGAATGATTACAATAAAGTAATCATTCATATCTACTTCTTATTTTACATTTCTCCTAACATTAAGAAACTCCTCTTAGAAAGGGGGAGAACATTTATTACTTTGTTTTCTTTTTATCTTATGGTATGGGTTTTTTGTCCTATCTGTTTATCGTATTGACAGTTTTATCGTAATATTTACCTATCTATTTATCATATTGACAGTTTTATTATTTTTCACCTATCTGTCCATTGTACTGTCAGTTCATGGTAATGATTTTCTTTTCCATCGTACTGTCAGTTCATGGTAATGAATTTCTTTTCCATCGTACTATCATTTCATGGTAATGAATTTCTTTTCTATCGTACTTTCATTTCATGGTAATGATTTTATTTTCCATCATACTGTCAGTTCATGGTAATGATTTTATTTTACATCGTATTTTCAGTTCATGATAATGAATTTCTTTTCCATCGTACTATCAGTTCATGGTAATGATTTTCTTTTCTATAATACTGTCAGTTCATGGTAATGATTTTCTTTTCCATCGTATTGTCAGTTCATGGTAATGATTTTCTTTTCCATCATATTGTCAGTTCATGGTAATTATTTTCTTTTCCATCGTATTGTCAGTTCATGGTAATGATTTTCTTTTCCATCAGCTTGTTCGATCATGGTAATGAATTTCTTTTCTATCGACATGTCCGATCATTGTAATGAATTTCTTTTCCATTTGCATGTCCATGGTAACAACTTTGTTTTCCATCGGTTTATCAGTTCATGGTAATGAATTTCTTTCCCATCGTCATGACGATTGATAGTATTCTTTTTCTTTACGTACGATTGTTTTTTCTTTTGAACTCTACTAAAACCAACAATTACCTACCATTCTCCGGCAGGTAATTTCCATTTTTTTTAATTTTTTTTCTTTTGTTTTAATCCTAACCGATGATCTTATTTCCTATAATCTTGACCGTAGAAGATCAACGGTCACCCCTATATCGCCTATAAATGCCCCCTCCCCAAACCCACATCTTTTTTTTCAGGATCTACGTCGAAGCTCTACCTCACTGATTTTAAGTCATCATATGATCTTTCATCGCCAGCATCTCTATATCTCAATCTTCTACCAACACTCCCACCGATATGTCTTCAAAGGCTTTCTCAGAAAAAGACCTTTTCAAGGAAAGGTTAGTTTCCCACGACTTATATGATTTGTACTATTCTACAATCAAGAGGATTATTTTATTTCAGGAATGGGAGCATTTGGGTGTTGAAAGACCTATTTCTCAAGATCCAGTTTTCTTTGATGAAGTCATTCAGTTTTGTAAAACCGTATCTCTCAACAAAGACATGACTATCAATTTTGCTATGTGTGATAAAAAGTTGTCTATGTCTGTGAAACAAGCATCTCATTTTCTGAATGTCCCGTTAGAAGGTGATTATTTCTGTCCATCTCATAAACTACTAGAGGAGGTCGGTATGTTTAATAGAGAAAGTGCCAAGAATTATTTATTTGTTGTAAATAAAAAGAAGAGAAAAGTGGCCCATCTTTCTCCGAACAACAGGTTTGTGGATTTATGGATGCAAGGTTTTTTTATCCCAAGGAAATGGGATAGAGAAACTCTAAAAGGATCTGATATCTTCATGTTGGACTATCTTGTCAACATGAGAAAAGTAAATCTGATGGGATACATTTTTGAAACAATTAAGAATGTAAAGTCAGGAGTAATCAAATATCATTTGATTATGTATCCAGCCATCCTTACAAAGTTAATTCTCGAGAGTATGATGTTTTGGAACATTCCTTTGAAAGGAAAGCTGATAGATCTAAATCCATCCTAGATCAGTAAAATTACGATGAAAAAGTTGAATATTTGTTCTGATCAGAACTCAAAACTTTTTGTTTACAATGTCGAAGCTGAATCGGCTCAGAATCAATCGGCACCTGTGACAATAAGAGACAATCAATCTGTTGGTATTACTCAAAAGTCTGATCTGCAAACCAGCTCAATGCCAAATAAGAAGCAAAATTATAGTAAGGAGGTTGTAGCCAAATAGAGAAAGGATAAGGAACGGAGAAAGGAAGGTCATCCAAAGATTGGACTTGATCCAGCTGAAGCGTTTTCTGAAAGAATAAGGGTAGAAGAAACCCTTAAAGATGAAAATAAAAAGGAAACCATTTTGAAAAGAAAGGATCAAGACTTTGACATCTCTAAAGTCATGAAAATGGTTGAGGATGCAAGTGCTCAACTAATAGATGAAGTGTATTAAGAGCCCATCATAAAAAGTCTTCCTAAGAAAGAAAAAGGAAAACAAATGTTGTAAGAGATAAAAGAATTTGAAGAAGAGGAATGATATTTTCTTTTAGAACTCCTTCAGAGTTCGAAGAAGAGTAGAGAGGAATCAGTTCAAAAGCAAAGTGAAGGTATTCAACAAACCCCTCATGCCGATCAAGCACCTTTTCAAATATCTGAAACTCCGGATAGAATTTCTTCTCAAGTAAAACAAGGTACTCAATATTCTAACACTGAAAAAGTTATTGTCATTAGTGACAAAAATAGAAGATGAAAGAAAGGAGAAAGAAAAAGATAAAGGAAAACAGCCAGTTGTAGACTCAAGCCGATCGAATGAACTGGCTTTGTACGATGAGGATACTGATTCAGAACACACAATATCCCTCAAGAAGAGTGATTACATTGTTCATGTTTTGAGAAGAATTGAGAATACTATTCCCTATTTCCCTAGGCTGGAAGGGAAGATTGATTTTATTACTAACAATTAAAAGAAGAAGTTTGGCTCTGTAAAATAATTGAGAAAGAAAGTTCTGTCAGTTGAAGCCGATTTGAAAGTTCATTCAGAAAGTTTGGCTGCTCATAAGAAGGCTTGCAACAAGATGACCAAGTGGTCGTACAAAACAGAGAGCTCAGTAAATGACCATGATATAGCAATTGAAAATATAAGAAGGTTGTCAAATGAGTTTGCAATTTCTTTCAATAAACCAGACAAAGAAACTGTTGAAAGACTGAATCAGTAAGCCCACGGAGCCAATGTTTTCTTCAGTGAAAGAGTTGCAGGATAGAATGAATTCCTTTAAATCTGAGTTTTCGAAGGTTTCATCTCTAAAAGATGAAATAGTTCTATTGAAGAAACCAAACTCTGTTTTATCTAAAGACAACAAGAATTTAAAAGACAGAATTGACACTCTTTAAGAAGTTATCAGAGTTCAGAAGGAGACAATCGGAAATTAGGATCAACTCTTTCCTGATCAACAAGACCTTATCAGATCTCAGGGTGATGATATTTCTGTAGACAAAAAGGAAATAAAAAAGATGAAGGCAGTTCTTCAAGAGTTGATTAAAAAGGAGAAGGAAAGAGAAAACAAGTGACTTGTATTTAAGTTTGGTTTTGTTGTTATCGTAATGAATTTTTTTTGTTATTTTATCCATTGTCTTGTACTTCTTTTCTAACTCTTTTAGACAATTAAAAAATACCCCATTTTTTTGTAAATCACAAAGGGGGGAATGTTTTATAAAGGGGGAGAATGTTTTACAAAGGGAGAATGTTTTGAACAGACACTTCTAAATCAAAGAAAATCTACAAATACAATCCTTAGGAAAGTACATACCTAAGGGGGAGTTAGTTGTATTCAATTTCTTATTCAGAAGAGTTTTAATAACTTAGGGGGAGATAAGTATTTCTTTTAGTTGTTACATTGTGTTTTGTTATTTCCAAAAAGGGGGAGATTGTTGAGTCAAAAGTCCTATTTTGACATTTATATCTTGTTTTGGAAATCAAAAATGTCCTTTATCATGTTTATCGGATCATACTGACCATGATGATCGTACCGACCATGCTGATCGTACTGACCATGCTGATCGTACTGATCTTACTGACCATACTGATCGTATAGACCATGCTGATCGTACTGACCATGCTGATCGTACTGATCATGCTGATCGTATTAACCATACTGATCGTACTGACTATATATTTTTTTCGTACTGACTCTGGAAATTGTATTGACTATGTTAATCGTACTAAGTATTATAAGTCTATTCACTTTTTATCATTACAAAACATTACACAACAATACTTGTAATACTCATACTCCTCATTACATACTTATTTTGGTACTTAGTCAGAAAAACATGTTTCATATTAATCGTACTCATGTTTATCATCTCTATATATATTTTGTTTTAACCAAAACGATGTCGTGTATTTAGTTACAAACTAATCAAACTGATGTCGTACATTCTATTTCAATATGACTTTTATAATGCCACGTGTCCAAGTCCCTCCAAGTTTTTCGTAGAAATATGACAGTTGGAGACAATATGACCATTGGAACCCGAGGCCTATAAATAAGAGGATATTTGAAGCTGAAAATGAGATATTTTTGAACAACTGTGATACTCTGCTTCTATAAAGTGCTAGAGAGAGACGCTATGACTTCTATCCTGATTTGTGCGACTGATCATCGTATAGAGGGCTTTTAAGTGATTTAAAGATAGAGGTACCGATTACCTACAAAATCGAGGGTTGCTGGGGATAGGCAGACATACGTACCGATCATCGTATCGAGGGCTGCCGGGGATAGGCAGACAGACATTCCGATCATCGTATCGAGGGCTGCCGGGGATAGGCAGACAGACGTTTCGATCATTGTATCGAGGTCTGCCAGGGACAGGTAGACAGACATACCGATCATCGTATCGAAGGCTCACCAAGGTGTTGGTGAGACATACCTCTTATTCTAGGTGAAAGGATAAACCTTTTCTTTGGGTCAAAATAATTATAATACTTTCATATTTCTGATGCTAATTGTACTAGAAAGGAAATTGTTTTGTTTACGTTTCTATCTCATTTACATTTGTAATTGTTTTAATTACATTCATACTATTACATATTGTATCAATTGATTCTATACGATTTGAGGTAGAATCATTCACTTTTGTTTTACTTTGATTATTATATTCATCTTGAATACAATTATTTTACTTTTCTAATGGTATTACATTACATCATACCCTTATATTCAATACAATTGTGTGTGGTTGAATTTGTATTAGTTTAAGATCATTTAAACTAATTCCTTAAGTGTTTAAACACAATGTTTTAAACCTACAATTCACCCCCTCTTGTATAATTCTATCCAATATACATTTACATATACTTATTCGATCCAACACCCTTTACTGATTTAAAAAGAGAATAATTGTTGGTATTGAAGGATATTCGGACTCCATCTATGAATTATTGTCTTAGTGCGGTGAGGAAGAAGGAAAAAAGAAAGATCTAACTATTCTTAAAATATTTATAATAATTATGTTGAGACTCAAATAGATAGAAGAATCAGTATGATTTAAGATCATATTATGCTCTGTTCAATTATGGGTGACGACACTGCGCGCTGAACCGCTCCTAGGGTTTCAGTGATGGTGCTGACCGCTGCGTCGGTCCCTCTCCCCCCGGCGGGGGAGGGGACTTTGTTGAGCCGCAAGGGTGCGGGGTCCCCCTAAACACCCGTTTCGAACCCTGATCTACTTCCTCCCTTTCCCCAAGCCTCACTATGTCCGAAGGTCCCGGATCTTCACGAAGGGTGCCCTAATATTCCGCTTTCGCTTTCAGAGTTCCATGAAGCCACTGTCCTTCTGAATTTCACCTTGGTGGCTCGGTTCAAACAGCGGTGCCCCTCAGTTGATTCGTTTGACCGTTATGTTTTCGTGGCGTGAGATTTACAGGAGCGAGCGACGATGGGTTTGCTCGATAGCTGGCATATTATGATTCGATTCTCGTCAGAGGAAGACCTCATCAGAGCCTGGTCTGGGGCCCCTCGCAGCCTCAACGGCACCCGATTCTACCTTTTTCTTTGGTCGTATGATTTCCATATGCGGCGTGATTCTCCAGTGATGGCGGTTTGGGTGAGTTTCCCTAATCTCCCACTACCTTTTCAAAATCCTTTTATGATTTGAATATTGTCCAATTTGGTCGGGATATATCTCTGTTCCGATAGCCGAACGAAGTCCCTATGCCACCCGGTTTGTCCGTGCGTTTGTGTGGAGGTCTACGTGTCCTGGGTGCCCTTCGAGTACATGTGGATTACAGTGGGCGATGAATTTAGGTGTAAGCAGCTAGTGTTTTACGAAGCATGGTCTGAGTTCTGTTCTGGATGCAAGCGTTTGTGTCACTCACAACCTCTCTATCATCGGGGGGCACAGAATTCCTCCAAGAAGACCATGGATTGTGGTATGGGGAGGCAAGCCTCCGCTGAGCCCAGGGTGCCTGAGAAGAATATCGCGGGTGAGGTTCCTGAGAGTATAGATGCTCGGGGTTCACTGAGTGGACCACGGGAGGTGGTTCCCATGGTGGCTGAGGATCCTGAGCAGTCCCTAGTGGGTGTGGAGCTTGAATGTGCTGATGAAAGGGGTTTTCTGAATGATCCACAGGAGATGAAGGCCATTTCAGGGCTTGGGGGATCTAGCGAGGCAGAGGATATGTCTGGAGGTGCCCACAACCGGGAGGTGATACAATTGGTGGATGAGGGAGTCTGAATGTTGCAAGGCAAGGCCTCTTATGATGAGGTGTTAAGCTCGGATGGTGGTAAGAGCGATAGAGGTGTTAATCTCTTTGAACAGGATAGCAATAGTACTGTTTCCTTCAGGGGGCTCTATAATGGTTAATGGTATTGAGATGGAAAACCGGTTTGATGCTCTGGTTGTTGAGGATCCTGAGTATGTGGAGAAAGTGGAGACGTCTTTGGAGGGAGCGTCCAGTGATGAACGTTCAAGCCGTTTCGTTGGCGATACAGAGGACGAGGACCAGGAGCGAAGGTATCCTAGTCCGAGGCAGAGCAAGAATACAAGGGGAAAATGGAAGGAGAAAAAGGACTACTTGTATTTACCCTTACTGATGGAGATCCGGTCGGTGAAGAAGGCGAAGGAAAAACCGAATGATTGTGACCCTCTCCCCCCCAAGGTGGCAAGCCAGCATTTGGAGAGGGATGATAATCCTCTTGAGATGCTTATGAGTTCAGATGAGATTATGATAGAAACTAGTCTGATTATCAACTCTCCTAAGGAGGAGGTAGCAATAATGATGATGAAGATGCTTAATGTGGAAACCAATGACGAGCAGAGTGATTTGATGGACAAGCAGGATTTGATTCTGGTTCGGGGGTTTAACAATAGAAGGATCAATGCATAAGAGTACATACAATATTGGGGAAAGCTGGCATTCAGATTTGAAGATCTTCTGATGGAGCAACCAGACATCCAGGTAAACACCATATCTTGGAAACTGCTTAGAGAGGTTAAAACGGGCAGGCTGCAATTTCACTTTCGTGACTTTGTTTTATCTTTTAGTGCTTGACTCGGTTTCTCACTTTCTTCCTTAAATGTGTTTTATAATAAAAATTTAAATTTGAAGTGCATATATAAGATCATATTGAGACATAGGAAGGATTAGGGCCAACTTGAATAGGAATTTCTTAACATGCTCATTATGGTTGAAGACCTATTCATTAAGGAAACAAATGTTTATTTAGTGATATTGTGACATCTATAGTATAAAAAGGATATTACGATTCACATATTTTGGGATGAAACTTTTAAGATAGGTGGTTCCAATATAAACAGTGTTATTATTCAAGTTGGGAGGACTGGAAAATTAATGGGAGGTAATTTCTATCATTGTAATCAAAGATAAAAACCAACCTTATCATGATTTTCAATTATGTAATTTGGTGAAGTGAGGTTTTCAAAATTCTATGATAAAAACTTCCCTCATTAATTTTCAACCACACTCCAATTTTTAATGATTAATCTAGTTCTCAAATTTTTAGTTGAACCTAGCATGGGATAGTCTCTAAAATTGAGGAAAAAAATTGTAAATATCTATTTGTTGTTGTTCTTGTTTTATTCTTCATAGCATGTGGTGAAATTTGATGAGGGTTAATTCATTGATCAAAAATTCTTAGTCAACATAATGGTTTGAAAGTTAAGAGGGATCAATTAAAATAGAATTCTAAACTTGGAAAAATTTGGATACACTAATTCACCCTCCCACCACTCCGTTTCTATGCAGCATCTACAAGGAACTTGTGTTCTATTTAATTCTAAAGGAAAACCCATAATATTTTTAATTGGTATTTGAGACCTAAGTTTGTAGAATAATGGTTTATTAGCATTAACCATCTAATTGAATTTTTAGATATTCTCATGTTTTATGAAAATTAATATATATTAATATATACACATGTAAGATGAACTCATAAATGGGTGGTTGGATGTGGTTGTGAATACTAAGTTTTTGTGTAGAGTATATCTATGGGGACACCCAAATTCATTCAATTATTATTTTTATCCTCATATTTTTCAGGACTCTATAACCACAAACTTCATTGAATTCTATTAATGGGACATGACTATTATAAAATATGATTATTAATTTAAAAATTAGGATTGGTTTAAATAAATAGATATATGAATGAATATTTTATGGCCATGATAGTTTATTCAGGGTTTTGACCCAATATATGTTCTATATTAGTAATGATTAATAACAATTATTTACTTTTATTGGTGAATAAGGAAATGGTCATTGAAAATATGATCATGGTAAGAAATTCCAGATGAAATAACTTTATTCAATTGAATTGATAAAACAAAATTATAGGTGAGTTAAATCATATGTGTGAATATGTTTTGTTAGAATAAACATATATTTCCAAATCACTATACTGGTAAGATGTCATTTCCACCATATTAGCTTACAAAACGTGGCTATTTCAACTATGGTCTATTTTTGAATAATAAAAAAGAATTTTTATGAAATATTCTATAATTTTTATCATCATGGAAATATTTTCTACCTAATATTAGATTATATGATTCTATTGAGTGAATCTATTGTTGAAGTTTATAATCTGATAGAGGTGGTATTGGCATAGGATATTAATCCTTAACACATTAGTTTTTAACAATAGACATGACTTACAAATGTTGATTTTATAAATCTATAGGGATCTTATCACAAACCATTTTAGTATATGTAATCTCATTATGAATTTGAACTGGGTTAATTACTTGAGTTGTGTAAGATCTGATTGATATGAAAGTGGGACATTCAATAGTCTAAAGTATTTTTCTACATAATTATACTTTAATTTATATATTATTTGATATAGGTTTCACACAATATTTTACTAAAACATGATCTTTAAAAAAACAAGTACTACTTGAAGATATAATATTTCATTTAATGTACATCCAAACACCTTTAAGAGAAAAAATAAATTATTTATCTGATCATCTGGTATAATTATGATAGTCATTGTTTAATTTACATAGAACATCACCATCCTTAACATGATAATTTTTATATAATTATGTTGATAGATTTATTGATTTAATATAAGGCTTATATTAGCTATTATAGTCTAAAGGAAACTTTTATAACTCTAGAGAAAAAATTCTATACTTTTAAAATATAATAAGACCTGAACATAGGTAGAGACATAAATATTAAATTTAGTGTTGGGAAAATATCTTTCTAGTTAATAATGATATTTTACTGAAATAGATTATATTCAAATATGGTATTTTTAATGATAGTGAACCATTATCCAAATTGTTTTCAAGAGTATTCCTCTAAACTAATTTTTGAGAGATATGTAGAGTTTTTATATGATTTTATTCTAAATAAAATATAGATATCACTTCCTTTATATCACATAAAAGCATATAAACATATAGAAATAAAATTTTAGTTATAAGAATTAAATAATAAAGGGTTTTGAGGTTCCCAATGAATTGTTCATCAACAAGTAAAGGAGGAATGGATCTATGTGGATAATTTTTACAAAATGTTTTCCCTTTTTTATCATTCATCCCCTTTCATACATTAAGATAAATTAAAATATTATCTTATAGACTACATAATCGCCTCAAATGAACAGAATAATAATAATATAGAGAAAAAACATTATAATTTTTTAAAGTTTCTACCTTGATGTAGATGATTACATCCTTGTAGTGTTAGATGAAATATTGATACAAAGATAAAAACTATTATATGAAAGTTAATAAATGTGGTGATGGTTTTATCCATAACCCAGATAATATGTTTTATTATCTTTATTTCCTACCAATGGAATATTTTTATAGGATCCCCCATGTTTACAATGGGTGTTCGAACCTACTTTTTGAACATGGTCTCTATTATTCTCCAGGGTTTAACATTATCAAATAGTATATCTTCTTCTAGAATAAAAACATTTAATGCTATAATGTTTTGAAATAGAATCATGCACATTGGTCATTCCCAACATTAGAATGTTTAGTGAACTAAAATAGAAGGAATATATGAACTTTCTTCATCCTCATCAAATATATATCTTTATAATAATAAGCATTAATTGTATCCCTCTTCAATACTAAATAATATCTAGCAATGGTTTTACATTAGTCTCACTCTCTTATTCTTATTCTTATTCAAGAACCTCAACACTGATGATATGTAGTAGTAGTAGGTAGATTTTTTTTTATTTCCCTCTTTTTTTTCATTTCATTAAACTTATCTTATCTTTATAAAATCAATTTATATCACATAGATAAGTTTCATTTTTTAAAAATATAATCTCAATGAAATGAATCTAAAATGTGATATCTTTTTTAATTTAGTCAAATATAATTATAGAAACTTAAATATTTCAAACATAAAAAATAATAAAAAATATTATATTTATAATCCTCATAATTATCATCCAAGAATCCAAAAAAATATATACTTAATACTTCTATAAAATTATCTTTGATTTCAATTATAAATATCTTCCATTGGGTCTCCTGGAATATCTTACATTGATAATTGTTTAATCTTACATAGCCCTTAAACACTCTAGCTTATTATTATATAGCCTTAAATATACTCATACTAGAGAATGGATTAATATTACACAAGGATTAGAAAAATTACATTAATCCCATATAAACTCTAGACTAATATTATACAAGAGTTATAATACTCTTACATATTCTATATAGGTGTGTTTCATATGAAAACCATGATGATGTTCCAAATCAATGAAACCCCTATAATATCATTATCACTCTAAATTTTCTGTCATTACTAGAAATATCTTGTTCATTATTCTCATGAAGCGCCTATAGATTCTATCTTTAAATATGTCTCATATCTTCTCTCATCATCTTTTGTGAGTAGTTATAGAGAAATAATTCACTTTAATTTGTTCAAAGGATTTGGTTTTGTGAAATGATTACTCTCTTCTTAGTATCATACAATGTTTTATCACTAAATTAGTGTGGTAACTAAGGACCATTTAATTTTCAACAAACACCTCAAATCTAGAACATATAATCTATATAAAAATTATATATTCGACTGTAACTTCTTTTATGTGCATGATTTATTCTTCTATAGTGTATCCTCTACCAATTATATATTAATTACAACACAGTCTTTATCACTATGACATAAATGTTTAATTAAATAAAATTATGTGGTCATAGTCAAAATATTATTGTGTGACATCATATTGCTAAGTCTATTTATCCATAACATAATACTTTTTTACAATGAAATTAAAATCACCACATGATCTCCTCCAACTTCTTATCTCATTAATCTAGATGTGGAGTGGCCATTTTTGTTATCATGTGAGTTCATGTAGGATTTAATGAAATAAAATCATCTACACTTCCAAATCCACACACTCTACAACAAAAAGATCTTCTATAGTGTGGATGTTTTCTATTCAAATAACTATGGTATAACCTATCCTCCACTTCATAAGACATATTGAAACTCTAATAGTATTGAAAATTAGCTGGCCACATTCTATTCCATATGATCCAATTCATGGTGTAGGTACCCTTGAAACACTAATGACATTAATATTTGTATAATCACTACCTACAGTATGGTCCTATTCATATAGTTGAGATTGGTAAATAAATAGTATAGATTTATGGTGTATATATACTTGATGATTTAAAACCATTAAAAAACCATCCATGATGTTGTAACCTTTTATTTTTTTACAGAATCTATAACTCAAACAAAATTATCCTATTGGAACTAAAAACCATATGAATTTAATGAATCCCTAATAATCTTCCTACAATCACATCTTCTATAATACCTTCCTCAACTAGAGTATACACATGTAATTATAAAAATATAATAATAATGAAAAACACAAAATCTATTTGTGATAATAATCTCCCCAAATGGGTTTATGGAAAATTTAACAGGAATACATATCTACTCAATATATAAAATTACAGAGAAATATGAATTCAATCACTTACTGATTCGTTTTCCCTCAAGGACTATATCAATGATACACCAATCCAAACTCTATTATTTTGTGATACTAACTCAGTGGTATAAATAGGAATTATATTATATAATACTCATGATAATAACTCATTTAACATTATGTTTCCAAACTACACTTCCAAAATGTTCCCCCAAATATTCAATAGAGAACTCTCCCCTTAAGTGGTACCCCCCTTTGACAATAGGGAAAATACAACGAATGTCACTACATATTTATCCCCAACATGAGTACATTTTCTAACATTATCATGGATCCCAGAGATTAATTTATTTAATATTCATAAAATATAGTTAGAGATACAAGGAATTAGTTGAGAAAAGAAATCATACCATGCTTAACAAAAATTTCCATTGGGGGTGTGGGTATTCATCTGTAAAACTATGTAGAGATAATTGGTTGGTTAGAATACTATAGAAAACTAATTTCATTGAAAATTAAGTTTGGGTAAATTCTTTTCCATGATGTATGCCACTTGATTCTTAGTTACCACACACTCCTTTTTTCCCAACCTACTACTAAAGTTTCTTCTTTTTGAATTGGAATTGATCTCAATATGATTCATCCTTGAGTAATGAGTTACAATTTTTCTAATATTTATATCACTTGAGTTCTAAAAAATGGTTGGAATATGATATTCCACATCAATAAAAATTTATTTAATCTATTTTTTCATCTATATCAATTGAGTACAAGCTCGTATTTATTCCATATACTCTAGCTCTATAATTCATAATGATATGAAATCATTATTTTTAAAATTTATAATAAATGAATGAGGCACCATGATAAAACACACCAATAGAATATATTCATCCCATCATTTTCTACTATGAATTTATATCATAATACAACTCAAGTCCACTTTTTTATTTAAATATTGATATATTCTTGTCGCATGCTTCTTGTTACTTTATTTTCAATAAATCTGATTATGGTCATCTTGATATGTAGAAAACACAATGTTTGGTTGACTTGATATCATATATATTGAACAACTAATAATATAAAAGTATAGAGTCACATCAACCTACTCTCTTTTATTATTATTTAAAAATTTCATCTCGACCTCTGTTAGAGTATCCATCGATTTAGTATCATCCATTTAATACCTCTTTATCACCTCATTTTTATACTTGGTTTGGTATAAAAATGCTACATTCCTACTTATAATCACCTTTATACCAAGTAAAAAAGTATTATTCACCAATTAGAGATATCTTAAATTTACACATCATATGTTTTGAAAACTAACTGTATTCATTATCAATAAATCCTCCAAAAATTATGTTTTCAAAAAATAAAATCACTGAAATCTAAATACCTTTCAATTTCATGATGTGTAGGTCAAGATAAAACCATAATTTTAGGTAAATTATATTCATTAGATATTGATCTAGTATTGAGTACCATTCTCTTGGTGCTTATTTTAGATCATATAAACCTCTCCTCAATAGACACACTTTGTTTTCTTGTTCATGAATGATAAATCAATTTGGTTTCTTAGTGAGGATTACTCATCAATAAATCCATTCAATAATAATGATTTCACATCCAATTATTACTCTTAAAACCTCCACTGTATAGCTATATCCATAAATAATTTAATATTCTTTAAATCTTCCATAAGAAAAAATATATCATCTACGAAATGCCTTTAATCTATGAATACCCCAAGCACACTAGTCAGGCCTTATTCCATATCAACTAACCATTATTATTATGTTTGTTTTAAAAAACCCACATGGTTCCAATAATTTTATAATTTTCCATCCTCAAAAAAGTTTCCCAAGTGCTATTATTTACAATTTTCAAAGGTCTTTATTTGTCAACATAACCCAACTTTATTCCTTGGAATATCCATAAATAGGATTTTGTTCTAATTGAGATATAAAGAAAGAGATTTTTTGTTACTTTGTCCTTATTTCTTTGAACTAGAGTTTTTTTATCCCCAATAATGTTGTTATTAATGATTTCTTATTTGTTAGATCATGTACATTAACATTTGTTTCGTACAGAATTCCCCTCAAATTTTAACCTATCATCAAGTTTCATTACAGAACTTTGAACCCCAATATCTATACATGTCTTCATTAAATTCCACTAAGATGACTCAAGGGATTCTCTCTATACTTGGATCATTTTTTTATAAAATATTCCCTCCTATATTCAATGTATGATTACTATTATTTATAGGAACATCATGCATTTCAACAATTTTTCTCAATGGATTTTTAACGTATCTATATACATGTATTTTGGATGACTATCTATGAAAGATAACTTTATTTTTACACACATTAAGCATTATACTCTTTTATTTGTTAATAATAAAAAAACTTATGTTCAATAACTAAAAAATTGTCATGTTTCCCCTTATTTACATACCATATTTCATCTATATTACTATCCTAATTTGGACATAACAACACCTGATTAGAGATATTAAATTCTATTAGAATTGATTATTTATAATACTTATCCAAAAGTTATTTTATATGGAGTATAGTTTGAACAATTTTTTTATTATGTGGTTTCTCCTTTAAACAACTATATTCTTCCAAGGTGTTTTCACAATAGATACTTGATATTGAATCAAATATTTCTAAATACATTCTTTAATATTTCTATTTGTAAGTTCCATGCCATTGTCTATGTGAAGCATTTAAAATTTTAAACCATTCATATTTTTATTATCTCTTTGATATCAAATGATACACATGAATACCTCTTTTTTGAGAAATCACAATAAACCATTCCATCTTTCTAAAATAATCAAAAAAGAAAATGTAATACATTTTACTATCAAATGATATAGGTGTTATTAGTTTGAAAAAATCCTTTTAAAAATGATCCAATAACATTATTTATTTTTCCCTTCTATACTTTATAAGTATTTTTAATTTTATTCCCTATTCATAAGAATCCCATGTATGAGTATTTTAACATGTTAATTTTGGGAAATCTCAAGATATATATATCTTAACTAGATTTTCAAGAGTTTTTGGTTTATATTTCCTATTAAGTTATGCCATAACTTTTTCATCCTCAATATATAGTATGAAAAAATTATTTTTACCATTAAGATAATGATTTCACTTAGCATATCTTTATTTTTTATTAACTAAACCATCCCTATCCATGATAATAAACTATTTCTTTATAGGATCTATAATATACCTTGAGTCACACAATTGGTTTACACATAGAATATTGTGGATATTTACTTTAAAAAAGAGAACATATATTTTCATAGATCATTTTAACCAACCTTATCCTTCAAAAATACAACAATTTTATTTCCTTCATTATTACCAAATTGAACAAATCCATTTATATCATACATGATACCTTAAATAAGATCTTTATTTATAGTAATGTGTGAGGCACATCCACTGTGAGAAACCTGTAATCAATACCATTAAATTTATCATAAATAAATATCAGTAATGCTTCTTTCTCACTCATTTTTTTATCATCCATGATCAATGAATATCATATATTGATGATGGATAAAAAAATTTCGCCTCAAAACCCATGTTTTATTGATTACTTTTTAAATATAAAAATCTAGTTTAGGTTTCTATCCTCATTGAGTTAACTTATTATCACTGTATTTAACCTATCTATGTCTTTTGAGGTACCTTATTTTAGTAGAATAACACATACAAAACGTGTACCAATTTTCAATTTCAATAACAACCAATTTTTGGATTCATATTTTCAACCAATAATTCTTGACTAGTAGCCTTTGAAACTTCCACCAAATATAATTTTCTTATGTGGTTTGATGATTGTGGAATATCACGTTCCTTGTCTATATTCTTATTATGATCATTGTCTATTATATATTCTCATTTCTTAAATTCCACACCTATGGTATGGGGGTACATTCTTCAATATACATTTAGTGAGTTTCCTTTATTTTTGAAGCACTGGAATTTCCATATGTCATATCAGGAGTGATGAGTCTTTATTGGTCTTCACAAATATGGTTTCGTATAATTATACCTCCATCAATTTTTTTATTTTAACCCCTTCTTTCAGTGTATTGGTCAATAAATATAGGATTTGATCTTATTCACCCATTTTGAGCAAGTTCTCCACATCGTTTTTTGAGTATTAATGAATTCCATATTTTATTATATCAATCTATATATTCATTTATGAAATTTATTTCTCATATTGTATTATGTGATGTTTAGAATCATGGATAAAGACATTTTCCTCTATTTTAGCCCTCCATTTTTCATATTATATAATGGATACCTCAATCTCAACCCAAAGACTTACTCTACTCTCCACATCCTCATATTATGCATCACTGCCATCATCATGTGGTGAGTAAATAATAGTTACTAAAGGATCTTCATAGAAACCCATGTTATCCTTAACATCCTCTACTTATGACTCATATAAACTATCACAATGATGATATAATAGTTTATTTTTATTTGATTCTTTTCTTTTTTTTCAAGTATATTTTGATGTTTAATAGGTTTATATATAAATTCTTCATCTTCATCATCTTAGAAGTTATTTATGTACTTGTTCATAAGATTCCATAATTCATCTCATTAAGAAAAAGAAATAGGAATATTTATTTTGAATTTTCTTTCCCCCTTTTACGTTTATAGAAGAGAGATGACAACACTTAATCAAAATCATATTCATCTAGAATAGTATTCATGGAATGTTTCTTCATTTATATGAAATATACTTTCTATGATTTCTCTATTGAACTGGATTCGTTGTCTTCATTTCCTATTTCATTTGTGATTATAGTATTAAGAAATATACCCAAAGAAACACCATTATAAACTTTATCTTTAGGCATAGATACCTTCATAATGAAATGTAGAGGCAGTCCCCTCATGATTCTTTTTTGAATTTCAATATCATAAATATTTTCACCAAGGCCTCACATATCATAAAAAAGAGAATTTAGATGATCAAAAAAATGAATCACCTATTTTAGTTGGGATTATCATAAAATATTTATTTATTCCACAACAATTTCATCTTCTCCCCTCAAACTTTAGGGACACCTTCATAGATATTAAAACTTTTCTCAAATATATAATGAGATTGTTTTAATGAAAATACCTTTGTATAAATAGGGTTTCCAAGAGACCCCCTAGAGCATTGATTGCATTGGAATTTTCATATAATTACTTATCATCAAATTTTGATAAGTCCCCAATCTCTATGTTAGAAGAAATACCATCAATGAATCCTATTAATACATTCCAACCCCAAAGGCGATAAGTAGTGTTGAATCCTATTTTCCATAATTATAAAATTTTCCACTGAAAAAGGTATTATTTTTTTATTAAAAACTGCTAATGGTTCCATACTTTAAATAGAGAAAAATTTCACCCCCCAAAACCCAAATATGATACTAATTGTTAGTCTGTCATTAAAGATATTACCATGAGAGGATGTGAATTATGGTCTTACTAATTTAATACATAACCCATTTAAAATTTTATTGTTCATTAAATGTGAGGAACACATGTTTTTCTCCCCCAATTTACCTTTATGACCAATGAAATAAAAAACAAAAAATATATTTTACTTGGTTCACTCTAATTGGGAAAGTATAAGAAGCATACAAAGGCGATGTACCTATGCACCTGAAACACTGGATCCCACTACTTCTATTTTTTTACACTATAGATTAGTCACATTGACCCATAAAATCACTATCCATATATGATAAGAAAAGTTAATTGTAACTCCTCAAAAAGGAAACTAACTATTCCTTCCATAAAACATTCTTATTTAGAAGTTAAGTGTATAAAAAAAATTCATTGACTATTTTTACCATCTAAAAAACCTGACGATGTTCTATTGAGATTATGTTATTGTATTATGATCCTTAATTTTATTTCTAAATTTTCCAACAAGAGTGAAAGTATATTTTTCATGGTTCTCTAAGAGACCCTGTAAATTTATTCTATAATTTTTTCTTTATGATCCTATCACAAATTGATGTGTGAAATAATAGAAAAATAAATAACATTGACGTGATCTAAAGGGTTTGATAAAGATATTATTTTAATATTTTATTAGGTCAAATCAATATGTCATACCCACTTGAGTGTAGTGATGGAGGACCAATTAATTCACATTAATAGATTTAAATTTCAAGCATAACTTTCCCTTAAAAATTATATATTTGACTGTGACTATGTGGATAAGATGTAATTCATTCTACAATAATGCGTCCTTCTATAATTTTCATTAAACTATGATTCACCATCCTCCACTATGGAATAGAATAAATATTCAATCAAATTATACATTTAAGGTCAACTACTATGTTACTTGAATTCCTAGGACCAAGTTGATTTATCTCATGCATAAAGCCCCTCCAGAGACTACCCATGATCTTACTATGATCTTATTTAACTTATTGGATCACTAAAATAGTAGTGGCGTAAACATTCCCACTATTTCATAATATCATATTATATTGAAGTAAATCAAATCATATGCACTTTTATATTCACACCCTCCATTTCAAAAATCTTTTACGTAGCATGGATGTTTAGTCTTCAAATGTTTGCGATGTATCATATCCTATATATTATAGGAGTTATTGAAACTCCAATTGAATTGAAAATCATCTTATCACCTAAAAAAATGTAGGTTTACATTCATATCATTAGAACCATTAAAAATACTATGATATTTAAATTTGGTAGATAATTTCATATGGTGAGTTCCTTTTCATAATAGTGAAGTGGGTAAGAAAATACCCCAGCTTTTACGACATAATATATTATTATAGTGTAGAACCATTATACCACATTTAATTATGGTGTATCCATTTATTTGAATCTAAGAATCTATATATTAGATAGATTTATCCTCCAATAACTACAAATATTATGGATTTAATGAATCCATTACTATCATCCAAGTATCACCTTTTATTCAAAACCTTATTCATCCTCAATAATCTCATATAGAATACAAAAAATATAATCAATGAAAAAAACTAATGGTATTTGTTGCAAAAACTTTCCATTTTTAATATTCAATATTTAAACATACAACTAACTAGATAATTATTATAAGTGTATTACATTTCTTCATTTTCATAAATTATTTATAGAAAAATATATCAAAATTAAGTCTCTATGTTGTATCTAAATGGGTTCCTTTATTCACCCCAATAGGCTGGGTTCTTTAATCCCCCATTAGTTACAACAATAATCCCTTAAAATATATTAACAGTATTAAATATTGAAAAAATAAATCTTTATTCATCATAATCCATTAGACACTTCAATATATCCATTTGGATTTTTTATCAATACCAATTTTAAAATAAATTCAATATTATATTTTTCTTTTATCTCCCATTTATTTATAATAAATAAAATGGTTGATAAAGAAAATTTTGAGCCATCAATTAACCAACTATAAGTTTTATGGAGTATTTATCAGCGTAAAAAAACAATGGCGATCAATTAATCTCCCAAAAATATTGAAAAACTCAATTTATCACTCAATATATTCTATATTTAACACTAATTGAATCATCCAGTCTCCCCCCCAAAATTTTAAAATTATCTAAAATCATTATATGAACAAGAAAAATTATTAGCATAAATTATTAATGGAAAATATCATCTCATTAAAAATTCCTTGGTTCATATAACATAATAATTTTTTTCACATTTCTAGCTCATCTCTCCATTGATGGGTAGAGATTAATAACTCTACATTGTGGTTGATATTTATTTTAGATAACCTCAATGAATTTTCTTTACAAATTAACTTCAATAACTGATTCCAATTGTGATACATTACTTCAAGATAGATATTTATAAATTCTTACGCTACTTTCAAAAAATTTATAACATCAGTTCTCTATAGAAATCATCACATTAAACTACATTCACATAAAAATAAAGAAACAAATATAAGAATTAAGGTGTTTCTTCCTTTCCCATCAGTGAGATATATAAGGTTGAGAATTATATCAACCTAGAAATTCCTTTCATTTAATCTCTAATATTATGAAAACTCTTCTTGATTTAATTTCCTAGATATAAATATACATGGGTAGCATGGTATTTATACTATATTAGTCTTATTCCTTATCTTTTAATTTATTATTCATATCAACTGACATATAAAATTAATTCCATTATTTTCACCTCATTTCTTTCAGTATCTCATTATTTATTTCTAGTATTTTAGTTCATTATCTTAAAATATTTTTATATTTACTACACCTTTGCAATATCTTCTTAATAATTATTTGGCCGCTTATTTTTTTGGAATTTCTCAAAAAATTCTATTTATTCCCCATTATAATAAAATTATTCCACCAAAACAATCATTTTGTTTCTTGGTTGGATTTATTATCCTCTTTCTTATACAAGATTCATAGATAAAAATTTACACTCATATAAAATTTGTATCTATATATGGTGTATCCTTTTCTCCCACAAGATAAGAACATTTTTCTCTTTAGTGTAGTATCATTCTCAAACATCATGGGTGTGTTTTGTTATAAAATTTTATTTTTTTACATACGCTAAGATGAGATCACCTTCTTTCATCCTTATTTCTTCCTAATAATTTTTGATCCACTTCCATCAATATATTTTGAAACAATAGTGGTAGATTTAGGCTATTATTATTTATCAAAATAATAAAAATTATAGATATTTCGATAGAATACTTCAATAAATTCAAAATATATTGGAAATTAAATTATTCATACCAATATATTTATTGATACTTAGCCTCAAATCAATGGGATTGTTAATGAATTAATATCCTTACCACCTTTATATAGACCTTATTTTTCATCTTGTAATTAATATATTGTGATAAAAGTGAAAAAACATTACTAGAAAATTTCACAATATCAAAAATGGCCAATAAATCTTGTTCTATTACATTGTATCATAATATATACAGCTTTAACTCCATATTGTTTTTATTAAATAAAATACAATTCTTAAGATCTATTATAGAACCTTCTACCCTAATTGTACTCACATAAACCTTTGATATGAAGGTTTTAATGTAATTAATTTAATCAATATATATATTTTTACAACTATATTTTCAACATATACAATTCCTAAAAATAGATTTAGTGAAAACCTATTTTTTATAGAGTGTTACCACTCTCCTGTTAGTTACTATTGTAGAGTTATCATTATATATTCATAATATTTACTTTACCAAATTATGTGGTTTTTATAATAAATAATCTTTTAAAATATTTGATTGTTTCATCCTATTTTTTCTATAGAATGTAAACATTCATCTTGAACCATTTGAGATTTTTAAATTTTACATCAAGCACAAGACACTCTAAATTTAAGATATTTTTTATCATATTCAACTTATTTCACTCTTCCATCACATTATTTTCTAATCATATCAATATACTTACATGAATTAGACTCTTTTTTAAAATAAATTTTCAAACACCTTTATCATTTTATTAATAATATCCAATTGATTATTCCTGACATTAATGGATGGTCTTTGATTTTATTATTTTTCAAAGATTATTTCTTAAAAATATTTTCTTATATTGATCTTTCTATTATATTTTTATAATTCTTCTTCTTCTATAGACTAATTTTATTTATAAATAATTGAATATAGTAACTTTATTTCAACCTCTTTTATGAGTTTGTTAATCTTTAGAAACTTCTCAGAAACAATCTTTTATTAAGAATTTTTCTCTATATAAAATTATATTTGATCATCTTACTAACCCTTAAAAAACTCTAATAGGAAAGTGAAAAATTCATTGGGGGATATTTTTATATTATCCATTATTTTTTAGTGAAAAAATCCAATCGATTCAATGAGAAAATAGAATACACAACATGAAATAGATTCATTAAGAGGATAATTATAAATTCTTAAAACAATAACTTTTCCACCTTTATTGCCTTTAGATATTGGTGAGTACACATTTTTTAAAAGTTGATATATTCTAATATCATTTTCCAACTCTTAGTTACTATTATTTAGGGTTTCATTGAAATATAATATATTTCTTTGATTCATTAAGGAAAACCCCCATATTTTCATCTTTAAGTAAATAAAACACTTCTTCCAATATTCACTTCGTGTATCATAGATTAAAAAATATTAGAAACACAATTCATCCAATTAGATGTAGAACCTCGACTCTGTTACCAATATAGGTGTCTAGTGATCTCTGTATCCACACTAAGAATAGGTTGAATTAGTGTTCATATATTTAAATAAATTTTATTCCATTTTAATTAATAAAAGTAATGTATATATTGATTTATGTGAATATGTTATATGATACTCAAAACAATCACATAAAATGAAATGAATAAAAAGAAAGGAAAATAAAACCTAATATTTTAAAGAGGTACACCCAATATGTGGGTGAATAAATTATTGGTGTGTTCAGTGCCACTTATAGAAAAATATATCCACCACTATAGAAAAGTGAATATATGTTGGTACGTTTTCATTATAAACCCCAAAACTATTTCCAAATAGAATTACTATCTATAAAAAGAATCAATATTCAATCTTGATCTCATTTATTTTTCAGGTTCTAGTCTTCTTCGAGAAAATTACCTCCAATAAACTTTAGGATTTTACAAAATCAAAGAAAATATGTTCTTTATCATAGAATAATATTTACTATATTAATTTTCAACAACATAATCATATATTTTATCCTTTTACACCCTCATAATTATTAATTAACAAAATAGTAGGAACCTCTATGTTATTTTATTCCTTAAAAATAGATATACTTGTGAATATTAATATTGGTCTCAACTTTATTAGACGAATAATAATATCTAGAGGTGGTTTCGTATCTATCCCAATCTCTTATTCTTATTAACAAACCTTAACAATAAAGTTATATCTTAGTAGTAGATCAGTATCTTGGTACCTATTCCCTTCCAAAAATTTTACTTTTTAAGTGATGGCCTCTCTATAAACATGGAATTAGAATGAGGGTATGTTATACTATTTTAACATGGAAACTCTATGGGGATGGATAAATATGATGCATTTTTACCCATAATATCTTTTTACTAAATGGTTTTTATCACATAGGATGTAGTAAAACATTCTCTTCATATGGAATCATTATATCTTAAAACACCATCATTGATACTTTTTTCAATATCATAAACATTTCATGCATTATAATACATGGGTGGTATCCTCTTATTTTTTATTTATTTAAGGAGCCCAAATATCAACACCAACTATGTTGAAAAATCCATAAAACCATTATTTATAGGAGGATATAACCTTTTATCTCATCAACGATGTAAAAATATGCATTTTTCACTTTCAATATTCATCACCATCAAATGTATCACATAATATGTCTCATTATTAAATGTCAAATTTTTTTATTTTATGTTAAAATCACATCATTACTCAACTTTACATAAAATATTAATTATCTGTAAACATCAATACCATATTATTTATTTTCACCTTTTTTGAACACATCATTATTGCCTCCACACGGTCTATAATCTTGTATTACCATTTTTTATCCTAGAGACACTCCATATGATCATAATTATTTCTAGAAGAAATTTTATGAAAGGATCTAAGTATCATTATACTCCTCTATCATAATTTCACTTCCAAACTGGGGACATGTAATCTACCTCTATATCTCAAGAATCAATGAATATTAAATTTTCATTCATGTATTTTCATTTTTTATAAAACATCCCATCCCATGAACTTGAACTAAGATATGATACCACTAATTATGAATGTTTGGAAACAAAAAATAAAAAATTGGAGTGAGATTACAGATAAATATTTTCATAGATCAATAAATTCCCAATGTATACAATAATAAAATAGAGAATTTCACTCTTGGGGTATTTTTAAAATTGAACAAAATATATCACTCCCTCATCCCCACACCTGATGAAAATAATCACACTATAAAATTTTATCCGATATTTGTTTTCATTTATTTTTTTCCCTCATAGGATTTACCAGAAAATAATACTTCTATGATATCATCATACCTTTAGACACCATAATCAATGTTTTTTTAATACTATTTAAAATTTTTATGGGATACCATAGATGCAACACCCCATTATTTTTACCCTCTCAAGAGGATACATCTCAAAACGACATTCTAGAAAAGGCCTTGTATTCTCCATTTAAATGAGAATTCAACCTTCTATCATATTAGTGTGGTTAAATTATTTATTCTTTATATTTAATATACATTAATTTTCTCCCATAATATGTTTCACTATTAAATTTCAAACATTCATATTTTATATCAAAATACTAACAATATCATCCTTGAAAAAATATGAATTCCCAATGAACATCAACTCCACTTAGATCTACCACCAGTAAACTCATCATTATTAACTCCATATGATCCTATAATCTTGTTTCACTATTTTTCCCTCACCATATAAGACTCTTGGTAATCACAGTATCAAGAATACATTCAGTATAATATATCATAAGTCCTCATTCTATGAAATGCTCATTGTAAGGTCAAATTGAGAATATAACATCTACCACTTTATATTTAATATCAATCAATTATCACTTTTCTAGTGTATTCTTATATTTTTCATAAATAATATAATTCCCCCAAATCTTAACCAAGCAATGATACAACTTGTTGTGAAAATTATCAAATAAAAAATTGGAAATTGGAAAGAGATCGAACACAAAAATTTATATTGATCATGTAATATCCCAAAATTTAAAGAGGTAAATTGATTAATTTTACTATTAAAGGTGTTTTACCATCACAAAAAAATCTCACACACTCTCACACACACACCTTACATAATTTACAACCTAGTAGATTTTGTCACCGAGGTTTATTTTACCCCATTGGAATTTTCATAGGACGAATTATTCTCTAAGTGGAGAAAATAATAAGTAATCGTGATGTGGTATCATCAGCTCTTTATTTGTGTAGAAACCCTAACCTAGTATCCAAGATCTGATGTTTTATTTACATCATTAGAGTATGATACAAGGAATCACATCCCAAAGGACCAAATAATTTATTAGTCTTGGTAAAATATATATATATATATATATATATATAATTCCCAAATTATATTTTAAAACACAAACTACAATTTTTTTTCAAGAGTGACATTATTACCTCTAGAGTATCCTTTCATATCAAACCTATTACAGTTCTTATATTCATGATAACAGAAAAAAGGGTGATCTCGAATTCTTAGTAAGAGTTACAAAAATTGGAAGCTGTCATGAATAAATTAAGCATAATTAATAAATAATGAACAATATACAAAGGAAAATATCTGAAAATAAGCACCATTAATATAATTTTAACATTATAATAAATACGAAAAGGTAAATCAGTAAAAAATCATTTAATTTAATCAATAACATGAATATAATAATTGGATAAGAAATAATCAATATGGATAGGTAAATAACTGAAAACATGTCCCATTTTATTAATAAAATGAGAATGAAATGCATACAGAGATAATATCATTTAAAAAATATAATTTATAATAATAAATAAATTATCAATTAATTAATCTAATAATTATTTTATTTCCTGATCTCAGGCATCATGAAAACCTCTACCATCAAGACCATCATTAAGATAGTTTAAAACAGATGTGTAGGTATACATGAGAAACCTATTTAAGAAAAGAAATCCAACTAATTCATCTCATTAGAAAAGTAATGCATACATGTGATATCTATAATTAGGCCCCAAATATATCTAAATTTCCAAATAATTTGTAATATATTGAATAATTGATTTAATCTATGAACAATGTGCTTTATCACGAAATATCTGTATATTGTAAAGAATACATATTTATATATATTTACACAAATAAAAAAAGAAAATTCAATTTAGAACAAAATATGGATAAAACAAAGGATCATCATCATCATCTTCCCCTCCCCTCATTTATTACTAATGTAACAAAACCCATTATCACATCAGGTGTGATTATATTTATAAAGACATATAACTTTATAAAAGCATTAATTAAAAGTTGGTATTTTACCATAATCACAAAGGGACATTTTCTTACCCACCCACATGGCACAAAAATAAAGAAAGACTGAGGGATCCCCACCTGAAACAACAGATGATCAAAAAATCCTCCATGTGCCAAAATAGGGGGGTTTCACGAGCAGTAGGAAGGAATCTAATGGAAAACTAGATTCGAAGTCCATAGAACAACACATGACTCCACGAGGAAGAAAGGATTTGGATGTACCAAGAGAAAACAGAAGGGTTCAAGGAAGAGAGAATCCTAGATTTAGAAAAGTATAGATTCTATATCAAAGGAAGGGATACGATTTCAAAGTATTTAAAATTCTAATCATGGTCAAGACCATGTGGATTGTCTTTTTCAAAGACTCTAGGGAATTAAGATATTAAATATATAATTAATATCCATTGAAACTGCTTCATAAGCGGTCAAAAAATGTTTTAAATTCGATTTACATCAAATAAATCTTAAGTGGGGAGAAACTGGAAACGAATTGAGAAAATATGTATACAACTCACTGTTGGGTGAGACACCGATGTGAGTCACCATTGGTTAAGTCACCATCGGGTGACTCACTGTTAAACAAGTCAATGATGCGAACCACCAACAAAACCCACCAACACCACCTATCGATTCCACTCACAGGGGCCACCTACCGATGCCACTCACCAGCGCCACTCACCAATGCCACTCACTGATTCCACTCACTGATGCCACCTACTGACACCTCTCACCGACAAAACCTAATGCGACCACCTATCATTAACACCTACCTTCATCACTCACTGATGCCACTCACCAATGCCACTCATTAACGCCACTCACTAACACCACTCACAGACGCCACTCACTGATCCCTGACTTACTGATGCCTTACCTTCTGAAATCTAACCTACCAATGCCCAACCTACCGATGCCCAACCTACCATTGTAAAACTATATTTCGGAAAAAATCTTGAAATGAGTCACCATGACCCCTCAGAACACCTCAAACAATGAATTTTGACAAAGTAATGGACTAGAGAGGTCCGATCCATTACATTAGATACCAATCAAACAATTCTCATCCTTGATAATTCAAAACCAAACCTAGAATAAAGAGTGGTATGAACAAAAACCTCATGAGATACCTCTCAAGGACCCTACTGTACTTGAAACACCTCTACCATTATTAAAGTTCAATGATAAAAAACCTTGTGTAGTTAGAAAGATAGAGTGAAACTTCAACATCCAAGCAAACCTCCTTATACATATAATACCCCAACCGACCATAAGAGACACTACACAAGCACCAAAACCGCACTGTTCAGACACATGAATCAGGTAATTCCTTCCTTCATGTCGAGATACTATCCGCTATGGGTAGAACTAACACACCCACATAAGTTTAATCACATCTTCATTAACAAATATTGATTAGTAATTGGGTCCTACACTATCTACATTCTTGTAATTCATCACATATTATAGAACACGGAATAAACTCATCTCATAGAAAACAAGGTTCAATCATTTCGTTACAAATGGGAAAAGAATAAGGAAAAACTCAGAAAAACACTAGGTATTGGGCACAAATATGTATCTCCATTTCCCAAGAAGTATCCTCCAGGACACCATGACTCCACATCACATGAACCATATGATTTTTTCATCCATGAAACATCAACTCCTGATGATCTTGGATCTCCATTGGCCACTCCACGATCATTGTATCACCCTCGATATCTTACTCTCCCCAGTCAATGACATGAGAGTCATCATGTAGTCACTGATGAATCTATGATACATGAAATACATAATATATCCAATCCAATTTTAGTGGAAAATCCAACTTGTATTCCACTTCTCCCACTCACCCCAACACCACGAAGGGTTCGATGAAACTGGGTGAAAGTTTTCTACCTCTATCAAACCTCCAATTCCCACGTCGAGGTGAAACCATCAAGAACACATGGTCTCCAAAATATAACTCCAAGGGCCTCCACTTACAATCAACACATGACGTTTTATAGTTTTTTCTACCTTAATCCTCTCACAAACAAGATGCACCTTCTTAGTCATACTCTACACCACATCCGGACCAAGAACAGTTGCCTCCCCAACATCGATTGAGAAAAAATGTAGACGACACGGTCTCCCATTAATGGATTAAAATAGATCCATAAAGAAGTAAGAATTATATATATTATTGAAAGAAAAATCTACCATGGTATGGTGTTAAGCCCAAGATCCACCAAAATCCAAGATTTATGCCCGCAACATGTCCTCCAATGTCTGGATGGTCTGCTATGTCTTCCCATATTTATGAGGGAGGAAGGTAGTTCTGAGGCACAAATGAGTTAAAAATAATGTTGTAATCCCCTCTAGACTAGAAAGTTAAAATGTGCATCACAATATGAGATGATGGATCTCAGAACCCCATGCATCCACAAACCCTCATCCACACACCTTCTGGCTAAAGAATACACTATACTCAACTCCTTAATTACTAATAAGTGAGCCAATTTCCTCAGTTAGTCCACCAAAACCCACATAACATCAAAATATTTACTAATACATGGGTATAAATATGAAAAAATCCATCGATATTTTATCCCACTTAAAATTTTGGACATCTAGTGGCTCCAAAAAACCATCAGGAATACGACGCACAACCTTCACCCACTGGCACAATAGGCGTTTTTCAAAAAACTCTCCCAATGCCCACTTCACCCTGGGCCACCAAAACTTTTCCCTTAAGTAATGGTACATCTTTAAAACTCTCTAGTGTACTACTATGGGTGAGACATGAAACTCAGTGAGAAATACCTTATGCATCACCATTGGGACAAACAACTTCCCATGAATAAACATCCGATTCTATCCATCCTCTGACCATACCTCCAGAGAATCACCCTGGTCAATGCATCATGAATCACCTCTACATAAGATTCTCACAACTGAGACTCAACCATATACTACCTAAGAGATATCTGCACTGTCATTTGAAATAGGCAGCCTCTAACACCATCCATTCCTGTATCTAAGTGGAAGGTGGGAAACTTCTTCATTTCCTTCCAAGCACCTACAAATTACCAAAAAACCTCATTTTGTGACTTACTTATCAAATAATAGGCCACAAAATTCCCTTTACCTAAGGTGTAAGAGATATAGAAATCATAATATTGAATAAAATCCATTCACCTCCACTGTCACAAGTTCATATCTCGCTGGGAAAAGATATAACTCATGCTCTTGTGATCTGTGAAGACCATAAAGAACTCACCAATGATGTAATTCCCCACAACTTTAACACAAACCTAACCACTACAAGATACATATTATGGGTGGAATAATTACAATCATGGGGATGTAACTGCTTAGAACCATAATAGATCACTCCCCATTGCTGCATTAGTACACACCCCAATCCTAGACGGGAATCATCATAAAAAACCTCAAACATCACCCCTTCATCTCAACAATGGTGCAATGGAGAACTGCTTAACTTCCCCTTTAGGTATCTGAAATCTACCTGAGACTTTATACTCCACAAAAGGCCCATTCCTTTCTAGTTACATCCTTCAACGAAGTTTAAACTCATGAAAAATAAAGTTTAAATATCTTGTAATATCCCTCCAGAATAAGAAAACTATGAACCTATGCCACATTCTTGGGTGTTTCCCAAGAAAAAACCACTTCAACCTTCGACAAGTCCATGACTACACCCTAATGATACACCACATTCCCAAGGAAGTGTACCTATTATGATAAAAAATTGTATTGGACTACTTACCATAGAGATGGTGGAATCAAAATTCCTCCATGATAGTCATGCTATGATTGATATGATCCTTTTATGACTTCAGGTAGATGAGGATATCACTGATGAATATGATGAAAAGTCAGTCTAGGAATTCAATAAAGACAAAGTTCATGAACCCCATGAACATAGTTGTTTCTTTTGTTACACCGAACAACATAAACATGAACTCTATGTGCCCATACCTGCACCGGAAAGTAGTATTACTACCTTGAAAAATATTCATCCATGATGGAACTATTTCTTACAGGGGATAAAACTGACCATCCCTAGCTCATATACCCCTTTTCTAATGAATGATTCCCAGACCACACATGGGTCGAGGTCCCAAAAGAACACCATTAGGTTGACCTCTACCTTTTCCATATCCCCTCTCATGGTAGACCTCCTCATGAGTACATTCTCTCAACCACCTCTACCTTTTTGTGGACCTCCAGGTATGTTTGCAATGTGAAAGGAGTAACTGCGTATAAGAGTGAAGGACGAAGTGCCTCCTATAAGCATCTTTCCTGAGACTCCTCATCCAGAAAGTGATCTAAAGAGAGGTGAATGAGATCCTTGAACTTGATCCCTAACTCCCATATCGAAAAACTCCCCTACTGGAGGGAGAGTACATCCTGTTATTTTTTATCCTTCATGGTTGAAGAAAGGAATTCTACTTGGAACTCCTTCTCAAAATCGACTTAGATAAAACCATCCTCCCTTATCTATCCCAATGTACAGTGACCACTACTAAAACACTGCTCCCCTCATCTAACTAACAACCCATGGAACCTAGTACTCCATCGGAGCCCAGATGAGGTTGAAGTTGATATCAAGATCCTCAAACTAGCTCTTCGTCTCTATGATTGAGACATTTACATCATACTTTCCAAAGGTCTGATGCTGTAAATCATGTAATGTTCTCTACCACTAGTTTTCCTCTCCCTCTTGATCAACCCTCCACCGATCAGGAAGATCATCCTATTGAACCTCCACTTCCTAAGCCACTAGTGGATGATGACTGGGTTCTATAGTTTAAAGGTAAACAAGGAACTCCTAGGGACAAGTAGTATGGAATTTTGTTTAAGAAATATTTTAACTAATTATTTATTTAAACTTCCTAAAACACCCAACAAAAACAAAAACACAAGTCACCATGATGCATGCACCTCTACTAGGGCCTCTACCCTTCAAACAATGTAGCCTCACTATGTCATTCAGTACGATTAGTGTCCTTGCATCAAATCATAGGGGGACCTAAAATCCCATGTCCTAGCTGGTCTTCCCTGGCTATGTCATGCACCGAGGTCACCTTTCACTATTTCCATATCAACCCACGCAATACTCACTATTGTTAAATCTAAACTCTATCCTATCTCTCAACCTTAGTCCAATACCATTCTATCATGACCCCTCCCTCCAAATATTCCCGTCCTGATCTGGAAATAGCGAACAAAAGATAATGACCCCCTGAGTCCCTCCTCCAGTAGGCCCTGGAGAGGTGACCGACCCAAAGGGTATAAAAATATCCCAAAATGGGAGGCATTAACCTTTTAATAGTAACCATGATTAGGAGAAAAGATGTATCAACCCCAAAACAACTCCAAGAAATATATAAAAGAAATCCAAAATCCATCTCACATGAATGCTTAAATAATATAACTATTGAAAAACAAGTGTCTCCAAAGTAAATACCAAAAGAGAAAGGCTAAAAAGTGACACAACCACTTTCCCCACGTCTTAGATAGTAATGGACAATATGGTCCCCATATTCTTCCTAGAAACATGACACACATTTTATAATGTTGGGTGAGTGTACAAGTATACTCAGTCGAAAAACCAAATTCACTCGTGCACAAGTGGAGAAGCATACTAAAGACCTTGTGAGAAACAAAAGACACAAAAATCAAATAACAAGTTATAGTTTCCACCCAAACCTCACCAAAGGCACACTCAACAAATAACACACATCATGTAAAGTAATATAGTAAGCACCTTAATGATAGGTTACCCCACATCACTTTCCTGCTGATTAGCCTCTCTCACACCCTAACAGAAAAAATCCAAGAGCTTTAACATATTATGAAAGAACCACATCACAACACACCCACACACACCTGTTCCACAAACCACACCACATCCTGAATACACCTGGGAACCACAACACATATCTTTCAGAAGAAACCTGGGAATCAAAAACCACACAACATCCTAATGACTAATGGAAACCACAATACATATCATCCTAAATACACATGGAAAGTAAAACTTTCCCGCACACACTTGGGCCTCACAAACCACAACCTGCCCGAAGAGTCTTGGGATATCACCACATGAAAGAGAGAGTAGTTAAGAGCAGGTGGCGAACCATCCATCCTCCTACCAAGATGTTTGGAAAAGACACCCTACCCCATGAAAATGGGGGTGTTTGGTACGTAGTGCTCAACTAGGGTGGAGTGCGTATAGAATAACAAGAAATTTCAAGTATATATATAGGTCCCAAACACTTAGCCCATCCTATGGGTTTTCAAGTAATAAAACACCCCTTACCACTACCACCTTTACTGCTACCTTTAAATGCACCTATCAAGATGAACAATGAGCACTTATGATGTTGATAAAGGAATGATTCTTAACACCCAATCATTTTGATTTTTTTAATTATTTACCAGTTGTTTTGTCCCTACCCAGAAAACTAACTACCACAACACAGGACCTGCCTCACATCTAAGATAAAAAGAGGAAGAAAACTATGATATAACACCCTACTTCAAACTTCCCCTACTTATCACCCAATCCATCCACTAATATTATCATTCTTGAAAATAATTCCACCCTTTCCTTTATCTCAATAAGAAAACCCCAAAAATTATAGCTAAACCCCACAAAACACCTCATCACAACCATAATCAATATCCCCACTGTATAAAAACACCACACCTAGTAACATAAACATTGAAAAAACAGAATCTGCAGCCCCACTGCTCAACCACTGTTCCTCTATTTCATAATCAATCAATTTTTCAACTTGAGATACTATTTCACTACCTGTATCACCCCTGCAACACCCGTTTTCTCAACCAAAACACCACAAAACCACACAAAGAAACAAATACATAACAAGGCCACACACAACATTGAGCCACTACAACAAATCAAGTAATATTCATATTTAGGAAACACTCATTCTTTAATTACAATTTGCTAATTTATGGTGATAACAGAACAAGTTCAATCATGGGGCATCCATTTACTTAACTAGGTATATTTGGTTAATCAATTTTGTAATTCCTACAGTTCAACATGGAATCCATAACAAGTGTAAAAAATCACCCATGAATAAGAAAAGACCACCTACAACCATGATTTTCAGAAGTAATACAACTTATAATTTGGATAAAATATAACAGTTAAAATTAATGACCATCATCACAATATTCCCCTCCCCTAATTAATTAATAATGTAAGAAAACATGTTATTATAATAGGCCTTATTATCTTTATAACATGTTACATTATCATCATAACAACCTTAATTAAAAAATTTTATTCAACCATTATCCCAAAGGGATTTTTTCTTACCCACCCCCATGATACACAAATAAATAAATACTAAGGGATCCCTATTTAGAATAACAGATGATAAAAAAATCCTCCCTATTCTAAAAATAAGGGGTGTGCTAGAAGTAGGAAGGACTCTAAGGAAAAAATAGATCATAAGGAAAAAACACAACACACGACTCTATGGGTAAGAAAGACTCTCGACATACCAAGAGAAAATAGAACAGTACAAGGAATAGGGGATATTGGATTTAGAAAAATCCATATCTTATATAAAATGAATGGAGATGATTTCAAAGTATATAAAATTCAGATCACGGTCAAGACTACATGGCTTGGAAATTTCAATGTCTCGGGGGAGTTAGGTTTCTAAAGGTATAATTAATATCCTTTGAAACTAATTCAGAAATGGTCAAACATGGTTTTAAATTATATTTACATAAAATTAAATTTAAGAGGGGTAAAACTAGAAAAAAAAATTAGGAAAAGATGGAAATGACTGACCATTAGGTGAGTCACCAACACAAGTCACCAATGGATGAGTCACCATCGGGTGAATCACCATTGAACATATCACCAATGCGACCCACCGACACCACCTACCAATACCACTCACCAACACCACATATCGATGACACTAACCGACACCACTCACTAACACCACACTCTGATGCCACCTACTGATGCCACTCCCCGATGCCACCTACCATTACGACCTACCATCACCACTCACCAATGACACTCACCGACACTACTCACTGATGCAACTCATCAATTCCTAACCGACCGACACCCTAATTACCGATGCCTGACCTATTGACACCCTACCTATCTATTCATGACCAACCTTCGGAAAACTATATTTTTTTTCAAACTCTTTAAATGAGTCACTGTGACTCCCCAAAACACCTCAAACACTAAATTTTGAGAAGGTAAAGGACTAGAGAGGTCTGAACCATTACATAATGATTTCAAGAATTTTATTAATTTATACTAGAAAAATATTCATATTGATAAAATCCTATATTATCCTCTTATAACACCTTATCACCGTTCATTATTAATATATCATTATTTTCATTGTTTCAAGTTTTAATTTCCTTGTATTCTCATGAATATTTTTCATGAATGTTATGGTTATAGGTAAACAATATAGATCCATAATTTATTTAATAATAATCATTACATAATTATCATATTTATTCGTAAATAATTTTTTCCATACCTACGAAGAAAGATATTTTTGAGAAACGAAGCACGTTACGGTTATGGAGATGATAATTTATTAGAACACATGATAAATGTTTCCATTTTTCAATGATCACGCTAAAAAATATAGAAGTAATATTTTATATTTATAAAATTATTATAATAACATAAATTACAAATTATTTCTTGAAATATAATTATATATACGATTCATGTGGTGTGGTGATGAAGAGAGTCGCATCGCTTCGTGAAGGCGATAGTCCACACGTACACAAACCATATTATCATCTTTCAAGGAGTGAAAATGTAAGAAATAAAATGATATATTATCTTTTAAAAATGATAAATATTTCATGAATATAATGATAATATCATGTATATATATAATATATTCATTAAATTTATCCTTATAACATTTCTATTTAATGTGTTTGTGAAAAAATAGATCGGATCACTTCGTAAGATTGTAGTCCTCTATACACATGAGAAATGTTATCGTATCTCCTAATGCATGGAATGTAAAAAGGTATATATGATTTATCAAATAAAAGGTATAATTTTTTTTATAAATATAATATATATACTTTATATCCATCATTATTCCCAACCGTGAGATTTTTTGAGGGAGAACATGTCACATCGATTCATGGGGTGCTAGTCCACCATATACATGAACGAAATTATCATTTCCAATTTGAGTGAAGATGAGATGAATATATTTCTAGAACTTAACATATTAAAATATTAGTACATGTTTGATATTTTTGTTATTATATAATCATACATGATGAATATTTAAAGGAGGTGTAAGATGAAATAAAACAAAAAGTCATGTTTGGAACTTTACCCCTTCTCAGACCACCTCTTTAAGATTATATGTAAAATATTACTATAATGAACTTATGAGAAAAAAGGCTTCTAGGATGATGGAATGTAATTTTATGAGTAATTTGGGTAGATATTGTATAAAACAAAATGTTTTTATGTTTTTAAAAAGATATGATAAGAGATGACCTTTTATAAGTGAGGTGAGTGGCATAATGGTAATTTTTGAAAAGAGAAAGGCGTACCCACATTTCCCACATTCCAAAGAGGTCCAAATGGAGTAATATAGAGTATTATAAATTATAATGTTGAAATATTTCCATAAAATAGTCTCTATGAATGTTTTTAGGTCATTTTATCCTTACCCTTTTAGTTTAACACTCGATAAACACATTTTAAACCTAACCATGGTAAATAATTTTAACTATTTTCAATATTAATCTTGTTAAAAAAATTAAGTTGACATTGTTAAAAAATATAAAATATTCTGACTAAAAATATTTAATCCATTTTTCAAAATTCCATTCACATAAGAAGAAAATGTAATTTTAAAATTAATCCCACAGGTGTGATGAAAGATTATGATTTGAAAGAGAAAACTATCAAAATATTATACTGTTTTATATTAAAATTAAATATGAAAATATTTACAATTAAATAAATTGTATTAATAGATATTTATTAGAATGAATTTTATTTTAAAAACAATTCAAAATATAATTTAACTTTTTAATTAGTTTAAATTAAAAGACGTTTTTCAATTTAAATTTAGTATTTTTCACTATTCATAAAAAAAGAAACATTTTTGAAACATACTAAAAATTCACCCAAATATAATTTTGATGTTATTATTTCAAAAGTAAAGTTTATTTTTAAAATTTTTTATGAAGGTTTTAGAAATTAAATTTAAATTATGTGTATAAAGCATGAAAACCCCATATTTTAGATAAAATATAGTTTTTTTTAGAAAACATTTATTTTCATTTTAAATAATAATTATTTTAATTTTAATTTTTTGATAATCATAATTTTCATAATATAATTATTAATATTCGTACCCACAAATTTAAACATTTTGTTATAACATTATTCTATATTATGGTTCAATTTGAATCAAGGTTATGTGTTCAGAAAGCTATCGAAGAGACTGAAATATAAAGAAATATATCTCATAGGGTGGTTAAGTTTGGTGTTTCATGTCGCATATGATATCAAATACAATTATATATTATTATAATTTTAGGATGTTACAATATACTATCGTTTATGTTTTTCTCACCATCATTAAAACTTAATACAAGATATCATGTAGGAGAACCCTTACTTTTTTATTCCTTTCTTTGTACTACATATTCACAATACCTATCTTGATATAACCTAATATTCTCAATTTTTAAGAGTCATTTTACCTTCTATCCAATAAAGTAAGTAAAATATTAATACTTTAAATTTAATGTGGTTCACCATTAATTGTCTCACAAAACGTGTATCACTATAAAATGTTAAGCATTCATGTTTGATGTCGAAATACCAATTGTGGTGTGATATCCTTTTGAAATTGTTCATATATTAGACTTGGAAAACACCCATTATTATCGTAAGAAATTGTAAAAATATATTTTATTTTTAATCCCCATAATTATATTATAGGAATCCCAAAAAATTGTTATTTAAATATTTTAAAAAATATTCTATGAAAATGAATGAAAATTTCTCCCATGGTTTCTCACAAAAAATTTCACATAGATTCTAGCACAATCATATATAGCATTTTAGCACTACATATTATCATTACATTGCCTCATATATCATCATATATGATCTCATATTACTATGTTATAATTTCTAGAAACATTGGATTAATATCCTGGGTAATAAAAATTAATCTTAAATGAGATTCAAGATCCTCTTATATACCTAGATTAATTTCCAAGTCACTCATATGTAGCCTTCAATAATTTCTATTTACACATATTTAGCCACATTGGATGCTTCTACCAACTAAGAAAACATACATATAATTTGAAAAATAAAAGTTAATATTTTATATATTATGATATAAATTTACAAATGGAGTTTATTTTTTGAGATAATCATATATAACATCTCGATTAATTATATGTAGAATGGAGTTAGTCTCACATAGATTGTTTATTTTATTTCTTTATTCAAATGTATATTCTACACAAATTATCTAGCCCGCTTAAAATATATTTATCCACTTAAACTCATCTCAAATACTTCAAAAAACATTATTAATTCATCATATTTCAAAAAAATCTATTATCAAAACTTACAAAGAACATACAACATATAAATAACACATATATTGTACTTTAATTAATTATACACTTCATTAATTCTTCATCGACACAAACTCATCATATTAATTTAGTTAAAATATCTTAAATTAGTCCCCAAAGAATTCTATAGTTATCTTACCTTATTTTTTAGCTTATTGAATCATCAATGTGCACAGTTCTAAAAAAATCAGTATGCATTATTTGGAAGAACACAAATATTAATTCTATAAAATTAAAATATGGATTATTATTCTATACCCACATTCATCTCTTTATTTATTGAATAATAGATTTATAAAACTTTTAATATCTATAACGAATGAAACTCGTCTAAATATCTAAGCTTTAAAATCAAATTGAATCAGTCTAGTTGCTTATTTTAATTCATAAATAACCTATAAAATCAATGTTCCAAAATCATATCATATATTATGTTAAACTTCCATGATATCCATAACTCTTTAGCATCTCATCATATTACTCAAACTGGAGAATACATTTTGTACATGAAACATCATGAAAAAGAAACTAAACATTACTTTACAAATTGTAAATCAATTAACATAAAACTAGTTATATAATTATTGGTAATATCAAACATCACTTCAACATCCTCATTGATTTATAAAATAATATATGATCTGAAGGAATTCATGTTGTTTCTCAATCATTGAGTTCCTTCAATCTCCCCAACATATTAGGTTCTTAATTCTATGATTTATTATAACAATATTGTCTTATATAATGAATTATGTGGATAATTACATGATTATGGATGGTTTTAAATGATCAATATGTGGTTTGGTCACTATAAACTTCAAGATAATAAAGATTTTATACAAAATATAACATTTATAAATAGGTACAAACACTATGTGTTGTTAGATACTCTTTTAGGACTCAATAATACTCTAGTTGTGTTCATAGATTCATAAATTAATATTTTTCAATGATATTTCCACTTAAATGATATGATTTTTATCAATGAAATATTGGTGTATACAAGATCATGGTTTGATCATGATAAATATCTTGATATCATATTGAGCATCTTAAGGGTGTATCACTTTTAGTGAAAATTTATTCCAATACAGATTCTAGATTTTGGATGTCATGTTCTGTGTTCATGTGATTTTATGAAGAGAAATATCCGTAGAACCTAAGAAGAGTTAAGTGTCTTTATGATGGAAAGTTCTAAAGAATTTATTTAATGTATGAGTTTTTAAATGAATCATCAAGTATTATCTCTGCTTAATTTATGATTTTCAGGAATAAATTAACCAATTATGGTTTTAATCTGAAATGAATTTTCATTTTAGAAGGATCATGAAGGTTATACATATATTAAAAAACTCAATAATACAATAATTCAATTACCTATTCACACAATTTCTAACATGAGTGATGGTTTTTATCATTTATTTTGATAAATTCAGGACTAGAATTAGGTGTTTCCTTATGTAAGGGAATCAGGTGATTGAATATGGGTGAAATCAATTGAGAGTACATGAAAAACAATTCCTTACAAATGACCTGAATATTTTGTTGAATAGATTTTATCACTAATATTTTGTTGACAAGTTCACTATATATATAGATCATAAGTTTCTAGAGCACGTTTTATCAAAACTTGACTTGAATTCATGACAATGGTGATTGATAAAGCATATTTATCCACTATATCTCTTGATATAATGTATTATAAAAAATGTAATTATGTTATTTTAAGATTTGAGTCATAAATAACATGTGTATGAGGTTAATGAGACTATGTATGAGTGGAAATGCATGAGTATGTTAAGGAATATACATTTTTGTGTGACTGAACATGATAATTTAAAATTCTTTTGAAGAATAATGGTTACCCCTACCTTAGTTCTTTAGTTATGGGAGACAAAATTATTTTATTAAGTATGTGTGGTAATAAGGGACTCCCAAAATGGTAGGGAAACCTTAGTTATATAGAAAAAACAATGAATTTAATTTTATATTTATGGGATTTCCTATTTTTGAATTCTTATTTACAAGAAGATGTGATAAATACATCCCATCATTAATTTTAACAAGTTCATCATAGAGCTAAAAAAATTTACACTAACATGAAATGTAATTTTTTTTATCACAGATAAAAAATTTAGTTTTTATGTCACTTAATGACTTATTTTTCAACCAGTAATTGTATAACATCAACACCCATTGTGAATTTAAAAACCATTTTTTATTCTTGTTTTTAAATGTTATTATATTTCTATAAAATTTATAATTTTAATACCAAAAATATCTTCGAATCATGATGTTATTTGGGTGGTGATAAAAAAAATTTATTGAAACATTTATTGATAATAAATGATATAATTTCCTCACATTATTCTAAAGATTTTTATTTATAGAATATTTGGGATTAGTTAATTGATTTGAAAATTTGATGAAAATTTCAGTTTTACACTTTAAAATCACTATAGTATTTCAACAATAATTTTTTTTATTTGAATTATTTAAAATTAATATTTAATAAATGGGTTCCTACTATAATGGTCTACAACTAACATTCAGGATATATGAGCTAAATGAGGAATTTGATTAGACTAAATGGGACATGAATCAAAGAGACTGGACTCACTAAATTGGACACCACTTTAGTATTTGGGTCATAACTTCTTTATAGGTTCTTGTAAAGGGACCAAATTGTGAGAGGATCATGATAAAAATATTCCTCTAAACGTATATTTCTGTAAGGATAGTTGATTCATGCATTTTTTTGGCCATGAATTCAGTGAAATTTGGATTGAAATATTTGGCCGAATTTCCCAATTAACACTTGAAACCACTTGTAACCAAGCCTCCCCTCTACTCTATAAATTTCTATTTTTCTCATTTTGATAGGTTGGAATGTAACTTGGGATATTTATGGATGAGGAGAATTGTTTTCACTCAATTTATCATAGAATTTCAAGAGAGAGAGCTCTTGAAGACAAGATCCCTTCATCGAAGCCTTCTTCTTCGTCTTTACTTGTTAATGTTTTAGTTCTAGAAATAAAACTCTTAGTCAGTCTTACATTTCTTCTGTTATATTAATTTTTATTATTATATTAATATTCCCATTTTTATTGGAAAAAATATAAGAAACATTATTGGGTTATACCCTTTCCAAGACCTTTACAAATGAAAAACGTTTCTACGATGACTACACCACCCTTGGAAGAGTAGTTCTTTTTAGTAATCGATCTACCTCTTAACTTATTCATTCATTTATTTTGAATCAATGAGATACTGTAAATCATATATTATGATTTATTAATTGAGTTTTTAAATTAAAATAAACTAATAAAGTAGTTAAATAGTTAACACCAAACTCATGAGGTCGAGTGATGTGTAAATTATGAGAGCATGATCTTAATATGTGAAAAACGCACACCGGATAAATTTATAGAGTTAAAATACAATCCCTAAACACAATTCATCCTCATTTTAAAAAATTTATATGTCTAATAATTTACCACTTACCATAATCTAGACATAGAATACAAATCAAATTCAGATGCTGTGATTCCATGTTCTGAAGCTAGCCTAGGGTTCAATTCACTTCATCTTTGTGATAAAGTTATTTTTCATAGGGTTCGAGTATTAATAAATTATGGGATCATAATAAAGTGCATGTTAATTTAAATGATATTAAAAAAATCATTAAATGAATCTATAGAGTTATATTGTTTACTCCTTCTAAAAATATTTTCTGAAAAACATCTTCTCATTGTGTCTTATTCATCAAATTTTATTTTAAAAATAAAAATAAAAAATGAAATCTTCTTCCAGTATACTTATTATTATTTTATAAATGATATAAAACCCCATAATTTTATATAGTTTGTTTATTCCCTTTTATTTTATTTACAAATACCTTTAATATGTTGTTAAATTCACTTCCTCCTTTGAGAGATGACTTGGTCAGCCACTATACTGCACCTAAATAACCCAAAAATGAACATCATTTGAGAGCACCCAATACAAAACCTTTTAAATTTGTGTTGTTTATAGATAATCAAGTGTTTTATCCAACTCATTATAGGTATTTTCTTATTTTTATTTTCTTATTTTATTTCCCCTTCTTTCTTCCTTTATCTTTCCCCTTTCTCATTTTTTCCCAATTTATTATTCATCTCTCTTTTATTATCTATTAGACTATATATTGAAGCTTATTCTCATGATATTTTGGTCTAATTTTCTAAATTTATAGGATTTATGACATGATCTCATCCTGAGGATCTGCTTGATCTTGACCCTAAGATTCAACACAGCCTTAGGGATTGAATCAGACAATCTCAGTCTATAAGAAGTGTTGACATTTACCCAATTGGGGTATTCCTCCACTATAAAAACATTAAAATTGAAAAAGATTATGAATCAAACATAAAAAAGAAACAATTTATGAAAATAATAATAATTAACTTAATTTAACCATTCAATAATTGGCTTCACACGACATTGACTATTGACCAAATTGTATTACATACCCAAATATCGAATCAGGCTTCGAACTGAAATATGGGTTAATTCACCTACTTCCAAAATTTCATGGATTATATGGTGAAGATCCCAACAAACATTTTAAATAATTTAATTTGGTTTGATTAACCCTTAAGATAAGAATGTTATATGAAGATCAAACCAAACTAATATCATTCCCATATTCACATGATGGAGCTGCAAAGGATTGGATGTATTATTTACAACCTGAAGATGTAATATGTTGGAACGATTTGAAATGTCTTTTCTTGTAGAGATTTTTTCAAGCATCAAGGAACACTTCCTTTCAAAATTAGATATTTGGGATCAATAAAGAATAAGGGTAGTCAATGTATGAGTACTAGGATTGATTTAAGAAGTTGTGTGCAAGATGTCCACATAACCAAATTTGTGAGAAATATTTCATCCATTACTTCTATTAAGGACTCACACTTATAGAGAGAAGAATGGTGGATTCCCTAGCTAGTGGATCATTATTAGAAAAAACACCAGTGTCTTTATTGCATTTTTTGTTAATATTGTAACACCCGAGACTTTTATGTTATATAAATCATCAATGGAATCTTTTTCTACACAATACTTTCTTGGATTGCTTTACACGAAATCGCGACCTTCCTCGATAGCTTGCGTCGTACGCAATGCCGAGTTTCACTAAACAACGATATGCTATTAAAATATTATTAAAACTAGCCGTTATGAATAGTAATAACAAATTTTTGAAATTTTATAAATTTTATTTTTCAAAATGGACATCATTTTTGGATTCAGAATATCAAAATTAGCTTAGGGTGAAATTTTGGTATTTTTCTGAAAACTTTCAATTTTTGATGAATAGTGAAACCACTAAGTGGTAGTTAAAAAACTGAATTTTTCATAAAATTTAATTTTACCTCTTCTGTGAATGGAATTTCGAAAATCCGAGAGACACGGTTAATATCAAGGACTAAAATGTGGTTCAATGAGATGAAAATAATTTTTGGTGAATAGTAACTTTTTACTTTTTTTTACCGCGGTTAATAGTAAATAGGGTAACTAAGGGTAAATATGATATTACTATTACCCTAACACATGTCCTAATTCTATTGGATAAGTGTAATTCGACCAAAAACAACCTTATGAATATAATATGACCATTTAGGTCCACTTGGAGTAGATTATGACATTTTATATTATTTTATTTAATGAATAGTTAAAATAGTTAAAATCAAAGTTTAATAACTAAAACATTTTTAATATGGGTTTATACATAAGATAAATTCGATTATAAATATTCATTAGAAAGCTAAAAATATTTCCTACATAATTATATTTTAATTATAATTTTTAGACTTTAAATTAATTAATTTATTTATGAAACAATGATGATGCAGTAATTACCCTTTTAAGGAAATGTTAACATAATTGATGTTATAAATACCCAAATACATGTAATTTGAGACTTTTTATGAATTCAAATAATTTTCTATGTTACTATGATATATTAGTGTTGATTTAATCAACTTGGTTTGAACATAGAATTCTGTTATGACTTTCACAAAAATCATATATCAAATAGTGTCAAAATTGAAACAAAATAGTTTTTAAATCAAATATTATATTATTAATTGTTATTTTATTCCTAAAAATCTAAGGTTAGGCCAAATGAGTTAGATAAGGATATATATATTAATAATAAACAACTTGGGGTTCGTTTGGAATGTTATAGTAAGTGTATTAACCATATAGTGTAAGAAAACAAAAAGACACGGTAAAAGTTAAATTATTTAACTTAGAGTTAAATCTAATTGATAAGGTTAAAATAATAACCTAAACTTGTCTAATTCCTATTGGATGATGGGATTTCGACCCATCCCCACTTTACCTTCGAAATAATACCCTTTGGATCCATTATAAACCGATTTTGACATTAATATAAAATAATATTTTGAGATATTCCTAAGGTGCCCCTCTCCTCCCTTATAAAAGGGCACCTCCTCCCCCTCTTCCTCACACCACATTGAGCCTTCAGGCTCATCCAAACCCTGCCACTTTCTCCTCTCCACTTCCCTAGAGACATCCTAGAGGTTCTGGTCTTCTTCAAAGACCCATTTTAGTGCCCTAAAAGGAGGTCTCAAAGAAGCACTTCAAAGAAGAGGTAAAGCCCATTACCGATTCATTCATCTTTATTTCTTCTTCCACTTCTTATTCTTAGGTTGTTTCATTATGAAGTAATAACGTCAGTATCACTCATATACTGATATGTTATTATAAGTATGAAACAACCCTATTTCACCATCTATCCATCCTACGGAAAAAGAAATCACCGCGCGTGCGTACGTACGGAATACCGTCTCCACGCCGTGGTGTAATCTATTTTCCACCACCACCTTACTTGGATGGGTATAATGGTGTATATAATGAATATATATGACTATTATAAAGTGATACTGATTCTGAAATAGTATACATACACTCCAATACAATTCCACGATCATAGGAATGATATCATCACTCGTGCGTACGTACGGAATACCGTCTCCATGATGTGATGCGACTCATTCTACATGATCTTCATTTCATAATGATTATATAAATGAATTGAATGAATTAATATGATATATATTACATGAATACCATTCTGGAAATTAGGTATCTATAACCTAAAGATAAGAATAAGAATTTATTCGACAAAACACGCATAAGAACAAAAAGTTATAAACACCCGAATAACAAGTAGCAATGAAATATTATTAATGAGATGCTAAGAATATGAAAATATATGATATCATAAAAATAAGTATGATTCCGGAATAAGTCAATAACATTATTTAAATCATTATACAGGAGGTTCGGACACTTACAAAGCAAGTCGGACTTAAGGTAAGGGAATATATCACAATCTCATTTTATCCGAGATTGTTTATACTTTGGTATTTACTGGGGTTTATTTTATCATCCACATCCATGTTTCCTCAATATGTAATATTTATATCCTTCTACAATAGTTTATATCCAATTTTACCCTTAGGTGAGTTTTTAGTAAAAGATATGAAAGGAATCTTCTGTCTTTTTTCGTACGAGGTACTTTTTGACTTTTCCGACAAAAGTACGAAGAATGTTTTTTTTAACTTATACGGCATGAATGGATTTTTAAAACATTATTTCCAAGAAGCTTCCTTTACAAGTTTTGAAGTTTATTTTTAATCAAATTCTTTTAGTTTAGAATTGTATGACATGTTAAGAAAGGAAAAGTGTTTTTGAAGTTGAAAGGATATTTTTCTCAAGAATGGAGTTCAAGTGTTTAATCAAAATTATTTTCCATCTAAGATAATAAAGGGTTCTGTTTTTTATCCCTATTATTACATTGATTTTATTATGTTGTGATGGAATTATTTTTATGAATTCATTTATCTTATATGAATTGTTTTATGATGTCATGATGTTTAAGATTCCCATTTTTATTACATGGGTTATGCTATGATGTATGGTTTATGATTTTGTGGCACAGATAAGAATGGTATCATTATGAGATGGGTGGGACCTATATCTCCCTCCAATGCATTGGGTAAAGATTTTATATCTCATGAGATAGACATGGCTGGAACGGTAGGTTATACCGGTTCAGTGAAACAGGACTGAAACGAGGGTGACTCGGTTCAGAAAGGGACTTTGTCCACTAAGATAGTCTTGGAAATGAGTCTTGACTAACAAGAAATGATTCTCTATGATTATGTGTGTATGACACAAAGTTTCATGTTTTAAGTTATGATTATTGTGATTACATTTCACTGCCATGATTTATCCCATGTTATGAAATTATGATCACTTTTGCAGGGTACGATTTCCAAAAGTTATGTGCTTATGTATAAAATGTGATTGATCTTTCTTTTGTTTACCCTTACTGAGAATTTGAGCTCACCCTTTTGCATGTTTTCTTTCCCCAGGTCATGAAGAAGGTTATTAAGTAGGATATTCCAAAAAGGGACTCTAGATATGATGAAATAAGTGGGAGGCAATGTTGATGCTTTATGAACCGGTTGTTTATGTTTCCCAGTTTCTAAAGACAATATACCTATATGGTCCTTTCGTGGTTTTATTATATGTTGTAATAAGTATGCTTCAATTTTGAAGTATTAACAATGTATGTAAAGTATGGGTCGTTATAGTTGGTATCAGAGGAAAGGTATAGTCAACCTTTGGAAACTAGGATGTGAAAGCCTTAGTAAGAACCCTACAGATAAGTCTAAGCATAGAACGTAATCTTAGTGTTTTAGAAATGGACATGAATAACCTAGGATAAGACCTTAAGCGTGAAAATTTTATTCTTGATTATGTGGTTTTCCTATTATAATTAGTGTTGCTCATACTATTCTTCTTGGTTTTAGTCAATGGCTGGAACCCGAAGGAATCGTGTTAATGCGGAATGCGACGGGCAATGCAATGATTGTCCCCCTGAGCAACCAAACGTTATGGGAGCTGGAATGCAAAATCTTGTAGCCATGCTCACACAACGTTCTCAAGCTATGAATCATACAGGACTTCAAAACGAGAAAAGGAAGGAGAAACATTCTGTTGAATCCTTCATGAGGCAGCGTCCACCTTCTTTCAGCGGGTCTACTGATCCATTAGTTTCTGAACAATGGATTAATACTACTGCAAAAGATATTTTCAGTTCTTCAATGTTCTGAACATGATAAATTCATCCTAGCAGTGTATCGTTTGGAAGGATATGCTGATCAATGGTGGAATCTTATTAAGAATACGAGGCAGAGAGATGAAATTGAGTCCATGGAATGGGACGAGTTCAAGAACTTATTTTTCAATAAGTACTTCCCTCGTATTCTCCAAACAAAGATGGAGAAAGAGTTTCTTGAACTGAAGAAAAAGGATGATGAATCTGTTGGTACCTATGAAGAAAATTTTACAAGACTTGCAAGGTACGCTTCTGGTATTATTATCCAACCTGAGAGTAAGATCGATCGGTTCTTTAGTGGCTTAAAACCAAGTCTTCGAAGGGCGTTAGCCATAAGGGACTTCAATAGCTATGAGGAAATCGTTCGATGTGCTCTCAAAGTCGAGATGGACATTGGAGTAACCCATCAGTCATATGGGTTTGATATGAAGAGGAAAATGGAATTCAAAGGAAAATCTAAAGAGCACACTGAAAAGAAGATGATCTTTCCCTTATGCTCAAAGTGTGGAAAGAAACATGGAGGGAGTTGCCTTAAAGGGACAAGTAAATGTTTCAAATGTGTAAAGGAAGGTCATCGAGCATTTGAATGCCACGATGATGGGAAGAAGATGTCTAATGATCAAAACAAAGGAAGGGATACACAGAATGAACCTACTACACTTCAATGTTTCAAGTGCAAGGAGATGGGTCATTATGCCAATAAATGCCCTAATCCAAGGGTTGATGATGATGGTCGATGTCAACAAACTCTTAAGGCTAAAGACAACAGAAAGTCACATGCAATTTCTATCAGCGATGTGGAGTACAATAACGATGTGGTGAAAGGTACACTTACCATCCACTCTAAACTAGAAAATGTTTTATTTGATTCTGGATCCACCCACTCTTTTATTTATGAAGAATTTTCTAAGGGTATCACCGTATTACCTCAACAATTATATGTTGAGTTAGCTGTGATAACACCTAATGGCACAACAGTCGCATCAAAAGTTTATAATTCTTCTTCGATCGAAGTTTGTGGGAAAGTGCTTCTTGAAAATCTTGTGATCCTTCCTATAGTGGAATTTGATGTGATTCTTGGCATGGATTGGATTTCTTTATATGGAGTTCATATCAATTGCCAAATAAGGGAAGTCACATTTCATATTCCAGATCAATCTATGATCGTCTATCAATGCAAGGATGAAGATAACCTTCCAGTGGATATTTATTCCATCTTATGGGTCTTGATTCCACTAAATGAAGGTTATTTATCTCAAATGGTTGGTGAGAAACTCACGATTAAGAATATGCCCATTGTACGAGAGTTTGATGATGTCTTTCCAGAGGAATTACTGGGACTTCCACCAAATCTTGAAGTTGAGTTCTCAATAGAACTCGTACCGGGTGCTTTGCCTATTTCAAAGACACCTTATAGAATGGCCCCAATTGAGTTGCAGGAATTGAAGAAGCAACTCCAAGAGAATCTTGATAAGGGATTAATATTCCCTAGTGTGTCACCTTGGGGAGCACCTGTTCTATTTGTTAAGAAGAAAGACGGATCAATGAGACTCTGCATTGATTATCGAGAACTTAACAAGATCACTATCAAGAACAAATATCCTCTCCCGCGCATTGATGACTTATTTGACCAACTACGCGGAGCTCAATACTTTTCCAAGATTGATCTTCGTTCAGGGTATCACCAATTAAGGGTCAAAAGGGAGGGTATACCAAAGACAACTTTTCGTACAAGGTATGGACACTATGAATTTATAGTGATGCCATTTGTTCTTAATGGATCTAAGGAATAGAGTCTTTAGAGACTATCTTGATCAATTTGCGGTAGTCTTTATAGACGATATTCTTGTCTATTCAAAGAGAAAGGAAGAACATGAAGATCACTTGAGAATTATATTGAAGACCCTGAGAAAGGAGAAGATTTATGCAAAATTTAACAAGTGTGAATTTTGGCATCAAAAAGTTGCATTTTTGGGTCACATAATCTCAAAAGAGGGGATATCTGTGGATCCAGCAAAAACAGAGGTTATCGAAAGACGGTTGAGACCAACAACAGTAACTGAGATCCGAAGTTTTCTTGGTTTGGCTGGATATTATCGACGTTTTGTGAAAGATTTTTCACGATTATCTAATCCACTCACCAAGTTGACTCGGAAAGGAGTTAAGTTTGTTTGGACGGAGGAATGTGAAGAGAATTTCAAGGAGTTGAAAAGAAGGTTATCCAGTGCACCTGTGCTCACACTGCCCTGTAGTGGAGAAAGGTTTGTGATCTATAGTGATGTATCCAAGAAGGGATTGGGGTGTGTTCTTATTTAAAATGATATGGTGATAGCTTATGCCTCACGACAGTTGAGAATCCATGAGCAAAATTACACAACACATGATTTGGAGTTAGCTGCGGTAATCTTTGCATTAAAGATTTGGAGGCATTACCTTTATGGTGAAAGGTGTGATATTTATACTGATCATAAAAGTTTAAAGTATATTTTCACACAAAAGGAGCTGAATATGCGTCAAAGAAGATGGTTGGAGCTGATTAAGAATTATGACTGCTCAATCCATTACCACCCTGGGAAAGCAAACAAGGTGGCAGATGCATTAAGTCGACAAGACCATGCTAGTTTATCCATGATGAGGATCACAAAAGATCCAATATTTATGGATTTACAAAGGATGGATCTTGGAATTATAATGAAAGGGGAAAAATCTTATCTTTCTCAAATGAATGTTCAACCCTCTATACATGTGAAGATTAAAGAGGCATAGAAAGAAGATGTCGAGTTACAAAATAAGGTGAGAAATGTTCCTGAATTCAACCTTGATTGTGATGGGATAATAAAGTTCAAGAATCATGTTTGTGTTCCTCCCATCCCCGAATTAAAGAAGGAGCTGTTGGATGAGGCTCATAGTTCTTCATTCTCTATTCATCCTGGAAGCACGAAGATGTATAGGGACCTGAAAGAGTACTTCTGGTGGGATGGCATGAAAAGAGATGTTGCTGAATATGTCTCTCGATGCTTGGTTTGTCAACAAGTTAAAGCTGAGAGACAGAAGTCTAAGGGGATGTTACAACCATTACCCATACCCAAATGGAAATGGGAAAACATCACCATGGACTTTGTCACAGGACTTCCTAAAAAATCCAAAGGAAATAATGCTATCTGGGTCATAGTTGATCGTCTTACAAAGTCTTCACACTTCATTGATATTAGAGAGGATTTCTCTCTGGATCAGCTTGCCAGGATATATGTAAAGGAAGTGGTAAGATTGCATGGAGTACCACTTTCTATTATATCTGATCGGGATCCGAGATTTACCTCGAAGTTCTGGCGAAGTCTTCAGCATACTCTGGATACAGAGTTGAGTTTCAGCACTGCTTATCATCCTCAGACAGACGGTCAGTCTGAGAGAACAATTCAAACCCTAGAAGATATGTTGAGAGCTTGCTCTATGGATTTCAAAGGTGGTTGGGATCAACACCTACCTTTGGTGGAATTTTCTTATAATAATATCTTTCACTCCAGTATTCAGATGGCTCCTTATGAAGCTCTCTATAGAAGGAAATGCAGGACTCCAACTTTCTGGGATAAAGTTGGGGAAAGAAAGCTATTAGGACCTGATCTCGTTGATGAAATGGCAGAAAAGGTCAGATCCATTCAAAAACACATAAGAGTAGCTCAGAGTCGACAGAAAAGTTATGCCGACAACCGAAGAAAAGACCTAGAGTTTGAAGTGGGTGATAAAGTGTTCTTACGAATATCTCCCTGGAAGAGGGTTATGAGATTTGGAAAGAAGGGGAAGTTGAGCCCTAGATATATCGGTCCTTTCGAAATACTGGATCGTGTTGTGAAGGTAGCTTACCGATTGGCGCTTCCACCGAATCTCTCTCAAGTTCACGATGTGTTCCATGTATCTCTCCTGAGAAAGTACATACCTGATCCTTCACATGTACTCAGCTCAAAAGTTGTACCGTTGGAGCAAGATCTTTCTTATGAAGAACAACCGATAGAGATTCTGGATCGTAGAGAAAAAGTCCTACGAAACAAGACCACTCGATTGGTGAAAGTTTTATGGAGGAACCACCAATTAGAAGAAGCTACATGGGAGCTTGAGGATATGATGAGGGAGAGGTATCCTCATCTGTTTGTTACAAAGTGACGAATTTCGAGGGAAAAATTCATTTTAAGGGGGGTAGAATGTAACACCTGAGACTTTTATGTTAAATAAATCATCAAAGGAATCTTTTTCTACACAATACTTGCTTGGCTTGATTTAAACGAAATCGCGACCTTCCTCGATAGCTTGCGTCGTACGCAATACCGAGTTTCACTAAACAACGATATGCTATTAAAATATTATTAAAACTAGCCGTTATGAATAGTAATAACAACTTTTTGAAATTTTATAAATTTTATTTTTCAAAATGGGCTTCATTTTTGGATTCAGAATATCGAAATTAGCCTAGGGAGAAATTTTGGTATTTTTCTGAAAATTTCAATTTTTGATGAATAGTGAAACCACTAAGTGGTAGTTAAAAAACTGAATTTTTCATAAAAATTAATTTTACCGTTTCTGTGAATGGAATTTCGAAAATCCGAGAGACACGGTTAAAATCAAGGACTAAAATGTGGTTCAATGAGATGAAAATATTTTTTGGTGAATAGTAACTTTTTACTTTTTTTTACCGCGGTTAATAGAAAATAGGGTAACTAAAGGAAAATATGATATTACTATTACCCTAACACATGTCCTAATTCTATTGGATAAGTGTAATTCGATCAAAAACAACCTTATGAATATAATATGACCATTTAGGTCCACTTGGATTAGATTATGACATTTAATATTATTTTATTTAATGATTAGTTAAAATAGTTAAAATCAAAGTTTAATAACTAAAACATTTTTAATATGGGTTTATACATAAGATAAATTCGATTATAAATATTCATTATAAAGATAAAAAGATTTCCTACATAATGATATTTTATTTATAATTTTTATACTTTAAATAAATTAATTTATTTATGACACAACGATGATGCAGTAATTACCCTTTTAAGGAAATGTTAACATAATTGATGTTATAAATACCCAAATAAATGTAATTTGAGACTTTTTATGAATTCCACTAATTTTATAGGCTACTATGATATATTAGTGTTGAATTAATCAACTTGGTTCGAACATATAATTCTATTATGACTTTCACAAAAATCATATATCAAATAGTGTCAAAATTGACACAAAATAGTTTTTAAATCAAATATTATATTATTAATTGTTATTTTATTCCTAAAAATCTAAGGTTTGGCCAAATGACTTAGATATGGATATATATATTAATAATAAACAACTTGGGGTTCTTTTGGCAAGTTATAGTAAGTGTATTAACCATATAGTGTAAGAAAACAAAAAGACACGGTAAAAGTTAAATTATTTAACTTAGAGTTAAATCTAATTGATAAGGTTACAATAATAACCTAAACTTGTCTAAATCCTATTGGTTGATAGGATTTAGACCCATCCCCACTTTACCTTCGAAATAATACCCTTTGGAACCATTATAAACCGATTTTTACTTTAATATAAAATAATATTTGGAGATATTCCTAAGGTGCCCCTCTCCTCCCTTATAAAAGGGCACCTCCTCCCCCTCTTCCTCACACCACATTGAGCCTTCAAGCTCGAAAAAACCCTACCAATTTCTCCTCTCCACTTCCCTAGAGACATCCTATAGGTTCTGGTCTTCTTCAAAGACCCATTTTAGTGCCCTAAAAGGAGGTCTCAAAGAAGCACTTCAAAGAAGAGGTAAAGCCCATTACCGATTCTTTCATCTTTATTTTTTCTTCCACTTCTTCTTCTTAGGTTGTTTAATTATGAAGTAATAACTTCAGTAGCAATAATATTATGATATTTTATTATAAGTATGAAACAACCCTATTTCACCATCTATCCATCCTACAGAAAAAGAAATCATCGCGCGTGCGTACGTACGGAATACCGTCTCCACGCCGTGGTGTAATCTATTTTCCACAACCACCTTACTTGGACGGGTATAATGGTGTATATAATGACTATATATGACTTTTATAAAGTGATACTGATTATGAAATAGTATACATACACTCCAATACAATTCCACGATCATAGGAATGATATCATCACTCGTGCGTACGTACGGAATACCGTCTCCACGATGTGATGCGACTCGTTCTACATGATCTTCATTTCATAATGATTATATAAATGAATTTAATGAATTAATATGATATATATTACACTAATACCATTCTGGAAATTAGGTATCTATAACCTAAAGATAAGAATAAGAATTTATTCGACAAAACACGCATAAGAACAAAAAGTTATAAACACCCGAATAACAAGTAGTAATGAAATATTACTATTGAGAAGCTAAGAATATGACCATATATGATATAATAAAAAAAAGTATGATTCCAGAATAAGTCAATAACATTATTTAAATCATTATACAGGAGGTTCGGACACTTACAAAGAAAGTCGGACCTAAGGTAAGGGAATATATCACAATCTCATTTTATCCGAGATTGTTTATACTTTGGTATTTACTAGGGTGTATTTTATCATCCACATCCATGTTTCCTCAATATGTAATATTTATATCCTTCTACAATAGTTTATATCCAATTTTACCCTTTGGTGAGTTTTTAGTAAAAGATATGAAAGGAATCTTTTGTCTTTTTTCGTACGAGGTACTTTTTGACTTTTCCGAAAAAAGTACGAAGAATGTTTTTTTAACTTATACGGCATGAATGGATTTTTAAAACATTATTTCCAAGAAGCTTCCTTTACAAGTTTTCAAGTTTATTTTTAATCAACTTCTTTTAGTTTAGAATTGTATGACAAGCTAAGAAAGGAAAAGTGTTTTTGAAGTTAAAAGGATATTTTCCTCAAGAATGGAGTTCAAGTGTTTAATCAAAATTATTTTCCATCTAAGATAATAAAGGGTTCTGTTTTTTATCCCTATTATTACATTGATTTGATTATGTTGTGATGGAATTATTTTTATGAATTCATTTATCTTATATGAATTGTTTTATGATGTCATGATGTTTAAGATTCCTATTTTTATTACATGGGTTATGCTATGATGTATGGTTTATGATTTTGTGGCACACATAAGAATGGTATCATTATGAGATGGGTGGAAACTATATCTCCCTCCAATGAATTGGGTAAAGATTTTATATCTCATGAGATAGACATGGCTGGAACGGTAGGTTATACCGGTTCAGTGAAACAGGACTGAAACGAGGGTGACTCAGTTTAGAAAGGGACTTTGTCCACTAAGATAGTCTTGGCAATGAGTCTTGACTAAAAAGAAATGATTCTCTATGATTATGTGTGTGTGCCACAAAGTTTCATGTTTTAAGTTATGATTATTGTGATTACATTTCACTGCCATGATTTATCCCATGTTATGAAATTATGATCTCTTTTGCAGGGTAAGATTTCCAAAAGATATGTGCTTATGTATACAATGTGATTGATCTTTCTTTTGTTTACCCTTACTGAGCATTTGAGCTCACCCTTTTGTATGTTTTCTTTCCCCAGGTCAGGAAGAAGGTTATTAAGTAGGATATTCCAAAAAGGGACTCTAGATATGATGAAATAAGTTGGAGGCAAAGTTGGTGCTTTATGAACAAGTTGTTTATGTTTCCCAGTTTCTAAAGACACTATACCTATACGGTCCTTTCGTGGTTTTATTATATGTTGTAATCAGTATGCTTCAATTTTGAAGTATTAACAATGTATGTAAAGTATGGGTCGTTATAAATATGGCACAAAAATCCCAATAATTTGGTGATCGAGGTACACCATATGTCAGTGGAGTACACCATGTAAGTACATATTCTCTTGGACGTCATTTATTTAATACCAAGTTAGAATAATTAACCACTATGGTGAGGCATATTTCTTTGGAAGAAAAGACATCCCAACCCACACCTTTGAGGCCTTGAGTCATTTTCACTGAAACAAACCACCCAAATGATTATTCCCCCAACTACAAGAGATAGAGGATTGAACAACAGTGTTACTAGGAGGCCATATCAGCTGCAACAACAGCCACATCCCTAGAATATGTATGATTCCTTTTCTATAACATAAAAACAAGGGTGGAAGGATCAATTAGAAATTAGTTATGGAGCTGGACAACAAAAAAGTACCCCTTTTCAAAAAAAAAATTAGCAGCCTCCATTTTACCAATAGGTTTTCTAACAACCCCAAAGAAGATTTGAAGCTAAAGAATCAAGAAGCCAACAACTAGGTAATTATACAACAATGGTAGATTCTAATACTGATTATATTTTGAAAGAAATTGTTCTTAATCAATAGAATGAGTTGAATATTCAACCTTCAATGTTGAGGGAGTTGAATACACAAATGATCTAGATTTCCACTGCCCTCCATGAACTTGTAAGTAAGAAATCAGGAAATCTTCCTTCCCAAAAAAATCCAAATCCCTAGTGGAATATTAGTACCATCACATTGATAATTGAGAAGAAAACAACTGATATATCTGCACCTATAGTTCCACCAGGATTCACCTCAAATCTGGAGAAGCACCATTCCATACCAACTGATGATAAACCCAAGAATAAAGATAAAGGTAACAATTTTTTTGATGATTTTTATCCTAAACACATTTATTTTCAAAACAAAGTTATACAAACCTAGAACATGGATGAGGAGGTAATGAAAAAAGAGGTTTTGGAATCATTCAAGCATATGGAGATAAACAACCCCCTTATTGAAGAAATTAAGAAAATTCCAATTTATGAAAAATTATTAAAATAACTTTGTAACAATTGAAGAGGGATCAATGTAAATGAAATGATCAATCTTGGAAGGAATGTGTCAACACTAATTAAACCAACTTGAGGAATGACAAAAATGTGCAAGGATCCATGGACATTAACCATCCCAGGCACCATAGTGGAGTTTCACATTTCTAATGTGCTTTGTGATTCAGAAGCATCCATAAATGTAATGCATCACTATGTATTCTCTTCTTTATAGGTCAGTGTGTTGAACCCAACAAGAGTAGTGGTGCAGTTGGTAAATAAAGGTACAACATATCCCGTGGCAGTCCTTGAGGATGTACTAGTTAGAATATGATACATGATCTTTCTAGAAGATTTAAATATAATTAACATGGAGGATGATAAGGTAAGTTCTCATGCTCCCATTATCTTGGGTATTCCCTTCCTCAAAACTATAAAAAAATCATAAATGTCCATGACGGTACACACTCCATGGAGTTTGGAGATGATGTTGTAATATTTAATGTTATGGAATCCATTATGTATCCCTCATTAGACCATTATTATTATTTTTATCTCTCATTATGAACCTCCAAGTAAAAACCCCATGGATTTTCACTGTCCTATTCTTAGAGATATTATGACTATTGGTTCTAGTTTGATGTCTAAGAACACATCCACACCTATTTATAATGAAAAATCTTCTCTTATATTTGATTTTGAAATGGATTAATATTTTGGTCATGTTTACTCTTATTATGACATGGTTATTGAGTGTGCTGATCGATTTGATGCATTATTCTCAAATTTTGATGATATATATTCTGATACTGATGTTCTTTGTGAACATATTTCTATTCCTTCAATGTATCCATCCATACTACAACCCCTTCATTGGAACTCATTCCATTTACACCAAATATCAAATACTCATACTTTTTAAGTGGTGAGAAATTGCCTATTATCATTGCTAACAATCACCCTTTTGAACATGAAGACAAACATTTGAATATTTTTGGTTAGAACATCAGAGAAATTAGGTGGAGTTTGGATAACATATCAGGTATTATACCCTCAATTTTCATGCATAGTATTATTTTAGAGTATGGGGAGAAACCGGTTAGGAAACCATAAAGGAGAATGAATCAAACTATTCTAGAGGTTTCTAAAAAATAAGTTGAAAAATTGATCTAGGAATGTATAATTTATCACATTTCAAATTTTCAGTGGGTGAGTCCAATTCTGATTATGACTAATAAAAATGTTTTTACTATTGTAAAAAATGAGAGAGAGGTGTTAGTTTTATGAAGGGTGAAAAACATTTGGCGTGTGTGTATTGATTATAGGAAACTAAATAAATCCACTAATTAGTACCATTTCCCCCCTATTTATTAATCAAATTCTTGAGAGGCTAGCTGAAAAAACACATTATTTTTTCTTGGGTGTATTTTCTAGATATTTTCAGGTCCCTATAGCTCTAGAGGACCAGGAGAAGACAACATTAACTTTTCTATTTAGTACATTTTCCTACCGAAGGATTCCATTTGGAATTTTCAATGCCCTAGGTACCATCCAAAGATGCATGGTGAGTATTTTTTATGATTTTCTTGTGACCTGCCTAGAGGTATTTATGAATGATTCTATGGTGTATGGGTCTTTATTTGATGATTGTATCTCTAGGTTGGGAAAGGTGTCGAATACTTGTTTTAAGAAGAATCTAGTATTGAAAATTGAAAAGTATCATTTCATGGTAGAGCATGGGATTGTCTTAGGGAATGTAGTGTAAAAACATGGGATAGAGGATGATAAATATAAGGTAGATATTATTTCATCTTTATCGTATTCTTCATGTGTGCATGATGTCAAATATTTCCTAGAGAATGTAGAATTTTATCGATACTTTATCAAATATTTTAGTAAGATTGTTCTTCCTATATCGTGATTACTTCAAACGGATTCTGATGCTGTGTTTGATTATTCTTATAGGACATCCTCTAATGAGATACAATAGTTTTTAACTACTCTACTAATCATATAATCCCCATGGTGGGACATTCTATTTGATCTGATGTGTGATGCTTCAAACTTCATAACTGGAGAAGTATTATCACAAAGGGTGGATGGATGTTCACATGTCATTTCCTATGTTTCTATGACGTTGGATTCAGCCAAATAAAACAAGAAAAAACATATAATTTTTTTTATTTACATAATATTTGCTTTAGATAAATTTTGTTCAAATTTATTGGGATCTAAAGCTGCTTTTTATGACCATGCATCTCTAAGGTACCTCTTGAAGAAGCCATAAACAAATCCCAGACATATTTGATGGATGATGCTTCTTAAATAATTCGATATTGAGATAAAGGATAAGAAGGGTTTAGAACACTTGGTGGAGTACCAACTGAGTAAGATTACTCACACATTAGAGGCTGACACGTTAGACCAGGTACCACTTCAAGACACTTTTCCTGATGAACATCATTATTCCATCTCAGGTGAACAACCTTGGTATTCTGATCTAGTTAACTACCTAGTTTTCAATGAGATTATTTCAAATTTAAAGAAAGATCAAGTCAAAAAGTTAAAAATTGAGTCAAGATTTTATTTTTAGGATGATCCCTACCTCTGGCACATGTGTAGTGATCAAGTACTTAGGAGTTGTGTTCTTGATCTTGAGTTTGAGTATATTTTACATTTTTTTCATACACTAGATTGTGGTGGACACTTTAGACCCCAAAAAAATGATAGGAAAGTATTAGTCTTTGGATTATATTGTCCTAGATTATTCCATGATTCTCATGTGTTTTGTAACTCTTTCTCACGATGCCAACACACTGGGAAAATTTCTAGGAGACATGAGATACCCCAATAACCCATATTATTCTATGACATTTTTGATGTGTTGGGAATCTATTTTATGGTTCCTTTTACAAATTCATTTGGTTTTTATTACATTTTGGTTGTTCTTGACTATGTGAGTAAATGGGAGGAGTCCAAGGCTAGCAGGACTAATGATTCTCATGTTATTGTGGAATTTTTCAAGGAACATATTTTTTTCATGTTTTTTGAACCAAAGGCTATCATCAGTGATCAGAGGACTCAATTTTGTGATCCTAATTTGGATTCCCTTCTTTAGATGTATGGGGAGACACACAAAACATCAACACCATACAACCCCCAATCAAATGGCAAAGATGATGTTTCAAATTAGGATTTGGAACAAATTTTGGAGAAAACCATGCTTCCAAATAGAAACGGTTTGAGAAAATGATTGGATGATGTACTTTGGGATTATAAGAAAACATAAAAGGCACCCATCGATATATCCCCATTTCAGATTATTTTTGGGAATGAAAGTCATATACAAATGGAATTCAAGAATCGTACATATTGGGTTATAAATAAATGCCACATGGATTTGGCTCAAGCTGGAATTGAAAGGAAGATGAAAATTCAAGAGCTTGAGAATATTATATTTTCATCATATAAGAACTGAGTCTATACAAAGGAAATATTAAAAGCATCTCCTAATAGAATGATCTAACAAAGGGAGTTTTATGTTGAAGATAAATTCCAAATCAACAATTCATGACTGAATCTGATGCTCGGTAAGTCACTTTATAGATGGTTATGTCCCTATATTATATCTAATGCTTTTCCGTATAGTGCAATGAATATCTCACAAGAGGAAACTGTAAGGAACTTTACAGTTAATGGGAAACTTTTGAAGCAATACACTTATAAACTTTCTACCAATGCAATTGATTTCATCACACTATATGACCCCATCATCACATGAGAATATTAGGTTATCCCCAACCCTTTCACTTTTATATTAGTTTTCATATTTAAAATTATACATTTCATATTCACATATCATCTCATAGGTTCACATTGTGTAAAATGAAATATTTTAAGTGTGGGGGAGGGTAAAATATTTTGTATTAGATATTTAAGATTTTTATTTTTGCGTGTTTTTGAGTTTTTAATGATAAGCATTATGTTAACTTAAAAAAACATATCTTTTAACATGATCATTTAGTTATGGAATACATTAAAAATTCATTTTTTTCAAAATTCATTGGTTCCATGATAATAATGAGAAAGATTTCATCATCAAAGATTTATTTTTATAAAAATTAAAGTGGTCGATAATATAATTGGTTGTGTCATTATAAAACCTTTTTGATTTTTATATAATTATTTGTGATATTTTTTCATAGTAAATTGCTTCATTTATTTCTCCACATAAATTTTCAATCAACAATTAATTGTAGAATTTTTCCTACTCATTCGAAGGTACAATCTAGTTCTGTAAAAATAATTCATTAGTTGATCCATACATTCATTTCTCTTCTGATCAGTTTTATTACTAAACATTATTGAACCATGCGTGTGTACCTATTATCTTACTATTTTACACCCTCAAAAACAAAAACAAAAAAAAATTAAAATAAAAAATGGGTTGTGTCTTGGGAGGGTCAAAAAACCACTCATCCTCTACCCATGATCTTGTTATAACTATTAAAATTAGAATCACAAGGAGATCAAAAATGGGTTGAGAGATGAGTGTGATATTTTTTCCAAGTGAAACTGTTTAAATAATAATAATAATAAATGATTGGAGTGATGAAATGTAAACACGTGTGGATATCTAATTCAAGATATTAAGATTTCACTTTCAGGGATAATTAAGTGAGTGGGTCTTGAAATATGATTACAAAGGAATGTAGAATATGTTTGGTGAATTAAACCTGGTAAGAAGAATTGTTTTACATGATCTAAATATACTGAATAATGGGTGGATATATGATCTTGAAATTGTTGGCACACACACATATGAAAAATTAATGGCATGGTGGACCCATAAATTTTTTTTTCTATGATTAGTGTCATTAATCTCATTAGATTTTATTTTGATATAATTTATGAGAAAATGTATTTTAAATTTATTGATATCAAATCTTGATGGAATTCTTACTTTTCCAATATTTCCATTGTGAATTGAGGAATATAAACATGAATATGTTGTCACAATCTTTTAGAATACATGATTTGAGGTTTTCCCTAAGACTAAAAATTAGTAAGTGTGTGGGAGTTGGTAAACACAATTTTATTAGATATTTTATTGATAATAAAAGATATAATTTCCTCACATAGTACTAAATATGTTAATTTATAAAATATTTGGTATTAGATCATTCATTTGAAAATTTGATGAAAATTATAGTTTTACACTTTGAAATGAACATTATAATTTTGAACATAAATATTATTATTTGAATTATTTAAACATATAATTTTGTAATAGGGTTCGTAACTTAATTGGATAGAAATTTTGTTCAGGATATATGTGATAAATCAAGCATTTGATTGGACTAAATGGGATATAAAGTCAAAGATGGATTTGACTCATCATATTGGACACCACTTCAGTATTTAGAGAATAACTTCTTCATCAATGCTTGAAATGGGCCCAAATTTGGAGATTATATCGATCTTTATTTTTCAAGACTTAACCCTCTATAAGGCCAAATGATTCATTTTTTAGTCAAGAAGTCCAAGAAATTTGGCATAAAATATTTGGCCAAATTTCCCTATTCACAATTGAATCCACTTGTAACCTATCCTCCTATCCACTCTATAATTTTGTATTTTTCTCATTTACCCGGTTTGGGACATGAATTGGGAGATTTAATGTAGATGAGAATTGTTTTCACTCCATTTCTCCAGGAATTTCATGAGGGATATATCTTGAAGCTAGGATCCCCTCATCAAAGCCTTCTTCTTCTTCTTCACTTGTAAATGTTTTTGTTCTAGAAATAAAACTCTTAGTTTCTCTTACATTTATTATATTATTTTCAATTTTATTCTTCTATTAATATTCCTATTTGAGATGGAAATCAAGAGTAGAATCTTTATTCGGATATACCTTTTCCATGAACATTGCAAATGGAAAACATTTCTACAATGACTACACCACCCAAAGAAGAGTAGCTCTTTTTAGTAATTGATCCACATATTAGATTATTTATTCATTTATTTTGAATAAATGATATACTATAATTAAAATATTATTATTTATGAATTTTTTTTAATTAAAATAAACTAATAATGAAATATAAAAATTAACAAAAAAGTCACGAGGTCAAGTGATGTGTGAATTGTGGGAGCACGATCATAATCAATGAAACAAAAGCACAAAGGATAAATTTTTAGTGTTCAAATATAATAACTAAATACAATTCATCCTCATTTTTTAGAATGGATATATCCCCTAATTTACTACTTTCCATAATCTAGACATAGAATATCAATCAAAATAGGGTGTTGCGATTACATGTTCCGAATCATGCCTAGGGTTTAATTCACTTCATCTTTGTGGTAATGTAATTTCTCATTGGATTTGAGGATTAAAAAATTAAGTGATAAAAATTAAGTGGATTCTAATTTAAATGATAATGTTTAATAATTAAATAAATAGGTATAGTTTGGTCGATTATGAAATCTATTTTTTCTCTAAAAAAAATCTTCTCGTTGTGTCTTATTAATCGAATATCATTTCAAAAAAAATCAATCTTCTTCCAGTATACTTATTCGTATTTTATAAATGGTAAAAAAACCCCATCCTTTTTTGTAGTTTTTTTATTAACTTTTATTTTATTTTCAAATACCTTTAATATGTTCTTAAATTTTCTTCCTTCTTTGAGAGACGACCTTGGTCAACCATTCTACTGTACCTAAATAACCCAAAAAACGAACCTCATTTGAGAGAGCTCATGACAACTTATTTCATTTGGTCATATATAGAATCACTAAATTATCTCTTTTTATATTTATTTTTGATATTCTCATAACATAGGATCTAGAAAATATTTAATTATTGAAATTCATTATTCTCCATGGTGTGTCTATAATAATAATTTCGTACAGATATTAGGTATAAACTTTCAGATTTTTTAAAAAATTAAAATATTATGTTTGTATGTAATTGAATTTTAACATTACTTATAATCCTAACATGTATGGGAAGCATATGTATATAATAAGGGTATTAGAAGTTATGTTGAGATCATTTCTTAGGGATTTTAGTGGGTCTTGTGAGGAGAATCTAATATTGGTTAAATGTTTTTACAAAAATAGTTACCATCACAACATTATTTTGGATCCCTTTGAGGTATTTTAAGGTAGACCACATCAATAATATTTTTTCAGTAATAAGTAGAAAATATTTATTGGCTAAACCAAGTATTATATAATAAACTTTAGAGAGGACAAAAATAATTATGTAAATTATACCTACCATTAAAAGATAATGAAAAATTATTTTAGTGATTGCCGCTGAGATTTAGTGTTTTTGGTAAAAGATCTTATTTCTATTTAAATGTATCTATGAATGGGACACTAATGGCATAGTAAATTATGAAATTTAACACTTAGGTTAATGTGATCATTCTTGATAATAGATCTTATTAGGTAATTTATATGCTAGTTTGCGTGAACTCCCTAATATAATTCCATAAATTATTTATTCCACATTTCATAGTTATGGAAGTACATGTTAGAGCCCTTTTATTTTATTATTTAGGATCAAGTTTATTTTTAGATAAATATATCTTTTATATAAAAACCACTTTATATAAATTATTAAAAAGATAAAATATTACATAGAAAATATATTCTATTGGTACATGTTCTTTAGAAAAATAGTACCATGTTAGAGGATACATAAGTGAAAGAATAATTTATCCTTAAATAGTGGGATAAGATTTTCCTCAAAAAAATTCCCTCTTAATTAACGAGGATGGGAACTAAAATGGTAGAGAGAGTTTTAGGACCTCAAATTAATTTATATAAAGTTATTATTTTATATAAAATAGATTTTGGTAAGTTTTGGATGGAAATAACCATTTTTGAAGGGTATCATATGGCTGGGAGATTCATTCGTAGAGGAATAATTATCGAATTGGGTAAATATCAAAGAGATCCATACTTGATGAAAATGAAAATATAGAGTAAAAAATAATAGTTATGTGCATGGATTAAGTGGATCCAATAACCAACCATGTATCTTTGGAGAGGGATACATGGAATAATAAATTGTTGAATCATGTAGCCTATTTGAAACACCCTAAAACATTAAATTATTACCCAAAAACCACTAATTGTTTTTAATTATATAACATGTCCAGAGTTTCACAAAATTAATTAGTTTGTTTTAGGTATTTCAGGTTGGTAACTCTCTAGATCTATTTTTTATTATAGGGCATGTAGATTTTAGTTCAAAGATATGATACACCACATACCATCCTATTCTAATTTGATTATATTTATCTCTTTATAAAACCTTATGTAGGGATAGTTTATTGAAATTTAATGTTATGGTTAATAAAAGATTGTTTATTTTGGTTATAATTTTTATGAATAACTAAGAGAGATTTTATCTACATTTGGTAATGAAACATCACTTTAAAGTAGTATTGAGGTGGTAAACTTCTCTTATATGTTATTGTGTTCCAAATAATAGCCTTATATTATTTATTTTAATTAAATATTTTTATTATATTTACATAGATTTATATATGGATATAAAATGGCTATTATCATTTGTTTTTGTTTGGGTGTATTTTATGAAAAATTGGTTATGGATTTCACTAGTGCATATGTGTTTTTGGTAAATAGAAATTTTTGTAATGTTTTATTTTGGAATTGTGGATCTATCATTGGATTTGTGATATGTAATTTATATTTTAAGTGTGTATTTTCAATTTTGGGATTATTCTTTATAACAGAATCTCACTTAAGTGTGTGTGTGGGGGGTCTAATTATTTTAGACAAGGGTGATTTTGGAATTTAGGTTTACAATAGATGAATCATCATTATGACAAGAATGAAATTAGGGCTAGTCAATCCAATTATCAATAGAATATACTCATTGGTTAAATCTGAGTGTCTTACATTCCAATTATGTTTGAAATAGAAAAGGTTGTATGTATTCGTTTCTTTGTAAATAATGGATATTGTGACATTATTGTTTGATGGATTAAGAAAAATACATTTTGGTTATGAAATAGTTAAATTCCATGACTTTTTTACATGAAATGGAATAAGAAGTCATGTTTTTATAAAACATATTTGAGAATTAAGGGTTTTAAAAAGCATGGTATTTATTGGAAATTTTTAAGTAATTCATACGATTTTTTATTTCTCATCCCCTATATGTATGCCTTAGTGTGTATATAAATTGTTTTGGAAAAAATTTACATAAATGAGGGACATTATTTTTCATGAGAAATGGGTAGAAGTCACATCTCTGGGACTATGAGATTGATGAGGCTTGTTGATGATATGTTGGGTATCATGGAGTTGTGGTTTATCCCAGATTGGATGGAGAGACTCTTCATTAATAGGTTGATAATTTTTAAAGTCATGTCAGTTTTCTTTTGGGTCTTGTAAATATTTCATTCACTATTTTATATTAGTTACGATTTGTTTTTGTTACATATTTCGAAAAATGTATAAAATGAATCATATTACACTAAAATTTTAATATATATAATTTTTTTATATTTTTCCATTAAAATGTTTGTATATCAAAGTTATAGATGCCTCATTAAAAAATATGAGTATAATCTTGAGAATAGAGGGTGTTGTTAGAGGGAAATTCAAACTTTAATGGCATTGTTTCTATTTTTATCATGTATTTATACTCTATAGTGATTAAGGGAATGCACTTAAGGCATTTTAATATTATGTCTTGTAACACCCCTATTTTTCATTTTCAATAAAAGGTTATTATTATTACAATATTTGAAATATATATTTTGAAACTTATAAATTTTTGTTAAACGTGAACGATTCATTGTTTGATCAGGGTAAAGGGAACTGTGTTAGTATTCCATGCATCACTTGAAGGGTGGGAGAGTGATTAATGAAAAGTTATATCATGATTCATGTTATCATGAATGCTAACCATGAACCACTATTAGTTTACCAGAAACTCTATTTTTCATTTAATGACTTATTGATAACATTTTTTATTAAAATATATATAGATATAATGATTATTGTGTAAAATGAATATAGTTATAAAATTTTGGAAAACATTTTGATAAAAATTAGCATTGTATTTTTAAAATATGTGATACTTATTTCATTAGTTAATTATGATGGTTTTTGTTGTTTTTATTGTTAGTTATTATTGGATATTATATATGGAATCAAAATTGTAGGGGTAGTATTATGATTTTTGAAATTACTGTTATTATGAAACTGAATTTATTCATAAATGGTGTTTTTGATCTTTTTTAAATTATTTGGTTGCATGGAAACTCCAAAAAATTTGGATGTTAATTAGTATCTATAAATTCATACCTTACACACATTTTGGCTGCATGTAATGATTATAATAACCTCTCATTGAGAAATACTTATAACATTACACATGATATATCTGTCATGAATAGATTATGTATTCCAAGAAATATTATACATTATAAGGGTTCTGTTGCAGTTTTCTAGAATCTTCCTATTTCAACTTGGGTTTAAATTAAAAAAGAGAACACATTAAATGGAAGGGAAAGTAGATCAATCAGAGGGAGTTTTCTTCATGATTCATTTCCTAAATTCATCATATTGTTTTAAGAATCAGGTGGAATTTCATTGTACTTTAAAAAAAATAATGGCTATAATTACTACTTTGAGATTCAGAAAACTAATCTATAGAAAAAGTCTTTGGCAAGTGAAATTCTTCTAATTTGGTGCATGAAATTTAGAAAAAGGACATCAATTCCTCTACAAATATTTTTTTTAAATAAATATTTATAATTAGAGTAATTTGTTAATAGATTAATTATCCAACACATTTGTTCCATGTAATTAATTGACTTTGATTAATGAGATACCTTCCAAACTATTTAGTATTTTTGAATGGGATAAACATAAAACCCTATTACTCCACTTTTTTATGATTTTATTTCATTAGATAAATGTTATTGAAACAAAGAATTGTCAAATTCTAGATGCATAGAAAAACGATTTTTTAGTTTTTTTCTTTTGATGTAAATTCATAAATATCTTTCTTGAGTCTCATTTTTGAAGTTTCCAAACAAATATTTGAAGAAATAGTAAGCTACAACTAATGTATAGATACTATTGGATAGACATGAATGGACTGAAGTGATTCAAATGGGATAATTTCAAAAATAAAATCTTCTTATAATTTTATATTATTCAAAGTACAAAACATTTTAGTTACTAAAATATATCATAGTTCAAGATGAGTTCATTCATTGAGTAACTGGACAAATAGAGAAATGAAATTTTCTAGTTTATGAAATATAAAGGTCATCAGATTGAGGTTTTCAAGTAAGGCCATTTGATATATGTTTCCATGTGAGGATATTAGAAAACATTTTTTAAATGAATTCCTCATAAATAGTTCTATGAATGAAGTAACAAGATATAGATCTTTGGTTGAAGGCATTATAAAAGTGTTTCCTGAAATAGTATATTGAATGAAAAAATATTTTAATTCTACAAAACCAAGAAATATGCACATGGGAATGTTTTTGAATCCATCTAATAGGGGGATGAAGATATCCTTACTGGATAGAGGATTCCTAATAAGATATACCATGTGAAGGTTTTAGGATCTTTAAAATGATTTTTAAAGTCATAAAATGTTATTATTCTATGTTTTAAGATCAGTGAATAAAAAATTATGAAAGAATAATCTTAACTATCATAAAAAATTGAGGAGTGTTTGATCAAATCATTGATGATGAGATTTTAGGAAAATTTCTATAAATATTATTGACACAGATTTACTCATAGATTGAGAGGATATCAACTGAAGTAAGATTATAGAATGGATATTCCAATTTTTATTGTAAAACTAATATTAAAAGTTCATGATACAACCTTTTTTACAAAGATATAATACCTTTATAAAGAGAGTAGGAATGTTTTGATGTGTTTTTTTGCAGCTGTGATTATTATTGAAGTTGTAAAATGCTTAAGTGAGGTTCTAACCATGAAATATTAGATTAGTCTTATTTTGGGTCAATGTATCACACAGATAGGTACCACATAAATATGAAACAACTATAGAGGGTATCAGGAAGATGATAATAGAGATAGATTTATTGGACATAGTAGTTCTAAGAGAATTGGTCCTTAGTAGAGGGTATCGAATTTATAGACTAGACATAGTGGTACCAAATAGAGTATATTGGATAGTGAGCATAAAATAAAGAGTATCAAAAAGTGGGAATTTATTAAGGATACCAAATGTAGGGTTCCAGATAGATAGTTACTAGATGAAGAAATAATCCGAAAGATAGGTTCGGACAAAGAAGTTTAAAATGAAACATTTTCTCTTTTTTGTGTAAGTAATTAAACAAGAAAAAAAATAACTTGTAGAAATATAAGTGTAATCAATGTTCAAGAAGAAAAATAATGAAATGTTAAATCATATTAGTGAATATTCAATTTCATGTTGAAAAAATTATGTTATACTAATTTTTATATAAAGATGACATGAAATGTCCATTGACTATAGTGTAATGAAAGTTATGAATAATCCTTTCTTATTGTAAAAAAAATGATTTATTTATTATGTATTTTTATACTTGAATTGTTTTTAGATACTTTTAAGGCCAAGATACACTTATTTTATTGAGAACCATTTAATTTATTATGTTCTTGTGGTAATTATTGTGAGTTATATTTTAGTGGAGTCGTTTCTCTTTAACCAGAGTTGAGGGTTCTTTTAAACCATAAGACATAAAAAAATAGGATTAGTAATTTAAACCTCCCTAATGTTAATGATTATGTAGATCCTAACTAGTCCATCCCGATTTTTATCATTGTGAAATTTCATTCATTAACTCTTGGACGTTTGATATTTGAAGAAGAATAAGGATTACAAGGATATTTAGTACCTAGTTAATAGTATAAGGATTCATGTATTTGATGGGAAAACTGTAATATCTAGAAAGATAGAATTAAAACTTATCTGTTATCCATTATTCATGAACTTATTTAAGCTACCAAATACGGTTTTAGTCTTCAAGCTGAGGTTTCCCCCATAATAGTTGTAAATAATCAGAATATGGAAAATTATGGGTGAGATAAAAATTCTATAATTTCCCCACACTCCAAAAGTAAATTTATGAGGGTTAAAGTAATTATAAGAGTTAAAAATTCATAGAAAAAGTTGAAAAATATTTATAAAGGAAATTTTAAAGTGAAAAAACCATATTACAAATCTTGATATTTAAATATAAAGGCCTTAAATTGGAGATGGTGAATATAATGGAAATTTCTTTATAACAGTTGATGAAATTGTTTTAAAAATGTGATATTCAGGTGAGAAGTTTGAAGATTCAACTATTATTGAAAACATTTTAAGAACCATTCTAGATAAATTTGATTCCAACATATTATTTTTAAATTGTTGAGATCATGGAACTATATGGAATATTTTTATAGTATTCTCATCACTTATTTAATGATAATGGAAAAATATATCAGCAACAATGAAAAGGATGACTGGGAAATATCTTTCAAAAAGGATAAGAAAGAAAAGTAAAATAATTTAGTAGAGGAATAATTCAGTTAATATAATAATAAATTTTAAGTATGTATAATTTTAATTAGTTAATGTATTTGTTTTCTATAAACGTTAAATGAGGCATATGAAAAAACAAAGGAAAGTTACCGTTGAAGTGATTTAACTATGGTGCAATTGGGAATTTCTTTGTAAATTATCGATGAATAAATGAAGATAAAGAACTTGATTAAAAATATGGAAATTAAATAATATTTTTGACGAAGAATACAAAAAATTCAAATTCCTTTTAAAATGTGAAGGATAATAATTTCTATAAATATAAAAATAGAAACCTTTTATCCTAATGTTATAAAGATTATGATATTAAATAGAAATAAAAATTATAATGATGATGGAGTATATAAGTTTATTACTGAAAAAGAAAATTTTAAAATTTTTCCAATGATAAATATCTTAACTCTAACGAAGATAAAGAATATTAAACTAAGATGAAGTTTATTCTTAAAATAGAATTGAAATAATTTCACTCAGAGATCTTAAAACTTGATAAAAATATTAAGAAGTTTAATAAAGAATATTTATTAGAAAATAATTATAAATCTAATAATAAATAAAAATACTTGTTTGAAAAAAGATTAATGGTATAAATAATTTCTATTATAAAGAAAAAAACATTGACACCATGCTTGTTTGAAATACATAAGTTAAGGAGAAAGAATTTGATCTTGTTTAATATAAACTTTTTGATGATGAGAATAGAATAAAAAACTTCCAAAACTCAATCTATGATGTTGGTAATGGTTATAAGAAATTTAAACCACATAAGTTGGAAGAAATATCATCCTTAGAGTTTAACAATATTTATGAAAATTTTTAGTTGAATAAATAATTCCAAAGGACCATGTATGTCGACAAAAAAAGCAAAAATATAAAATTTATAAGGAATAAAAGTTTTAAAAAAGAACATCTATAACTAGAGACTATTTTAATAATGATAAGAAGTATAAAATGAAGAAGAATATTTAAGGTGGCCGAAAAAAATTGGTTCGCAAAATTTATTCGAGGATGATTTTCATAAATATGTTATAAAATAGGTACATAGTTTTGAACAACACTCCTGTTTCAAAAGAAAATATGTTTTCTATAGATATTACCTACACTTTATAAGATTTGGGTATAACAACCCATCTCATTATTTTACATTAATTCATAATTTATTACATAATATTACACTTATTAAAAGCAATAATATTGATAAATATAGTACCTTAGTGAATTTTTTATATTACAAAACTATTTAAATAGTAAAACCACATCTTTATTGAAAACATCCTTAACATTCCCCACTTAAAACTGCATAGGATAACCCGATGAAATACATAAGAATGGGGTGAGATATAAAGCTCAGTAAGGGCATAAACCAAAAATAACATGAATAAGGTAATACATGTTAGAAAATAGGCATATCAATGACGAATAAAATGACTGAGAATCATAAACATGAATAATATGATAACATAATAGAAACATGGGAAATGTGGAAACAACTCAAAACACTACATCATAATGATAGGTCAAGTCTAACTGCTGAGAAATCATGATGAAAAATGTACCATAAAGGAAATAGGTCCACTAACTATATAAACATGATGTCTCTTGAGACTAAACTTTATGTAATACATTGGAGCACTATAATTCTGGGCACACCTATCATATTTATTTTATTCTCATACTTATGTGTTCCACATAGATCACACAATATATATTAATTCATCATAATATTTTATTAAAAGGTCAAAAAGTGTGGAATAATTGTATGTAAGTACATATTCAAATAAGTATAAGTGTATAACGTTGAACACACTTGTTAGGTAATGGGTTTGGTATTTACTATATAATAGTTTTGTCATGGAAAATCGTAGTGAAATTTATGGAGCATAACGGTATCAGTTAAAAATTTATAAAAATGGGTTTATGAGACAAAATGGGCCTCTTATAATTTGGAAATAAAATGGATAGTAAATGTTACATTTAAATAAATATCTCCACATTAATAATTTGAAATAAGAGTAATAATATAATAAATAAACTTGAATAAATAAGAGAAGGTGGTGATCTATTACTTGAGTGTGTGACTCCAAATTATTGGGAGGGGCTACTTAAGAGAATGAGGGCACCATAGGAAGAATCTATAGAGGGAATGGAAGTTAAAATACATTATACATGTATTTTTAGTGAAGATAAATGGGATATTAGGTGGGTTTATATAGATAATGAGTGAGGAATTCCTTTCATTTCTCAAGCATTGGTTTTGGAATCTATATAATAAAACAATCAAAACCACAAACCTTACCATGGGTTTTCCCATGGTTTATTCCAAATTTGAGTGGATATGATTATTTTATATGGACAAGGGATAAACATAATAAAATAAAACACTTTCTTATGTGGAAGTGAGTCATACGCTTAATGAAATAAATTTAAAAACTTAAAATATATTAATGGTTTTAGAGGATTCACAAAGTATTTATTAAATTAATAAAATAATCTTAAAATAAATTTTTTTTTAATGGGAAACATATATTTTGTCTTTTATTATTTTTATTGTATTCATTATATCTTTTTTGGGTCATTATGATGTCATAATACACAATGTATATTTATATGGTATTTAATTTTTACCCGAAAATTCGACTATCTTTGCAAAATTATGAAAAATTCACCATTGGATAATTTTGATGTTTTGATTCCAAATATAATTTTAATTTTATCTAAATAAATTTTAAATATTTTTATTTTCAATTTTAAAATAATAATTGTCATTTATTGGGAAATGATGGGGTTTATTTCATAGTAACACTTTTCAAACCCTTATAAAAATTACATTTAACTTCATAAAAATTATACGATCATTTATATATATTAATTTTTTTGAATAATATATTATTAGAATATTATTTATTCAAATAATCAATTATTTATTGAAAACAAGTTTCTTTATTTAATTATAACATTACCCAAAAATACAAATACTGATTTATTGAATAAAAATAAAAATCATTTATAAAGTAATAATAATAGGATGAAAATATATTGATTTTTATAAAAAAAATCTACATACTCATATTTCTAGGGTATTCATACATATACCTTTAGTAAACCATCAAAATATTTAAGGTTAAGGTGCATGATGGTGATACTTTTATAGGGTGGTTCAACATACAAGGTTTGGGTCATGACCTTGATGAGCTTGAACTTATATTATAAAAAACTTTTCTCATTCTTAAGTTTCTGGATCTGAACTTGGACTTGGTCAAGTGAAAATTACAATGATTATATCTCTCTTGGATTCTCTGATAAATGGGATTCCTAGAGTATGATCATACTAGTTGAGGATATCACTTCCTTTGTCTCTGTTAATTGGAATTTTTAAAACCCTATAATTTATTAATTATATGATCATTATTCAATGAATATATTATAAAAAATAATGATTGTTAACCATTTTTAAATATTATAAGATATTACACAAAGGAATTTCATGTTTTTTCATAACCATAATACATAATAAGAAAATTAATTAAATCAGATGAGTAATTTTACTTATAAAAGTTCAAGTCATTACAATCTTTCCCTCTTAAGAAATATCACCCTCAAAGTTTTCCTTTCCCACACTAAATAGATGAGGGAAACTCTGATTCATTACCTACTCCATTTATTATGTTTATTCCTAAAACTTTCGGTCTCACCATACACTTTTATATGGTGCATAAGTTTATTTTTAATAACTTTTTCTCTATGATATAATATTTTCATCAGATTCTCTTTATAAAATAGACCAGTCTCTAATTGTACCACCTATTTATTGATTACATATGATTGGTCTAGTATGTACTTACTTAATAGGGAAACATGAAATACATCATGTACTTTAGATAATTTAGGTGAGAGTTTTAGTTGATAAGACACCACTCTGATGCAATCGAGGATCTCAAAGGGGTCGATTTATCTTGGACAAAGATTTCCATTATTACCAAATTTCATCACTTTATTCTATGTAGATATTTGGAAGAATACCATGCCTACAACATGAAACTATATGTCTTTTTGATGACTGTTAGTATAGATATTCTGTCAACTCTAAGCAGTCATGATGTGATGTTGAATGGTCTTAACCTTTTCCACCATTTCCTTAACTATTTTAGGATCTGATAGTTTTTATTCCCCAACTTTATCCTAGTATTCAAGTGTTATACACCTCTTCACATTAAGGTTTTCATATGTATCCATTTTTATGATTTAGTGAAAAATATTTTTATACAAGAAATTTTACAAGGGAAGATACTGGTCCCATCTTCCTTTGAATTCAATCGAGCATCCTCTCAACATTTCGTCAAGTGTCTGGATATTTTTCTCAAATTGGAAATCATTTTGGGGGTGATAAGACTTTATTAAGTATAAATAATGATTTATACCATGTTTAAGACTTCTAAAAATATTGGATATGAATATTAAATCTTAATCAGATAAAATCAACAGTGGGACTCCATGCAGTCTTACCAGTTATCTGATGTATATCCATTCATGTTGATCTAGTGAGAAATCCTCCCAAATCATAATGAAGTGTGCAGTCTTTGTAAGATGATCTAACAAAACACAAATTCAATTTTTCCCTATCTATTTATTCATAATACTAATGAAAAGTTGATGGTGATGTTTTCACATTTCCATATAGGTATGGGTAATGGTTTCCTCATCCCCTATGATTTTTACCCTTCCGCTTTCACCTAATAACATTAAAGACATATTGATTTGTAATTCATGATATTCTTCTTCACATTGTCCCACCAATAGTGCCATTAGAGGTATTGATACATATTTGTCCTTTTGGGAATGGATAGAGAGGGTAAAACAATGTGCATCATCCGAAAACCCCTTATTTAGCTCAAGATATGTTGGTACACATAGTTGTGACCCAAATATTAGAAATCCTTCTTCATCAAATTGAATTATGAGGATTTAGATTTTATTCTTGTTTCCAATTTATTCTAAATCCCCCCATAATCTCTTTGATCATCCATTATATTCTCTATAAAGTATGGTTGATCAATCATTTGTGATAAAATTGATAATGTTCCTTCCTTTACAATTATCATGTCCTACCTTTCCAAATATAAGAAGTTTGGATCTCTCTCAATTATCATAAATGATATAATTTCTAGTTACTTTATAATTATATTATCTACCACATTATTCACTTTACCTGTATAGTTGTGAATTGAGCAGTCTTAGTCTTGGATTAGCTATAACCATCTCTGTTGGGGCATATTCATCTCTTTCTCTGTGAATATATACTTTATAATTCTTTTATTCATATATATATTAACACTTACCTCAAATGATATAATTACTCCATACATTCAAATAGAATATCACTACATTCAACTCCATATCAGGTTTTGGGTGGTTATTTTTGTGAACCTTCAACATAATTGTATCATATTCTATCAGTTAGTCATTTTTTATTAACACACAACCAAATCCTTCTTCGAAGCATTGCTGAATAACATGAATAACTATCCACTTATAGGAAGTTTGGGCATAGGTGTAGTAGTAAGACAATTTTTAAAATCCTTTATGATCATTTCACATTCATAATTCCATACAAACATGACCACCTTATAAGTTATCTTTCTTAGTGTGTTTGAAAACCATGTGACATTTCTCAAAAATCCATGATAGTACCCAACAAATCCAAGGAAACTTCATATATCTATAACAGATGTTGGTGTCAGTCATCCTTCAATTACTTGAATTTTTGAAGGGTCCATAGACATCCCATTTCATGTAAAAATCTTAACACCCCAACCCCAGTTACCTAGAGTCTGTGCATTATTACATAACATTGGCATGATCACAAAAGATCAAGTATCTAAAGACTGATTAGTTTAGTAGCCTTGTAAATACTATATACATTCATAAGTTCTAAATTAAATTATAAAATGAAAAATTAAAACAACAAAGTCTCCATAGGCCACACTCATATCCATTAGAATATCCCTACAAGTCAGTCATAATATACTTCTTCGCATCCTGGGAAAAATAAAACATAGAAAGGGGTGAGCTCAGATGCTCAGTAAGGATAACAATATAGCAGAAACGTTCATAAATAAGAATAAACATTTAAGGAAACGTATAAGACTAAAAACATCCTTTTAAACTTTAAATTATGCATAATATGAAAAATATAAAATCATATAATTCCATTTACTTATTCACATAGATATTCTACTAGTCGAATATTCACATGAAATATCAATAGCCACTTTCTTAATGATAGAATGCATAATGCTAGACTTCAAAACCCCATAGTCAAGGCCTTATGCCAAGACTACAAATAATATTTTGTCAAGGCCTTGTTCCAATACACTAGTTTTTCTCATGAGACTTACCGATGCATCGTGGATCTATATCGGGCTCCACCCATCACTTACTAAGTCCAATGCATTCCTCATATGAAAAGTCTTAAACATAACATAAACATTCCTTTTAAAAATAGCATAATAAATGTAAATACATTATCCATAAACCATGAATGGTATAAAATTAATACATCCATAGTAAAATATATCACAAAACATTCGATATATTATGTAAAATTTTAATCATAATAAATCAACTTCAAACAAGTTTAAAATCCATCAAAAAATATTGACCTAGATAAAATCACAACTTTTTTAGAGTAATATCTATTTGTATTTTGAAATCATTTAAAATTTATATAACTATAAAAGAAAAAATTTATTTTGAAAATATTATAATAATATTATAAGGGAAGCTTCGATGATGTTACAACGGTGGAAAATAGCTGCACCCGCCATATAAGTTAAAAAAATATTCTTACCTTAATTTTGTCGAAAAGGTCATAAAGTACCTTGTTTGGAAAATGATAGAAAGATTCCTTTCAAAACATACAAGGTCAAATAAGGGTATAAATGTCTTTAACCCATTTTCTAGTAAATAGTAAATTTTTTTGAAATACATTTTTTTATGAAAACACGTATGTGGATGATAAAGAGGTCCTAATAGATACTTATTTAAAAAAACCTCGGATAATAAAGAGATTGTAAAATTAACCCTTAACTTGTACTTTTCCTCAGTTTAGGGTACGTTAAACTCCTGTATAATAGTTAAATAATTGTTTTTATAATATACAAGAACCATATACACAAATATAATATCATATATGATCTTCTAATATTGCTTTGATAATGATATTTTAGTAGTATCATCGTTTCAGGTGTTAACTGGTTTGTTTTCTTTTATATTCTTTATTACGTAAGTACTTTTTTTATGGATAGGATGTATATTATTCATATTCATAATGATATTAAGTCTTTAAACATTATTTTTAATCATCAAATAAAATATAGTCTTGAATGGATACGATGAGGAATGAATCTCATCGCGTTCGTGGAGACGGTAATTCGTACGTACGCACGTGCGACAATATCATTCTTTTGATATTAAAATAATATATAATTGGATGTTATATCATATATACATAATCATTATCATGTTATATTTATTATTTAAATCATTTATACACATTATTATACCCATCCAAATAATGAAGTGTTTGAATAACAAACTACACCAGGACGTGGAGATGGTAATCCGTATGTACGCATATATGGAGACTTTTTCATTTATAGGATGGATAGAATAATGAATATAGTTGTACCATTTTTATAATAATATCACAATATATATAAGATACTGGAGTTAAAATTTTATAATGGAAACAACAAAGAAAGAGAAAGTGGAAAAAGAAAAGAAGTTGATGAAATATTTACCTCTTCTTCAGGTTCTTCCTTTTGATTTGATCAAAAGGGCTCTTAGGCTGAATTTATGACTAAATTAATGCCACTACGATGAAGGAGGGAAAATTGAGAGGATATTTTGTCGGGGGTTGGCTGAGCCAAGTGGCTTTGAAGGTGTCAATTTGAGATAATGGGAAGTGTTGTTTTATAAGAGAGGTGAGGGACACTTTAGGAAAGCTTAAAATATTATTTTATAATAAAATCATTTTTGGTTTCTTATGGCTCAAAAATAATTTATTTCAAGGATAAGGTAGTTATGGGTCTAAAAACACTCAACCAATAGGTTTTATACATGTTTAGGTCATCATTTTAACCTTATTTTTTAGATCTAACTCTTAGTTAAATATTTTGACATTTATCGCGTCTCTTTGTATTTCTATATTATTTGGTTAATAAACTTATTATAAACTTCCAAGAGAACCCAAAGTGGTTACTTAATGACATATATAATATTATTTAATCTCTTTGTCCGAACCTATGATTTTTAAGAATAGAATATCAATTAATAATATAATACTTGTTTTAAAAACTCTTTTATGTCAATTTTGACTCTATTTGGTATTTTGTTTTTGTTAAACTCATAAAAGCGTTATTACTTCGAAATTTTTTTATTTAATCACCCCTAAAATGTCATATTAGCCTATGAAATTAGTTTAATTCATTAAAAGGCTAGAATTAGATTTATTTGTATATTTATAATATCAATTATTTCAATATTTCATTAATAAGGTAATTACTGCATCATCATTGTGTCACACATAAATTTAATTATTTAATGTCTAAAAATTATAAATAAACTTTCATTATATATGAAATTATATTACCTTTCAAATGAATATTTATAGTCAAATTTATCTTATTTATAACCCTGTATTAAAAATGTTTTGGTTATTAAACTTTGATTTTAACTCTTTTACTCTTTTTTAAATAAAATAATAATAAATGTCCTAATCTAATCCAAGTGGAAAAAATGGGATTATATTATTTTCCTAAGGTTTTTTGTGATCTAATTTTACTTATCCAATATAATTAGAACATGTTATTGGGTAATTATGATATCATGGTTTCCCTTAATTACCCTATTTACTTTTAACCCTAGTAATAAAAGTCAAAAGTTACTGTTCACCAAAAATTATTTTCTTCTTATTGAAACAAATTTCACTTAATAATATAAACTGTATCTCTTGTATTTTTTAAATCCAACTCACAGAAGTGGTAAGATTATGTTTTATGAAAATTTGCAAATGCTCCTAGGAGGAGGGTAAAAGATGATAAAAAGTTCAATAGACTTTTTATATATCTAAAGTCATTTTAAAAAGACTCAAATGAAATAAATTGAACATATATAGGTATTATGTATCTATTTTGAACTAAAATAAATTTAAAAAAAATAAATAATTATTTAAATAAAAAGTCGGTTTTAAACAATAACTTAGTGTTTTTCACTATTCATCAAAAATTGAATGTTTTCTGAAAAATACCAAAAATTCACTCTAAGCTAATTTCGATATAATGAATCCAAAAATGAAGTCCATTTTGAAAGTTAAAATTTTTAAAATTTCAAAAAGTGGTTGTAACTATTCATAACAGCTAGTTTGATTGGTCGCGGTGTGTTAGAATCTTGAAGTTACGCACAATGCAAGCTATTAAATTATTCAAAGGGAAACGTACCGTAGAAGATTGAGGTGTTAAATTTTCCCTCCTTAAAATAATTTCTTCCTCCAAATTTTGAAACTATTACTTCATAAAAAAGATTCAGGTGGTTCTTCATCATATGTTCCTCATGTTCCTACGTTTCCTCTTCCATCTTATCATTTCTCCATAGAACTTTTACCAGACGAGTCGTCTTGTTTCTCAACACTTTTTCTCTTATATCATGAATTTTGATAGGCTCTTCACAATAATATAGATCAGGTTCCAGTTCAATTTCCTCATAGGTGAGTATATGCATTGGGTTAGACATGTATTTTTTCAATAGTGATACACAGAACACATCAGGAAATTTGGAGAGACATAGCGGCATTGCCAACCGGTAACCTACAGACCCAATTCATTCTAGAATTTCCAAAGGTCCGATGTACCTGAGACTTAGTTTACTCTTCCTACCGAATCTTAATACTCCCTTCCATGGAGATACCTTTAAGAAAACATGATCTCCTACATGAAATTCCAAATACTTACTCTAGTTATCAGCATAGCTTTTCTTCCTACTTTGTGCTGCTTTGATGTGGGTTTGGTAAACATTTAGCTTTTACATCGTTTCCTCAACATGTTATAGGCCTACATGTTTTCTTTCACCAAAATCATCTGAACAAGTTTGTGTGCAACATCTCTTGCCAAATAACGCTTCATATGGTTCCATCTGAATACTTGAATGAAAGCTATTTTTATAGGAAAATTCTAACAGAGGTAAATATTGATCCCACATACCTTGAAAGCCAAGTGGGGAAGATATCAACATATATTATGTGGTTTGTAAAGTCAGTTTTCATTATCCATCAGTATGAGGGTGGTAGGTAGTGCTCAAATTAAGTTTAGTATCCAGGGATTTCTGATGAATTTTCTAGAATCTTCATGTAAAATGGGGATCACGGTAAAAAAATCGATAATGGTACTCCATGAAGTCTTAAAACATCATTAATATATAGTCTTGCTATATGTTCAAGTGGTAATATTCTATTATATCAAGAAAATGTGATGACTTGGTAAGATGATCAACAATTACCCATATGAAATCATTCCTTTTAGAAGTCATTAGAAGCCCCGTGACAAAGTCCATCTTAATATTACCCCTTTTCCATTCAGGTATGGGATGTGGTTGCATGAATCCTCTAGGCTATTTCCTTATAGCTTTCACTTGTTGACAAACCATAAATCTTGACACAAAATCAGAAATCTCCCTATTCATGTTTTCCCACAAAAAATGCTCCTTCAAATATCTATAAATCTTGGTGCTACTAGGGTGTATAGAGAAATTGGAGCTATGAGCATAATCTAACTATTACATTTTTAGATATGGTATATCTGGAACATAAAGTATCTTCCCAAATTTCAAAATCCAATATTCATATATGAAGTCAGTCAGAATCCCTTCATTCATAACTTTAATCTTATTTTGGAACTCCTCATCATCAGCCTGGGAACTTTTTATCCTTTCTAGTAAAGATGGTTTGTAAATCGTTTGAAAAAGTATCGATGTTTCACCTTCCATGATTATTCCCATATCCATTTTCACTAGATCCTTGAAAATAGGATCCCTTTAAACTCTCATCTAGTTCAAAACTCCATGATCCTTTCTGCTCAAAGCATCTGCCACCTTATTTTCCTTCCCCGGGAGGTAGTGTATTGTGCAATCATAATCCTTGAGTAGTTCAAACCATCACCATTTCCTCATGTTTAGTTCTTTTTGTGAGAAAATATACTTCAAACTCTTTTGATCGGTATATATCTGAAATTTATTTATCATAGAGATAATATATCCATATCTTCAAACCAACTATTATAGATACTAACTCAAGATCATGAGTAGCATAGTTTTTCTCATAAAGTTTTAGACATCGTGATGCATAGGCAATAACTCTGTCATTGTGCATAAGGAAACAACCAATTCATTTCTTTGAAGCATCACTATAAATAACAAACCCATCATTCCCTAATGATAGAGTCCGGATAAATGCATTGACTAATCTTCTCTTTAGTTTTTCTAAACATTATTCACACTCTTTTTTCCAAATTTTTTTCCACTTTACATGTGAGCTTTGATAAAGGGTTAGCCAACATTGAACAATTATGGATGAAACGTCGATAATAACCTGTTAAACCAATAAAACTGTGTACCTCAGTTATACTCGTCAGTGCTGGCCATTCTTGGATTGCCTTGGTCATTGAAGGGTTAACAGAGATTTCATCCATAGAGAAAATATGGCCAAGAAAAGAAATATAATGAAGCCATAATTCACACATGCTAAATTTTCCATATAATTCATTTTTTCTAAGACTCTTTAGAATAATGCGCAAGTGATTTTTATGATCTTCGTATCTTTTGGAGTATACCAAGATATCATCAATAAATTCCACAACAAAATCATCAAGATATTCCTTGAAAACTCTATTCATTAGATCCATGAAGACAGAGGGTGCATTAGTTAATCCAAAAGGAATTAATATAAACTCGTAATGCCCATACCTGGTTTGAAATGTTGTTTTCAGAATGTCTTCCTTTTCACACATAACTCATGATATCTAGATCGAAGGTCAATATTTAAAAAATATTGATCTCTATGAAGTTGGCCAAATAAATCATCAAATGTGATGTAGGGGATACTTGTTATTTGTTGTTATAGTATTGATCTCCCTATAGTCAATGCACAACCTCATATATCCACCTTTCTTCTTAACCAAAAGAATAGGGGCTCCCCATGGAGAAACACTATGGTGAATAAATCCCTTATTACTCAATTCCTCTAGCCATTTCTTTAGTTCCAATAATTCTACAATGTCCATTCTATAAGGGGTCTTCGATATGGGCCTTGAATAAGAAAATAAATTATTGGAAAACTCAATTTCTCATTCTGGAGGATGTATAGGTAAATCTTTAAGAAACACATCAATATATTCTTGCACAATAGGTACGTCCTCTATTTGAACATTACTTTCTCACCCACAGTTATTTTATTCTCTTCATCCCTAATAATTGAATTTAGTTGAGCTACTGGGGGTGGATATAGATAAGAATTAGGTGGTGACATTTCTACTCTAAAGATAAGGCACTTATTATCATCATCAAAAATTGTAACCTCTTTCTTCTTACAATAAATTTTCATATCATGGTATAAAATCCAATCCATACTGAGGATTATGTCAAATTCAATCATGGGTATGACAATGAGATCAATAGATAAAGAACATTTATATTCTTTAATGGGAAATTATTCACAAAACATTACTGTGCTGATACTTTCCTTAGGGGTTTTGACGGAAAACTCCCTTGTTAAGTCAAATTTAAAATATCTAATTTTCTTAGCAAACTGTGATGATATGAAATAATGAAACAATCCAGAATCAAATAAATCATTTTCTAGACTTGAGGAAACCATTAAATTACTTGCCACCACGTCTCCCAGAGCTTCAACCTCAGCAATAGTGATAGCTTAAGCTTGTCCTTTATCCCTTGGCCTTTTCTGTGGTATGTTTATTTGGTTCTCAAGAAATTTATTTGCATAATGCCTCCTTTCTCTACAATTATATCATTAAACATTGACAGCCTCTTTCTTCCCCTTTCAATCACAATCTTGGTGGCCTTTTTCACCAGACTTGTAACAGACCCCCATTCCCTTAAAGAATGTACTGAGGTGTTTATTCCCATATTTACTGTAGGAAAGATATTCATCTTTCCCCTTATTCCCTTTATTTCCATTTCCAGAATGTTCACCATATCTCTTCTTATCTTTCTTATCTTTAAAGTCGTAAGACTTATAGAATTATTTTTCTGTTTTGATAGCACATGAGACAATATCTTCGTATGATAAGAAGGATTGTAAGACTAATGCTCACCGGTGAAATGGTTTTAACCCATCAAAGAAATGGCCAATTATACTTCTTGGGTTACGTATATAATCAGCAGCATGTCTTGATAACCTTTTAAAGTTATCCTCATACGTTGCGACATTCTCATCCCGTTTTTTGCTCAGACTTAGAAATTGTCTTTCCATATCCGCTCGATGGTCATGAGGAAAGTATTTTTCTACGAAAATATCTTTAAACTACCTCTATTCCATATTTTATACTTTATCATCTTCCTTTTTGTTTTGAATCAAGGACCACCATTGATCTTCATCTCCTGTGAGAGGATAAACTGCCATGACAACTTTTTCTCTTTTGCTACTCCCCAAAGCATAAAATATTTTCTTTAAGGAATTTATACATTACTCAGCTACTAATGGATTTTTACTCCCATTTAATGTTAGTGGTTGTTTCCTCATGAAGTGATCTAACATTGATCCTCTGCATTGTTGATCAGGGTGCTCCATACAGGTAATGTTATTATTCATAACCCGAGTGAGTTGTCCCAGTATGGTGATAAGTTAATCAGCACCAGTTGCATCACCAGCTCCACAATAATTATCTTGAGTAGTAGAGAAATCCCTATATGGATTATGTGTATTGATACAGTTTCAATTACTTCCATTATGCACCATTTCTAAACAATGGAATACACTAGATTGGTTTATGAATCACAACACATAATTCTAAACTTATAAAACAGTTAACATAAATTGAACAATTTATGGATATAATTAAAAATAATAAAAATGATTTCTTTGAGGAAGTATATAAAAATAAACCCTTCATAATGGTTTTTAATGAAAATGATAATTATCCTAATCATATCCCCCGAGAGTGTCATAACCTAGAGTGTAGTAAATCCCATTATCGTGTACCACTTCCCATTCAAGTCTAGCTCAAAGCGGTGCTTTTGAGTTTTACCCCTAGGTACATTTGTTCCAGAGCCATCTCTACTTGCTCGTATCCAGATGGGGATGTATTTCTTTTCAAAATCACAAAATCTCTACAATACCAAAATTCTAGGAAGTTCTTATATAATAATCCTCAAATTCTATCTTAGGTTAATGTTCTCTAATCAGATTTTTTTCTAAATATTGCTTCCACGGTTTGTAATAAACTTCCTATGATACCAACTGTAACACCCTGACCCCAGTTACCTAGAATTGGTGCAGTATTACATAATATTGGAATGATCACAAAAGATCATGTTTCAAAAGACCGATTAGTTTATAATCCTTTGAAATACTAGATATATTCTTAAGTTTTACGTTGAATTATAAATTGAAAAAATACAACAACATAGTCTCTAGAGGCCACAATCATATCCCTTATACTATCCCTATAGGTTAGTCATAATACACTTCTTCGCATCCTGTGAAAAATAAAACATTGAAAGGGGTGATCTTAGATGCTTAGTAAGGATAACAATATAGAAGAAACTTTCATAAATAAGCATAAACATTTAAGGAAATGTATAAGACTAAAACAAAATCCTTTTAAACATGAAATTCAGAATAATATGGAAATGATAAAATAATATAATTCTATTTACTTATTCACATGGATATTCTACTAGTCGAATAATCACATAAAATATCAATAGCCACTTTCATAATGATAGAATGAATAATTCCAGACTTCATAACCACATAGTCAAGGACTTGTGCCAAGACTAAAAACTAAGATCTTGTCAAGGCTTTGTGCCAAGAAACTAGTTTGCCTCATGGGACCTACCGATGCAATGAGGAGCTATAGTGGGCTCCACCCGTCACTTACTAATTTCAAAGCATTCCTCATATGAAAAGTTTTAAACATAATATAAACATTACTTTTAAAAATGGAAAACAAAATGTCAATACTTTATCCATAAAACATGAATAATATAAAAATAACACATCCACAGTTAAATATATTAAAAAACCTTCAATACAATACGAAAGATTTGTATCATAATAAATCAACTTCAAACAAGTTTAAAATCCATCAAAGGATGTTGACATAGATAAAATAAAAAATATTTAAGAGTAATATCTATTTCTATTTTGAAATCATTTAAAAGTAATATAATTATAAAAGAAAAAATTTATTTTGAAAATATTCTTATGATCTTTTAAGGTAATCTTCAACGATGTTATAATGGTGGAAAATAGCCGCACCCTCCATATCATTTAAAAAAATATTCTTACATTGATTTTGTCGAAAAGGTCATAAAGTACCTTGTTTGAAAAATGACGAAAAGATTAATTTCAAAACATACAAGGTCAAATAATGGTATAAATGACGTTAACCCATTTTCTAGTAAGAAGTAAAAAAAAATTAAATACATTTTTTAAGAAAACATGGATTTGGATGATAAAGAGGTCCCGATAGATACTTATGTAAAAAAACCTTGGATAATAAAGAGATTGTGAAATTAACCCTTACCTTGTACTTTTCCTTGGACGAGGGTACGATAACATACTATATAATACTTAAATAATTGTTATTAAATTATAAAATAACTATATACATAAATATGATATCATTTATGATCTTCTAATATTGCTTTGTTAATGATATTTCAGTAGTATCATTGTTTCTGGTGTTAACTGATTCGTTTTCTATTATCTGATTTGTTATGTAAGTAATGCTTGTTATGGATAGGATGTATATTATTCATATTCATAATGATATTAATTCTTTAAAAATTATTTTTAATCATCAAAGAAAAATTAGTCTTGAATGGATATGATGGGGAATGAAACTCATCGCGTTCGTGGGGACGGTAAACCGTACGCACGCAGAAGAGAAAATATCATTATTTTGATATTAAAATCATATATAATTGGATGTTATATCATATATAAAGAATAATTATCAGGTTATATTTATTATTTAAATAATTTAAACTCTTAATTATACCCATCCGAATGATGAACTATTTGAATAACAAACTACACCACGACGTAGAGACGGTAATCCGTACGTACGCAAGTATGGTGACATTGTCATTTATAGGATGGATAAATTAATTAATATGGTTATACCATTTTTATAATAACATCATAGTATATATAAGATACTGGAGTTATTATTTTAGAATGTAAACAACAAATAAAGTGGAAGTGGAAGAAGAAAAGAACTTAAAATAGGTGATGAGATATTTACCTCTTATTCGGGCTCTTCCTTTTGATTTGATCAAAAGGGATCTATAAGATGGATTTATGACTAGATGAAGGCCTTTATAAATAAGTTAGGATAGTTGAAAGGATATTTGGGTAGGGGTTTTCCGATCCTAATGGCTTTGATGGTGTGAATTTGAGAGAAGTGGAATTTCCCTTTTATAAGAGAGGTGAGTTTCACTTTAGGAAAAGCTTGAAATATTATTTTATAATAAAACAATTTTCGGTTTATAATGGCTTAAAAATGATTTATTTTGAAGGATATTTTTGGGTATGGATTGAAAACCACTCAAACAATAGGTTTTGGACAGGTATAGGTCAAAATTTTATCCTTATCTTTTAAATTTAACTCTTAGTTTAATAGTTTGACATTTACCATGTCTCTTTGTATTTTAATATTATATGGTTAATAGACATACTATAAACTTCCAAAAAAACCCAAGAGGTTCATTAATGACATATATAATATTATTTAAGCTCTTTGGCTAAACCTTATATTTTTAAGAATATAATACTAATTAATAATATAATATTTGTTTTAAAAACTATTTTATGTCAATTTTGACACTATTTGGTATTTTGTTTTTGTTAAGTTTATAACAACATTATTACTTAAAAAAAATTAATTTAATCAACCCTAACATGTAATATTAACATATAAAATTAGTTTAATTCATTAAAATTCTCAAATTATATTTATTTGTATATTTATAATATCAATTATCTAATCTTTCGTTAATAAGGTAATTATTGCATCATCATTGTGTCATAAATAAATTTTAATTATTTAATGTCTAAAAATTATAAATAAAATACCATTATGTAGGAAATATTTTAATATTTCTAATCAATTTTTATAGTATAATTTATCTTAGGTATAACCATATATTAAAAATGGTTTTGTTATTAAACATTGATTTTAACCCTTTTTACTCTTCTTTAAATATAACTATAATACATTACATAATCTAATCCATGTGGATCAAAGGGGATAATATTTTATTCCAAAGGTTGTTTTTTGTCGAATTATACTTATACAATAGAATTAGGACATTTGTTATGGTAATTATGAAATCATTTTACCCATAATTACCCTATTTACTTTTAACTGTGGTAAATAAAAGTAAAAAGTTATTATTTAGAAAAAATTATTTTCATATTATTGAAGCACATTTTACTTTCTAATATCAACCATGTCTCTTGGAATTTTTAAATTCAACTCAAAAAAGCAGTAAAATTATGTTTTATGAAAATTTGCAAATGCTCCTAGGAGGTGGGTAAAAGACGGTAAAAAGTTCAATAAAGGTTTTATATATCTAAACAAATTATAAAATGACTCTAATGAATTAAATTGAACTTATATAAGTATTATCTATCTATTTTCACCTAAAAATTTTAAATAAAATAAATAATTATTTAAATAAGAATTATATTTCAATTAATAACTCAATGTTTTTTACTATTCATCAAAAATTGAATGTTTTCAGAAAAATACCAAAAATTCACCCTAATCTATGTTTGATATTTAGAATCCAAAAATTAAGTCCATTTTGAAAGATAAAATTTATTAAATTTCAAAAAGTGGGTATTACTATTCATAACGGCTAGTTTGATTGGTTACGGTGTGTTAGAATCTCGAAGTTGCGTACAATGCAAGCTATTGCATTATTCAAAGGGAATCATACCGTGGAATCTTGTATTGAAGGTTTTGTGATATGTTTGAATGTGGATGTGTTATTTTTACACCATTCATAGTTTATGGATATAGTGTTGACATTTCGTATGCTAGTTTTAATACGAATGTTTATGTTATGTTTATACCTTTTCATATGAGGAATGCATTGAACATAATAAGTGATAGGTGGATCCAGCTATAAACCCTCGATGAATCAGTAGGTATCATGAGACAAACTAGTTTCTTGGCACAAGGCCTAGAAAAAATCTTATTTTTAGTCGTGGAACAAGGCATTGACTATGTGGTTATGAAGTCTAACATTATGCATTCCATCATTATGAAAATGGCTATTGATATTGCAAGTGATTATTATACTAGTAGAATATCCATGTAAATAAGTAAATTTAATTATTTGATTTTATATTTTCCTTATTATGCTGAATTTAAATTTGAAAAGGATTTTGTTTTAGTTTTATACATTTCCTTAAATGTTTATGCTTATTTATGAAAGTTGCCACTATATTGTTATCCATTATGAGCATCTGAGCTCACCCCTTTCTATGTTTTATTTTTCTTAGGATGCGAAAAAGTATATTATGAATGACCTATAGGGATAGTCTAAGGGATATGAGTGTGTCCTATTGAGACTATGTTGTTGTATTTTTTCATTATATAATGTTATGCATCGACTCTAGGTAACTGGGGTCAGAGTGTTACAGTCTTGATCAATGCAACGTTTACATGTTTTACCGTTATGTATATTTGTACCAGATCTAAATCCAATTGTAGTATATAGACATGGATTTATTTTATTTATAAAATAATAAATATATACTTACCAAAATTTAGGGTTGTTTTATTATACTTAATTTTATCCCGAAGAATTTTGCTAATGTTTTCTAAGGCTAATACTAAAAGTATCTAAACTTTTCATTCGATAACAACTATAAAAACCCATATCTTTATTACCAATTAATTCTTTATTTATTACCTAATATTACACTTAATACAACTAGAAAGATTTAGCAGTATATTTTATTTGTTAATTACATGCATTACATAAAAATTTAAATAGGAAAAATAATATCTTTATGGAAAACATCCTTAACATGCTCACACGTAAAACTACACAGAATAACCTGGGGACATACATAAGAAAGGTGTTATCTATAATGCCCAATAAGATAATAAAAATTTTATAAAATCAATAAGATAATAAATGTTGTAAAATAGGCATATCAATGGGGAATTAAATGAGTGAGAATCATAAACATGTATAATGAGGAATGATATAGCCTGAGAACATAAAGGAAATATGGGAAATGTGGCTATAACTCAAAACATTGCATCATAAACATAAGTCAAGGATAACTACCATGAAATAATTATGGAAAAATTCCAATAAAGGAATAAGGTTTAATCCTTATCCCAACATGAACTATCATGAGACTAAAAATTACCCAATGTATTGATATGGTATATAATTCTGGGTGCAATCGTCACATTTATTTAATTGTCATGATTAAGTGTTCCACATAGATCATAAAACATGGATTCATTAATAACAATATTTTATACCATAATAATGGAGTGCATAATAAATACATGTAAGTCCCAAGTCAAATAAGTAAAAGTGTATGAAGTTTAAATCTATTTATAGGAAATTGTTATGGTATTTACAACACAATTGTTTTGGAATGTAAAAATGCATTGATATTTCGGTAGCATAATCGCGTCGATTAAAAATTTATAAAATTGGTTGATGATAGTAAAATAGGTTTCTTATAATTTTGAAATAAAATAAGTTTCAAAATTGACATGGAAATTCATATCCCAACATCAAGAATTCAAAATAGAAGGTATAAGATAATAATAAACTTGAATAAATAAGAGAATGTGAGGATCCCTTACTTAAGTGTGCGACACCATATGATTGGGAGGGGCTTATTAAGATAATTAAGGTGCCTTGGGAGGACATTATAGAGGGTATGTAAGTGTAAGTATGTGATAAAAAAAATTTAGTTAAGGTAAATGGGATCTTGGGTGGGGGTACATAAGAAATGATTGGGTAATTCTTTATCATTTCTCAAACTTAGGTTTTGGACTCTATACAATAAAACAACCAAAATGAATGAAATTCACATGTTTTTTTCCAATAGTTTCTTCCAAATTGGATTTTAATAATTATTTTATAAGTCTAATAGCATAAAATACTAAAATAATACCCTTGATTATATAGAAGTGAGTCATACTTATAATGAAATGATTTTAATGCCTTAAAATATATTAATGGTTATGGAGGATTTATAAAGGATTTATAAAATTAATAAAATAATATTAAAATAATATTATTTTATTAATAAATAATATATTTTATTGATTATTCCTTTTAAATTATTTGTTACATATTTTTGGGTTATTATGATGTCATAATACACACTGTATATTTATACTGTATTTAATTTTTACACAAAAAGTTGACTATCTCAGAATATTATAGAAAATTAATAATTGGATTATTTCAACAATATTATTATGATAATAATATTAATTTTATCTAAATTAGTTTATAATTTTTTTCTTATTTTTACATTTAAAAAAAGAATTGATATTTATTGAGAAATGATGAGCCATTTTTAACAGTAACAGGTTTCGAACTCATGTTAAAATTAGATTTGATTTCATAAAAATTATAAGATAATTTATATTTAATAATTTTTTTAATAATAATATTTTATTAAAATATTATTAGTACCAAAAATCAATTAATTCAGGAAAATAAGTTCCTTAATTGAATTTGAACATTACGTGAATATAGAAATTTTGTTCTGTTGAATAAGAATCAAAATATTTTATAAAGTAATAATAATAGGATAAAAATATATTCATTATTATATAAAAAATAATCTACACACTCTTATTGATAAGTTATTGGTTAACATCCTTTTAATACACTTGAAAACACCCTAAGGGTAAGGTGTGTGACAGTGAGACTTTTATGGGGTGGTTCAGTGTTCATGGTTTGGGCTGTGTCCTCGATGAGCTTAAAATTCACATGTAAACTATTTCATTCACACTTAAGTTGTTGGATCTTGTCTTAGGATTAGTTAAGGTAAATTCCTAGTGATTCTATCTCCCTAAGAATCCCTGATAAATGGGATTTATATGGTATGATCCTACTAGTTCAGGTCATCACTTCCTTTTTATGTGTCAATTGGATTCGTTAAAACCCTATATTTACACAAATCATATGATCAATGTTCAATGGCTATATTATCAATGGTAATGATTCTTAATGGTATTTTAAATATGAAAATATATAATACCAAATACGCTCATGTGGTTTCTTTAACCATAATACATAATATGAAATTTAATTAAATACTAAGGAAATTTTATTTATAAAATTTCAGGTTGTTACATTGGGTATATAAAAAAATATGTTTCTTTAGTCATAAAAACTATAATTAATCCATGAGGTATTGAAGGTAGAGTTTAAGGGGGATTCAATGTACTCAATGATGAAAACCTAAAAGATCCATTTTGGAAATTGAAAATATGTTTCCGCCAATGAAAACTATTTCTGAATGATTTGATCAGCCTATACATATAGCTAAAGGACGTATTATAATGATTTTAACTCAAAAAATTTTAAATGAAAAAATATAAAAAGTATCATGTGAAGAATTAAAAAGTAAAATAGAATTATTTATTTATTAAAACGACTCTTAAAGACACAAAAGGGAAATTAATATGGATATTCGATAATGGGTGTCATTCAAAGATTGTAAGAGATTTGAAATTGTTAAATAATATGAAAGACTACAAAGAAGAGATAGTGTTTTTTTTTGGAAAATATGAGTATGTCATAATTAAAGGAATTGGATCTACTATAATTGGAAAATAAATATTTTAATCTATAATTTCAATATTGTTTTGTATACTAAAACACCATTTGTTTTGTATTTCACATATTTTTTATTAATGGAAAAAGTATATTTTAGAAGATATGTATTTTTTGTTCAAATTAACGATGATAGAAAATTTGTAACTAGATGAAAATGAAACAAGGTAAATCTTTTTCAAGTTATACATACATATGGTTTGGGATACTTGAGTGTGATTGAAGAAAATTTAGCTATAGAATAAAATTCATGGAGATATGATATGGAAGAGTATGAAAATGATGAAAAAAAAATAAAGCATTCATGATGATCCTAACATGATAATAAGAGGATATTATTTTTTTGATATTCTAGAAAGGGATTTTTTCATATTCATTACAAAAGTGGGTTGAGATATATACAAATCATTTCTTGAATGTTATTCTGTCCCAATATTCTGGGTTAATCACTCTCCAGTTTAGCACCGGAGGTTGTGTTTTACAAAAAATAATATTAATAAACATATAAATGTAATGGATTAAGAGAAATAGAAAAGATATTATAGATGATAATATATAGTTATTATTAATCTGAATAGATTCACTTGTTTTGGACTCCTTGAATTTTATTTTAGAGGATATCGAAAAAGATGCAATGAAAATTTAGTAAAATAGGTGGTCATGGAAGTCTGGAAATACTTTATTTTATCAGTCTATGATATTCCAGAGTTCTTCCACACATATATTTCTCAATAACTCTTTTTTTTCAGTGAATCAGATTTTTTTTTGTGTCCATGCATGAGAAACACTCAAATTATCACATACGGAAGATTCGTTTGAATTTATTGCAATCCAGGTCCAATTTTTAATTTTCAAGATAAAATTAGAAAAATATAGATTCTTGTACTAAGTAATAGATCCTAAAATGAATGAATTTTCTCTCAGATAGTAGTGTAGAAATTTAAGACAAATCATTCTTAAATACACGGTCTTTTTTACAGTATTAAATACATAATATATATGTTTTAGAATTTATTATCAAATTAATTCTAGATAGTTATGGTATCTCTCTAGTGGTATTTTCTATTATGGTAGATCCTTTGGTGGTATATCTTCAGAATAGTAGCCCTGTTCTATGGTAGATAACTTGATGATAACAACTCTTTCTATTAGATCTATCTAATTGTAGTAGTAGAATTTCTTTTGCGGTTGGTCCACTGAATGGTAGCTATCTTGTAAAAGTAGTATCATAATTGAACAGACTAAAGCATCGAGCAATGGTAGCAGATACTAATGGTAGCTCTATATGGTAATGGTGGTATTTCCAATCAATAATAGCATTACATAATTGTAGAACCTGTTGGTCATATAGTTGAATTAGTGGGATATTTTTAAACTATTAGTTGCTTAAGGTGGTAGCCTGCTTCAACTAGTGGTAGCTCAATATAACTAGTGGTAGTTGTTGATGGTAGATCTAGACTTATAAAATTCTAATAGTTTATCAATAAAATGATTTACTATCATAAAAAATAAGCTCATTTAAAATATAACAAACACGATTTATAATCCTTAAAATAATGAGGTTCTTAGACTAATACAATCAAAAGCACTATTGATATTGGAATCAATGATAATTTTGTTAATGAGGCGTCAGATGGGACCAATAACGAGTGACATTATTGACAGTACATATATTGAAATATTTATCTCTTTTAGTTTATTTTTATTTTTATTCAATATATAATAAAAATTTATAGGTTTAATAAAATATATAATTTTTATTTGGAATTTGGTTTAAAACATAAATGAATATATTAGAGGGGAAGTTATAGTTTCTTAGATAGGGGTTTCCAAAGTTTTAACCATTAATGTAGATACTAATATCCATAGTCAAAATCATGCATGTATCATAATAGTCTCACATTAATGATTGTGTCTATAAATTCTGTATAGCCCTGATTTTAAAAGTGGATGATGGAAACAAACCTCCATAATATAGTAAAGGGATACGACCAAAGAAACCATTTCCATAACAAATAGCCATGATTTTATGGCCCACTACCCTCATTTTGGACAATTGTAGTAGTGTTCTTATCAAGTATTTTAGATCCCTTTATATAATGTTACAATTAACAATGTTTAGGGTGCTTGAGCCTAAAGTCAGGTTTGAGATCAAATATGTTCAATAGAGTATATTTTTTGGTGTCCAATGAGGGTGATTGTGGGCTCCCAAGTATTTGATGATAAGTATCATCTGATTTATTTTTTAGTATATGATATTTTTCCCCATAGGAGACTATTGGACAACCCCTATAATATTAATTGTTTCAATAATAAAAAATCATGTGAAGTCCTATTAATCATGTATCATAATTTCAATCATGTTTATTTAAGTTTAAATATATGTAATTATGATTATCTATTATCACATAAAAGTTTAACACATTATAATAATATTTATGTTGTAAGACAGTCCATGAATATATATTTCTTAAGTATGATAGACTCACACCAAAAGAAGGTATGAGACAACTACAGTTCAACAGAGTCACCGATAGTTCAAAGGACCTATCAACGTAAGGACCTACTGACGCAGGGACCTTTCGATATAAGGACCTACCGATGCATAGACATACCAATGCAAGGGCCTACCAACACATGGTGTTACCAATGCAAGGAATCACCGATAGTTAAAATGAGTCACTGACATAATGAGTCACTGATGCATGGAAAAACCGATAGAATGACACACTGATGAAATGAGACCGACAGAAGGAGACACATATAGAATGAGTCACCGATACAAATAAAAGGGGACACTAATGGAATGATTCACTGAAAGAAGGAGATAATGACAGAAGACTCACCGATTGACTGTTTAATTTTTTATATTAAATCTAATGGTCATATTTCGAGTGTCTTAATGTAACTAATATATTTAATGATTTTTACAGACATCTTAAATGAGGATGTTAGATGTATATGGTACAATATCTACCTCAAAACATGCACATTGTTGGGCTACAAGAATATATATACAAAGAAGAGAGCATGAAAGGAAGAAGACAAAAAAAAAACAAAAAAAAGGGACACATGTACACACAGTAGAAGACCCAGATGAGAAACATATAGAAAGGAAGAACACATAAGAAACTCTTCATTACTACTTGGTATGATTCAAAGAACATTTGTTCATCAATGTTATAACATCTTTACAACATTAAAATGAACCTAAGGAGAAGAATATATCATCTTTTTGGATGACAAAACACAGTGCTTCATGACTCTCTATTTTATTGTATACTTTAAAAAGAGGACTCCAGCTTTAACTATGATACATAAAACAATTCCAAGTTGAACAACATAACACATAGAGCCTTCTAATATCTATCTAATAAGTATTTCAATGTTGTGTACATTTTTATTATATTTTTGAGCAGTGTGTTCATCTGTCTGTAAAACATAGACTGTCTACTGCACTGAACTGGAGTATACTAGATATCCTCAAAAAACTATATGTTTACACTTATTTATACCATAATGAGTTGTAGAAGAGGTCCTATGTGACCTGGTGGAATTTTATTCCCATGTAGAACTATACTAAAGGTCTTGTGACATGGACAGTCTGTGTACTACTGTGTAAACCCAGATACAGGGGGTGGATTAATATCTTTACCTATATATATTTCTTGGTGGTAGGTGATCATGAAATGTAGAGGACTACATCTATACTTGAGAATGAACCTCTTGCTTTATATCTGTTGTGTTTTCAAGGTTTTATCATTTTTTAGCTGTACTTCAAAAAACATAATTTCACTTTTATAGTTTGACTTGGATAGTGTTTATAAGTATTTTGTTTTATTAGATTGGTTTCAAAAGTAATATCAATATCTAATATTGTTACAAATAAGAAATAATCAATCTTCTGATAAATTATTAGAATAGTCAGACTATTATAAATTCACTACATTGATTAACCATATTGTTATGTTTTGAACTGGAGGAATCCTTTAAATAAACCTTTTTAATAGAAATTTTTATAGGAACTCAATTCATCCCCCTCTTGAGTGTCCTACTCTCACCAACATTTGGTATTAGAGTAACTTTAACAGCTTTTTCCAAATACTTTCAACTATGATTTAGTTGTGTTTTACGGATCTCTAAATTTATATTAGTTCTAAATTTTTATCTCTTTAAAAATCTTTTCTATAGTATGGATAATAGATTGGAAGGTGCTACTACAAACATACCTACCTACTTTAATGGAACAAAATATGCCCATTGGAAGCTTAAGATGAAAATGCATTTAGAATGTATGGGCTTTGATATTTGGACAGTAATAGAAGATAAATATGATATACCATATAATGATTGGAATTCCTAGAGGGATTCCTTAAGAATGCTTATGATAAAAATTAAAAAGCTATGAATTCTCTATTATATGCACTAGGAGAAGATGAATTTAATAGAATCTATGCTTTTACATCTGCCTATGAGATTTGGGACACTTTAGCTATTTCAAATGAAGGAAATTCTAATGTGAATGAAATTATACACAATGCTTATATTATTAAGTATGATAATGTTAAGATGAAGAATGATGAGAAAATTTCGGACATGTATCTCTATTTTAATGAAATTGTGAATACCATGATCTCTCTAGGAAGAGATATTCCAACCAATGAGAAAATCATGAGAATACTCAGATTCTTACCAAATAGATTGAGAGGGACCTCTATATAAATAAGAGTATCATGTGACCTCAATAATTTTACCATGAAGGAGATAATAGGAAAGTTGATGTTGTATATGGAATAAGTAAAAGTAAATAAGCAAGAGGATGATGAACCCAAATTTTTTTATTGCTTTCAAATCTACTGTATTCAAGTAGAAGGATAAAGCTCAAGATGAAAATGAATGTTCGAGTGATAAAAAATCATCAACAGATAGTGATGGAGAGATGACTAAGATATCCATAAGGTTTAAGAAATTTTATAGGAAGAATTAATTCTTTAGAAATACCAACTACAAAATAATGTTTGATCATAAGGGCTATTAGAAAGAGGATTGGAAAATAAGTGACACTACAAATGAGATAGTCTATTATGAGTGAAAAATAAAGGGACATGTAAAGGACGACTATCCCAAGATATGTACAAGACGAAGTATTATGATAAGGATAGAAAGTATAAAAATACCATGAAGGAAACATTAAGTTCTTTTGAGGATGGACCATGTGACTCAGAATCCTCTCATAATGAAAAGAATAATAATTAAAATATGTTTTTATGAAAGACACATCTGAGGAAAGATATTTGAATAGATCCTGTAAAATCATATGGAACTTGGATTGTGGATGTTCAAGAAACTTGAAAAGATATTACTCATTCTTTAAGAACATGATAAATATTGATGTTGGTCATGTCACTTTGGGTGACAATTATATAGGAAACATCATTGGGCTTGGCTATATTGGTAACTCTAACACAGTTTTAATTTATAATTTAATTTTAGTCGATAGATTAAAAGATAACATACTTAGTATTTTATAATTGTGTTATGATGCTTTTCATTTTAAATTTGAGAATTATTATTGCAATGTTTTTACTTCAAAAAATGAGATAGTATTTTATTATCATTGAAATGAAATTTTTATGTTGTTGATTTAGATTCTTTAATTTATCAAAAATGTTTCTTATTTGAGGGTTTTTTATAAAGAGAATTGGATTTGGAATTAGATATTAAGGAACTATAATATAAACTCACTCAGAAATTTTACTAGAAAATTATTAGTCAAGGATCTACCCCAAATCGAGTTTCTAAATGAAAACATCTTTAATCCTTATCAAAAGGGTAAATATCAAAAAATATCTTTCAAACTAAAGAAAGAAGTTTCAACTTCCCAACCTCTTGAGTTGGTTAATATAGGATTATTTGGAACTTATAGAGTTTCATGTCTAAGTGGGAAGAACTATGTATATATTATTTTAGATGAATACTCTATATATACTTGGACCTTCTTCTTGGATCAAAAAAGTAAATATTTCTCTCATTTCACCAAGTATTCTAGGAATGTAGAAAATATTAGTGGTATTATAATTAAAAACCTAAGAAGTGACTATGTCTATGAGTTTAAAAATCAAGAGTTGGAATATTTTTTCTCACAAAATGTCTATAGTCATAACTTCTATACTTCTAGGACACCCCAACAAAATGGAGATGTAGAAATAAGAAATAGAACCCTGTAATAAATTTCTAGAACTATTCTTAGTGAGTATGACCTACCTATATATTTTTTTTGTAGAAAATTTAAATAAAACATGCTATATAACCAATAGAGTCTTGGTTATACATATCCTTAAGATAAATCCTTATGAGTTGTGGAACAATAGAAAAACCAATGTTAACTAATTCATTGTTTTTGTTTGCAAAGTCTATATTATTAAAACTGAGGACAATTAGTACAAATTTACTTCCAAAAGTGATGAAGGATTGTTCCTAGGTTATTCAATTTCTACTAAATCCTATATAGTCTTTAGTAAGAGAACCAAATGTTTCGAAGAATATTAATATTACATGTTTAATGAGATAGATCCACATGAGAAAAAGGCCTATATAGAATATATTGAATATGATATGTCAAATATGGACTACAATACTAAATCTTTTGACCATCCTGTTAAGGAATCTATTAAAACTTCTTGTATGGAATTTTTAAAATTCTAGTCATGATAAACCTGAACCTATTAATGAACCTGAAATCTCTAGACCTTATTTTTCTAGACCTGTTAGAACTCTCAAGAACCATCCTTTAGATGATATTGTTTGATATTGAGACAAATGAACTCACACTAGATATTCTCTCAGAAATCTAGTTGAACATCCAACTTTCTTGTCACAAATTGAACCCAAGAACATAAATGATGCTATAAATGTTGAATTTTTTGTGATGGATATGCAAGAAGAGTTAAATCAGTTTGAAATAAACAAAGTATGGAAACATATATATAGACCCAAATACACCTTGAGTATAGGCACTAAATGGAAGTTTAGGAATAAAGTAGATGAAGCGGGTAATATAGTTTGAAACAAAGATAGATTTGTTTAACATGGTTATAGTTAAGAATAAGGGATAGACTACGAAAAAACCTTTGCACCAATAGAAAAAAATAAAGACATTAGAATCCTACTTTCCTATGAAATAGATATATATTTCAAACATTATCAATTGGATTTTAAGAGTGTATTCATAAATGGTTATATGATTGAGTATTTTTTTGTTTAACAACGCCTAGTTTTACAAATCCACACTTTCAAAATCATGTTTTTAAATTTATTAAAGATTTATATGGTTTAAAGAAAGATCCAACTTCATGGTATGATAGGCTAAACACTTTTCTTGCTTCAAAAGGTTTTATAAAAGTTATTTCTGTTCCTACCCTTTTTATAAAACGAATATCCAAATATGTTTTAGTAGTAAAAATTTATGTTGATGATATTATTTTTGGATAATATAAAAATTATTTATTTGTTGATTTTTCAAATATGATGCAAAGTTAATTTGAAATGAGTTTGATGTGGGAACTAAAATTATTTCTTGGATTTCAAATATATCAAAATAAAGAAAGAATTGTTTTGAATCATAGTAAATGTACTAAGGATCTTTTAAAAAGGTTTGTCTTTGAAAGAACTAAGAGTAGTTAAAATAAAATGAGTACCACTTGTAAGTTAGATCTTGATGAGATGGTAAATCTTTTGATCAAACCACTTACAGAGGAGTGATTGGGTGTTTACTCTACTTAACAGATAGTAGTGTTGATATTATGTTTAGTGCGTGCATGTGTGTGAATTTTCAAGAAAACCCAAAATAATCTTATTTAAATGATATAAAAAATATTTTAAATACCTCAAGTATACAACTAATTTAGGACTGTTATATTCAAGAGAACAACCTTTTAATTTTGTGAATTATTCAGATGCTGACATTGGTAGCTGTAAGTTAGATAGAAAGAGAACCTCTAGCACATATCACTTTTTGGGAAAGTCTCTAGTTTCATGGAGTAGCCAGAAAAAACTATGTTGAATTATATACTACCAAATCTAAATATATAGCTACTGGTAGTTGTTGTAAACAATTTTTTGTGGATGAAACACACATTACTAGACTATGGATATCAATTCAGCAATGTACCTATAAATTGTGATAACACAAGTGCTATTAAAATTTCTATGAATCCTTTTTCATATTCTAGGAAAAAACACATTGATTTAAGACATCACTTTTTGGGATACCATTATCAAAAAGGTGATATAAATTTATAATTCATTGTAACTGAACATCAACTTGCTGATATTTTCACTAATCCATTGAAATTAGAAAGAATTAACTACATCCGACATGAGTATGGAATGATTAATTTATAGAAACTTATATTGTTATTTCATTGATAATTTTAAGTGAAGTTGTCATACCAACAATGATAGTATGAGTTTTACAATGTCATGCCGACACCGATGAATTTTTCATCCTGAAGAAGTTCTCATGCCGACACTAACGCCTTGTCAAGAAAAAACTATTAGTGTTATGAAAAATCTGTCATGCCGACACCGATGACTCACTGTGTTTTATCTATTTTATGTTTTTACCAAAATGACACTATTTCATTTAGTTTTTTGATCCCAGTTCGCGATTTCATGATTTTTTCATTTCAAAAGTCCTTAATGATATAAATTTGAGTCAATGCACTATAGTCATTTACCCTTACACTCACTCAGTCTTTTGTCACTCTATACCACCAACCTTTCACCTTCCGAACATCAAAACAAACTTTTTGAATAACACATGTGAAGTGAGATCATTAAAGTGAAGAGACTTGTGAAGTTAAGAAATAGAGAGGGGAATCTATAAAAGCTTCTCGACCTGTGAATCCTGCAATGAAGAACTATGTAGTGACTAAAAAATAGGTTCTTGTAGAATGACTGGAGTAACACAAGTATTTTCTGCTTAGGGTGTTACAATATTAGGGATGTATTGAGTGGTTATTAGATAATGAAATAACTTTTTACCTAAATCTAGTTCATTATTTTTACATGAATGTAGAGTTCTTTCTAGAATTAATTGATGTTTCTTGGATTAAGTCCACAGTGAATGGAAAGAGAATCTCTTTTTCATAATGAAAATTGAGTGAATGTCTTAAATTATCTCATGAGGGTGTGTTTGGTGATTATCAAGGTACCTATCCACCTAAGAGTGATATTTTCTTCTTTTAGAAAACTCTGAAGGAGGATACTGATAATGATGAGCACATGAGACCCATTGTGACCGTGTTAGATGGAGAGTGTAGAATTTAGTTCAAGTTTATATAGAATTATATCTATTCCAGTAAAGGGGAATTTTCATCTCTAATGTATCAAGATGTCTATTTGATTTTTCTTTTGAGAAAAGTGATCAAGGTAATTCTATAAAGATACCTTTTTTGTGCACATAAATGAAATGATCAAGCCTTCTTGAAAATAAATTCCTTGTTTTATCCAAGTTTGATCTCAGCCATGTTAAAAGGGAAAGGTTGTGTTGGTGAAGGAGATGAATTTGTTTTAGAATTTAGTGGGATATGCCTAAGTAAAGAGATGTGTAAAATGATTAAGATCAATTGGAACCCATGGAAGAAATAATCATTTGCGGATGAAGATATGATTTATGATGAGTTCAATCTAATTGACCATCCAACTAGGCCAATGAATTTGGATGATCCCTATCTATGACCAAATGAGGAGGTTTTCTATTCTTATGATGATGAAGAAGAGCCTTTCACACCAGTCTTAGATCAAGGGTCACTTATCGATGATAGGAGTGATCCAAACAATAGAGGAGAAACCAAAGGTATTTAGTTTGGACCTCTAAGTCCACAAATTGATTTATCCTCTGATGAGCCCACACTTGAAGAGAATAACAATGATGCGACAAATGTCTCAAGTAGTGTAGAGTATGTTAGCAAGTCTAGTGGATCTAAGGAAAAATAATAAGAAGAAGAGGAAGAAGAAGTATGTGAATAAGATGACAGTGGTAGTAGTAGTGAAGAAGAAGAAGGTGAATAAAATGCTGATAGAAATAGAAGTGAAGGGCAATAATTTGGTCATGATGATGATGAAGATAGTGGTGAAGTAAGTGAAAGTGAGGGTGACCATCATGCAGATGATCAAGGTGGAAATATTGATATAGTTGATTCATTATTTCATAATTTTGTTATAGAACATTCTACCGATGTTACTGAAGAAAGAGCCACTACTAAAGTTCATAATGAATTGAAAGTTCAAGTTATCCATGCACAATAGTTATTGTATGAAAGAAGGATACCTCATGCTGAAGGTGTGGAACTAGTGAGGAGAGCACATATTGAGGGGGAGCCTCAAGAAAGAAAAGACCAAGCTGATGGGGAGCATCAACTTGGAAGAGTAATACTCGAATCTCTCACTCATTTGGATGATCATGTTATGTTTTAATGGTCAAGGAATCCTGGATAAGTAGTAGTTGGGTTGGATTATGAAAACATAGATGATGAGGTATTTTTACCTGTTTCCAAAGAATCAATGGATGAAACCATTCCTAGATATTATTTCACTAAAGAAGATTTTGAAAAGTTTAAGGATTATTATTTTTAGTAGTGAGTGTATCAGTTTAATCTCAAATAGTCCATGAGATTCGACAAGCTAGAATGGAAAACACTCAGTTGAGAAATTAATTACACCCTCTAAAATTTTCAAAAGAAGTTTTGAAGTAGTATTTTCATGCTTCTTATGATCTAGTTCGGATAATTGGTGTGAGAGATCATGTTTTATTCAAAATTTAAGAAAAGGTTATCAATGAAATTCAGCATAACATAATAAAAAACCTAAAATAATTGTTGCAAAAACCACCATGATGAGAAAATAAATGGCAGGTATTTTTTTTGAAATAAAAAATTCTAAATCATAATATAAAGTCTGTTTAGAAACTATTTTTAATGGTTTGAAGACTCATACCTCTTCCAATTATGATTCTTCTACCTCTCGTCAGTCTTCTTAGGACCTAGAAATTTAGGTTGTTCTAAATGATGTTAAGGAAGAGCTTAAAGCTCTATTTTATGCTTCTGGGTTTTCCACCCTTTCAAATATTGAGAAAAATAGTTACCATTTTCATGATATGGTTAGGATCCATTCCATGAGTGTTGAGACTGAAAATTATAAAATTATAGGGAAGGTGGATTATTATTTCAAGAAGATCATTACCAAGCATCAGTTGACAAACATTTTTAAGTATTTGACAGAGAACTTTTCACTGCCTCTAGTAACGAGACCCTTCCAAGATCAAGTACTGAAGTTGAAGGAATTCACTCCTATTTTAGAAAAATTCATGGATAATAAATATTACTTTGAGAAAGATATGAAATATCGTGGTGAAATCATTGAGGATTTTAGAAAGATGCTGAATCTATATCTTCATGTGAAAAGTGAAGCAATTTTTGTGCCTAATACTGCACCTCTTGGACATCAAAGATTGGTTCATCCACCTCAGATGATATTTTCTCAGGATTTCAGTCAGATTTGGCTCGTTATCATGGAACAACCTCAACCTCCAATGTTGTCACCGAAAAAACCCAACCTTGTACCTAATGTTCTAGAATGAGTGATCTTACCTCCTCTAAAGATACTTTCAGACCCTCCATCTTCTAAGACACTATATATTGGACCTTCTATTGACCCCTTTGAGAAAGGGAAGGAACATCTTGATCATGAGAAGTAGTGTGGATAAGTCTCTGATAGGGATGATTGGTTGTATCTTTTTGTCTTTCCCTAGAGATTTATAATACATTGTACTTAATTTATTAATGAAATTTCATGTTCTTGTCTTTAATCTCTTTGGGTTCAATCTATTATTCTTTGATATTTTTATTCGTTTGATATCTGTTACCTTCTTGATTATAATAAAAATGGGGAGAAACATTTTTTCTACAGTTACACTTTTTAATAATCCCAAAAGGGGAAAATATTTTGGTATTATTCTGATTTTTGTTTACTTTTATCACTATTATGTATTCTATTTTCTTTATATATGATTAAATATTTGAAGAAAATGAATTAGTCTTTGATACTACTATTTTTGTTTCCTTTTGATACCATTACTATTTATTTTTTCCTCTGAACCTTATCTATATATTAATAAAATTCATCAATAATGGGAGATGATATGTAGAATGATTACATTCCACATAGAATGATTGTACTGTATAATTCCATGATTTGTGATAATCAAAAAGGGAGATATTTTTGGCCTATAGGTGATTGTTGGCCACCCTCTCTAGTATTAATGGGTTTAATAATAACAAATCATGTAAAATCCTATTAATCATATATAATCATTTTAATAATGTTTAATTAAGTTTCAATACATGTAATAATGATTATCTATGATCACATATAAGTTTAGCACATTATAATAATATTTATGTATTAAGATAGTCCAAGAAGAAATATTTTCTTTGTATGTAAGACTCACATCGACTAAAGGGATGAGACACCGACAATTCAACTGAGTCACAAATAGTTCAAAGGACCCACTAATGAAAGGATATACCGACACAAGGACCTACCGACACATGATGGTACTTATGCAAGGACTCACCGACAGTTAAAATGTGTCACCAATATAATGAGTCACCGACGCATGGAAAGGTAGATAGAATGGCACACCAATGAAATGAGATCGATAGAGGAGACACTGATAGAATGTGTCACCAATACCGATAGAAGGATACACAGATAAAATGAGTCACCGATAGAAGGAGATAACAAAAGAGGACTCACAAATATACTGTTTAAAATTTATTTTATTTTATATTACTTCAAATTATTATATTTTGAGTGTTTTAATGTTACTAATTAATTTAATGATTTTTTCATATATTTTAAATGAGGATGTCCAAAGTATGAGGTACTATATCTTCCTCAGAACATTCACATTGTTAGGCTGCAAGAATGTATATACAAAAAAGAGCACATGAAAGAAAGAATACACAAAAAAACATAAAAAGGGGAAATAAGTACACACAGTAGAAGACCCACACAAGCAACATATAGAAAGGAAGAAAACATGAGGAACACCTCATTCTAGCTTGATATGATTCAAAGATCTATTGTTTATCAAAATTCCAACATCTCTATAGTATTCAACCGAACCTAAGGATAAGAACAACTCATATTCCTGGAAGACAGAACACAGTGCTTCACGAAAATATATTTTAGTGTCTTCTTTCAAAAGAGGACTCCAGCTTCATCTTCAATAAACCAAAGAGTCTATATCTAAAATTCATAACACACATTTTATTATTAACTCCATCTAATAATTATTGCTCTATTTCATACATTTTCATTACATTTTCGAGTAGTGTTATCATATCTCTATTAAACACACACTATTCCTATACTCAACTAGAGGATACTATATTCCCTCAAAAAACTATCATTTTACACATATTTATCGCATGAAGAACTTTGGAAGATGTCCAATGGGACCTGGTAGTATTTGTTTCCCACATAGAACTATTGTATAGGTCTTGTGACCTGGACAGTCTGTGTACTGGTTTGTAAACCCCAATCCAGGGTGTGGATCAAAACATTTATCTATATAAATTTCTTGTTGGATGGTGATAACCAATTAGAGAGGATTAAGTCTCAACTTGAGACTGATCCTCTTGTTTTATGTCTGTTGTGTTTTCAAATTTAGTTTTCTCTTTTTTTACATGTACCTAAAAAAAAGAATTTCACTTTGATATTTTTTCCTAGATAGTGTTTATAACTATTTTTTCTTGTTATGATATTTTAAAAATTTGTATCAATATCTCATATTGTTACAACTAAGAAATAATTTATCTTCTAAGAAATTAGTTGAATAATCATACTATTATAAATTCACTACTTTGATTAACTTGCCTGTTAAGTTTTAAATTGGGGGAATATTTTAAATAAACCTTTTAAACATAAATTTTTATAGGAACTAAATTCACCCCATTATTGAGTGTGATACTCCAACAAACAGGAACACCCATGTGAGAAAGTTGGTTATCTATGATCCGGTTTACAAATCCTCACACAAAATTTGATAAATATAAATACTTCCATTGATTAGACTTGGATAGTAAAAAATATCCGTATAAAAGTCACTATATTTACATCTAGACTATGTGTATTGTTTTTAAATTTTAAACTTATTTTAATTTTAATTCATGTTGTGATTATTTATTTTATCATACAATAGTTTATCTTATGATATCTTTAATTTACATTGCTTTCACATTTTTTACTCCAATAGTTGATTAAATATTATTTTGTTTGGTCGACCTAATTACCTGGGTGGCCAAAAATTTACTAGTATCTGTTACACTACAATTAAACCTCATATTTTAGTGATACATCATTCATCATCTAGGATAATAGTTGTTATCAGATAATAACTCAACACGTATTTAAATCTCATTAGTTTTTTTAATGATAACAGTTGGTATCAAATTTTTTTTATTGATATTAAATACAGAAGCTTAATTTGAGATATTATTTAGAAAATTTTATATTAGATATTTGTTTAATCAAGGAATATAATATTTTTATTACACTAAAACATATAATATGAAATATATTTTTTATATTGATGTTGTCGGAATTCTATTTGAAGAAAAAATAAAATTTAAATCTGAGATGACAATCGATCTTCAATGTTTTAGACTATAAAAGTTTTTGTGAGATGATAAAGATATTTTTTGTCAACATGGGTGTTAATAATTTATTTATGATCTACAGAAATTATATAATTATGGAGAAAATTATTTACTTTTATAATTATGAAAAGTGGAAGTATAAGAGTAATTATAAACTCTTAAATATTTTTAATTTCTCTACAATTTAGAAAATCTAAATTCTCATTTCATCATCTGAGATAGGAAATGAAATAATTAAAAAGTTATAAGTTAATCACTTTGATACTTTTAAAGTTATTAAGACTCAATAATCTATATTGAGAGATAATTATCATACATTTCATTTTTATTCCTAGAGAATTGGTGGTTTATATGCATCGAATATTCATGATTGTTGTTAATGGACTGTAGACTTTTTGTGATAAGGAAATTACTATTTAATATCTTTTGGAAAATGTTATTGATATTTTTTTTATAGGATGGGAATCCATGAGGATAGTTATGGATCACAATGACCATTTATGGAAGCTTAGTCTTGATGATCTCATTGAAACCTTAATGAAGTATGAGAATAAGATAAAGAAAGATATTGATAATGAGAATATAAATAATAGAGTTTTGTCACATAAAATACTTTTTTTTGACTTTATGTGCTCAAGAATATTATTATACTACTATGATAAAATCTAAAAATCAATTGAATGATTAAAATATTGGTGTTAGTGAAGGATATCCCACTCAGATTGTGAATATAAAGAATATTATTATCATAAATATAAACTTATCATATGGATAAAATATAGAAATAATAGTTAAACATTAAAATAAAGAATATTTAGATACTATATGTAAGAATTGTAAGAAAACAAGGAATATTAGTCAATATTTTATTCAGTTTAAGAAAAAGAATAAGAATAGAAAATATATGAATTGAAAATATTGTATTATCATGTTACTAATGATATGTAGAGTGTTAGTGAGGATCTATTATCATATATCAATAGTTATTAAAAGGATTTAAAATTGATTATTATTGGTTTCTATTAAAATATTCCTTGAATTAATTTATTATTAATTTGGAATTTAACACCTAATATTCTTTTATAATTACCACTTTAAACTAATTTCACTTTCTTCTAAAATGATGATAATATTTTAACATTATCTAAAGATGAGTATGTAATTATCTAGTTTGATGAAATGACTAGATATATATATTTACAAGTAAAGAAAAATAAAATAAAAAGATAAATTCCCTTACTCATTCTAAGAAATAAGTGTATATAGAGTAAGATTGTTTTTTTAAAATTCCATTAAAAACCGCCTAATCTTTACTCTGATTTAAATAAAAGAGAAGTTTAAATTTATGAGATGAAAAATGATAAAATTAAATTAATTAATATATTATTGAAAATTAAATATTTTTTTATAAAATACTTGATTTTATTCCAAAATAGTCTTCTTAATATCATCGAAAGATAAAACGAAAACAATTGTATATAATTAGAAATTTAAATTCAAAAGAGATTATTATCTAATTTTAATACAAGAAGAAATTAATTTGAAAAATTTTATTAACGATTATGAATTAAAATGATAATTTTCAAACATATTCACATACCATCAAAAGTTAAATTTATCCAAATAATTATTTTGTTCCATGTAACACACCGTTTTATACTATTTTTTTGAGGGGTGAAAATTGGGAAAATACTATTATTTGGAAAAGGACTAATATATTAAACATTATAAATGTTATTTTACTAAATATATCACTATTATGAAACTAATGTTACTTGGGAATATTTAATTTACAAAATGTATTTTTTTTCTATCATTTTTACATATAGGAATGTTTAGTTATAATATTTTTAGTCATGAATTTTTCAGGTTGTTAGGCTGAGTACCAGTAGCTTAATCATATGGTATATGTATATATATTATTCTTTAAATATTCCAGTATACATGTTATATTCCAATAATTATAAAGATAACTATGTTTTATAACGTACACAACACCCAATATTGAGTTTAAACAAACCATGACATATTATTATTTAATTTTTATAGTTATAACATAGCCATTAAAATGGAAAGTATGAATATGATTAACCAAATTAGGGAATATATAAGGGTCTTATTAAATAAAAATTACCATATATGTAAAATTATAAACATTTAATATAGAAAATTCCTTATCACATTTATAGTTAAAATAGGTTAACCAAGTTTTTAAACAAATTTATGAGGAATAAAATATTATTTAAACCTATCTAAATTTTATTTTATGATTATATAAAGACCATATCCTCCTTATATTCTAATTAATGTAATTTTGGAACCATTATACACAATATAAACACATATTATATTTTAATATTTAACGTTTTTCCAAAAAATTGATTAATAATATTTAATGAGATATAATATTTAATAAAATTATTTAAAATTAATAAAAATATTATTTTAAACCATTTTAATTTTATATTGTTGAATATATCATAATGTGATCAATTTTTGTGGCCTTTTCATTTTATTTTAAATTTCTTTACACCAATGTAGTAAAAAAAGTATTTCGTAGAAAATGTTAAAAGGGTTAACTGGGTGTTAAAACTAAGATATTAGGATAAAAACATAACCAAAACTTGTAAAATTTTATTAAATCGGATTATTTATACTAAAAATCTTCCTATATTTTAATTATTTCATTTTTATCAATTTTTCAATTATAATAAATTAATATTCATTCAATAATTTAGGTATTTCATAGAGTACCCCTACCCTTACGTATCAATGTGTACCCTGTATTCTATTTAATTCACACTTAAAGATACTTATTTTTTATAACATAACTTCCTATAATACATTATCATGTTCTATAGGTATTCATTTGGGTATAACACAAACCTTATAGGGGTTAACGATTAATGTAAATGAGGCTTTTTTAAGAAGAGGTATAATTTTTATCCATTTGTTTTTATTTTATTTATAATTATACCTTTTTAAAATATTTTTCAACCCTAATTAAATAATTACATAATTATTTTAATTTAATAACCTATATCCATATCCTCTTCCATTAAACTGGAAATGAAACTATCGTTAGTGTGTGTGGGGAACTACCACCTCATGAACCTATGAAATTCATTTCCCTTCACATCCTCTCATAGATGGTTACAATTATGGATTTAATGAATATATATTATTTTAATTACATAGTTATAATTATTTAAAAATAATATATCATCATTGTTCTTACCTTTACATCTATTTAAAAATGATAATATCATATGTGTGTAGGTACAGATTACCATCTCCACGAAGCGATGTGATTCATTTTCCATAAACACATCACATGAATACTATATATAAGTTTATTTAAAAAAACTTATATGATATTTATGAAGTAATAATTATTATTTTATGATAAAAAATACCTTAATTTTCTATCTTTATCATTAAAAAATGGTAAATTACTTATGCGTATTACAACCCACCATCTCCATGATGGTAACGTAGTTTAATTTTTAAATTCATATTTCATGGTTGGTTTATAGACTAAAATTTATGTATAAAAATTTTAGTTATCTCATTATTATTTTCCTATATATGATTTCATTATGAATTTGTTGAACATAATCAACCTATTGAAGGAATTTTGGTTATATGATCTGAATATCATCAAAACATCATATGTGAACATAATTGATTAAGAAATTATATATAACATGATAAAAAATTAAATAGAAGGAACAATAAAAACAAAAAAGTTTATTATTTAAGTAAATAATTATAATATTTTTCTCAAATAATAATATAAAGAACATACGTAATTATTTAGGGTTAATTTAAGAGATAGTTTAATGTAAAACATTTTAGTAAATGTTTTAATGATTCATTTTGTAAATATTTTTATTCCATGTGTGTAATCTAAAAATTATTTTATGGATGTATTTATAAGAAAATTAATGAACTATAAATTAAATTTTATATCATTATTTAATTTTATAAAAAAATCAAAATTTATTTATTTTTTATTTTACAAGGATAATTTTTATTTTTTTACAAAAGGAAAAAAGAAATGTTTTATTTTAACATATACGACCTCAATGGATTTTATCACTTTTACAACCATTTTTTGATTTTTTTTGTTCCATTAAAATATTTAATATTTTCTATAATGAAAAAATTTTATTCAATTTTTTTCTGGTTATTTTAGTTTTATAATTTTTTTTAAAAAAACAATGTGTATTTCAATAACTGAAAATGTTATTCGTGTGGGATCAAAAGAAACTTTCAATGGTTTGAAAAAAAAAATACAAGAATAAATATTTTTATTCATGTTATGGTAATTTATAATTATACATTATTTATGGTGAGAATGAAACATATTATACTAATGGGTGAACCTAATATATCTTATACAAATGATTGATCCTAATATAGTTTATTTGAATAGGTGAGCCCGATATAGCTCTCCAATGCATTGGGTAATGTATTATGTCTTCAATGAAAAGAAATAAGTTAACCATGGTGTTTTTTCAGGAAAATTTAAATTGTATGAAGTTATTTCATACATGAATTTATATGATTTACGAATATAATCCTCTATGTGTCCAAAAAAGTTTATATTTTCTTATTATGGGATTTAAAGGTTTTCTTTGAGGAAAAAGTTCTTTTTCATATGGATATGATTTATTTCATATGATCAAGGGATATTATAATAAATGAAAAATATTAATTTGTTTTTATCCCTTTCACTATAATTTCATGTTTCTAACCATTATGTGCCTTATGTAGTTTTGTGCTCATCCCATGATTTAAAATGTTTTTCATAGGATTAAAGGATGAGTAGAAAAAAAAGAACACAATTTGAATAAAAATATTTTCTAATAAAATAAAATGTGTTATTTTTATAAGTATTTTATTGAGGAAAAAATAGATACTAATAGTAAGTTTATAAATAATAATGTATGGGGTTGTTATCTACGATTTATTACATAATTATCTAAAAATCTTAACCTCCAAGGTACTTGGGTATATAAGTGATCCAATATTTCAGTTTGATGTAATATGTTTTAGTGTGTTAAAAATGGTTCTTATTATTGGTATCAAATAAAAAAATATACTGATTATGTTTTCAGAACCATATTTATTAATGGTCAGGTCCTTATGGTAGTTATTAGATAAAATGTTTAGTAAAATTTAGGAATTATGATGTTTTCAGGTCAAGTTAACTGAAGAGTTATGGATAACATCATTGGTTTATAATTTTGTGATTGATCATATATCAAAGGCTTAGATGCCCCATTTTTAGGTTTTAGTTTATTATTTTTTGAAGCGATTAGTAATATATTTAGAGATTTTTCATCGGGTTTAGGTATATGTAACCCTTAGGTTTATCATAAAGTATTATTTCAGAAGAATTATTTTATGTTTTTGGGGTTGTAACTTGAAAGGTAGATATAACCTTTTATGATACAATATTAATTATTTTTGATGTTAATATGATGATTTTTTATGATAATCATCATATTTTTGGGAATGATATAGGAATTATATTAATATAGTTTCAGTAAAAGGAAACAATACAGGTTAGTAAACAACCCATCACATCTAGAAAGTCTACGGGGCTTGAAGCCAAAACTGAAGGGTGATAATGGTTAAACACATACCAATAGACTTTGTGATTCCCTAATTAGTATAAAAATGTTTTTAGTTAAATATATTGATAGATAAGGATTATGTTGATTATTGGAACATATGATTTATCAGATAGATAACCATATGATTGAAAAGTGATTTGGTGATTAGGTAATTAAAGTTATTTTACAAGAATATTATAATAATTTTAATGAAAATTATATAGTTAAGGTGAATAGAATATTATGTGATTTTACTTGAGGAATAAATTTTGAATTGTCCTTTGGAATCATATATGGTGTTAATGTGAATTTATGGTGATTCAAGACTAATATAACTTTGAAATTATGTTAGTAGTGAATATACTTTATTTATATAAGACTTTAAAATAAATTGATATTATTTGGAGATAAATGTTAAATTTATCTTGGAAGAATATGTGGCCAAATGTTTTGAATATTTAGATTTCAATCTTATTCTGGGATACTTTTATTATTTATAAGGTATCTAATTTATTGAATTATCTAGGTTGAAATTTTCATTTCAATTTTGAGGACATATAGGTAAAAGTTATATTTATTCAAATAAAGGTTTATTAGTTTTAGAAATTATCTTACCTTATTAAAAAAAATTTGTTTTTGTTAATGTCTAATGATGAGTGGAATGTATTTTTATCCTTTTTTGGTTTTTAGTTTTTCACTAGAAGTTTATTTATACACATTATTTAGAGAAAAAAATGATATTTTGGTGGAAATTGATTAAAGGTAGAAATTAAACTAGTTAGGTAAGTATATTTACTTATTTTAATAGTTTATATGTTAATGGAATTCGAAAAATAATGGAAAATGAATCATGGAATAAAAAGGTTATCATATTACCTTCATTTATTGATGAATCGATGGTATATTTTACACTTCAATGATTTATGTTTTTGTTGTCATTAGATTTCTCACGATCCATTCACTATATTATGATCAATTTTCCCTAACACTCCCCATTATTATTTTGGAATTACCTTTTTGTCCATATCGATATTTTCACATTGCACTAATTCTATCCTATTTTTAAAACCATGTTTGATGTTATTCCAGATAACCATTATATTTATCTTTATCTCTTTTTAAGAAGATGTTTTATTAACCCTTTTTTATATAGGGTTTAAAAAAATATTTTATAATTTCAAACTCTCAATTTCCTTGGTCATGTTAAAATTATGAGAATAATAATTTTTTGGGGGTCATGTTATTTATTATGATTTTAAAAGAACACTATGTTTGACATCATATGTAACACACAACACCAAGCCTAAAAAATCATGAAATATTATTATTCAAAGGTCATAGTTATAACCTTATCATTAAATTAGTGGATATGAATAAGATTGACCACATTATAAAATTTATACATATAAGGGGCCTACTGAAAAAAATATTGATAAATTATTAGAAAATAATAACTAAATTTTTAGTAATCATTTAATTCTTTAAAAATAAAAATTCCACAAAAATTATTTTTATTTTTATTTAATGTGTGAATAATATAATTGGTTTTTTGAATATTTTTTAAAATTATTTTAGAAAAATTAATTTAATATTTTAAATCATCATATTAAAATTATCTTAGAGGGAATTTTTTTTATCTTTCTGAAAAGATTTATTTTCAATGAATAGTAAAAATACCGATTTTTTGTAAAATTTCATTTATTTTCATTAAAAAGTACAATTATGATTTTAATTTGATATTAAATTAATACAATTATACTATAATTATAAATAATCTAATTAATTACATATGTGTAATAAATTTTCCATTATTCTGGTATAAGCCCATTTTTTGGACTCAAAAACAATTTTTTTAAAAAAACTAATTTTTTATTTCCTTTTATGTTTTAATATTAAATTAATTTATTCAACTTATAATAATTGAATATAAAAAAATTGATTCCATAATTGGAATCAGTAGGTCTCAATTGGGTAAATAATAATATTCTATTTTTAGTCAATGTTAATTGTAACTGTAGTAATTATTTGTCACCTCAATATGGGTAAATCAAGAAATCAAGGTTAAATTTAATATTATAAGTACTAAAAAACCATAAACCTTGTATTTAATATATTTTATTATTTTGTTTGACAATACTCATCCATGAATCAAATTTATGTTAATTTTGTGTAAATTTTCTTTAAAAATGACTTATATATTATTTTAAGTAAATATAAAGTAAAAAATGTAACTTTCTTTCTTTTAATATCTATAAATTTATTGGTTAGGATAAATAAAATTATTTTCATATATAAATGGATATATAAAATTAATATTATATTTATCATGATAATTTATTATTAGTTGTTACTGATCAAATACTTACCTTAAATGCATATGCAACACCAACCCAATTCTTGTGAAAGCAGTAGAAAAATAAATTAAATCATATTAAAAACTCAAAATGTAATATTGTTTGGGATATTTATAATATACTTAGAATTTTATAGATAAATATAAAGTACTGTGGATGTTTGAAAGGTTTATATATGAAATAAATTCCAATCTTATCATCTTTAAAGTAAAACTAAATGAATAATGCCAAAAATAACACTAATAATATTTTTTGTAAAATAATATTTTGGTAAATTATTTAAAAAACCCCAAAATAATAAATATTAAAATTAGGGTTATAAAGTGTCTAAAATATCATAACATGTCCAATTATGAGGAAATTTTTAACAGATAATTATAATTATTTCCCTTTAATATTGAAAATTCATTACCATAACTATGGTGAAAATTGGTTAACCAAGAATTTAAAACAAAATATAATGATTAAAATGATATGTAAACTATTTTAAATTTTGTTTTATGAAATTATTAAAACTATATTATCGTTATATTCGAATAATTGTCATTTTTGAACCATTTTAGATGAGTTTTACTCAAATTATATTATAATATTTCATGTATTTCCAAAAACGACATTAAGGATATTAAATATTAAACACTAATTTATTAAATGGTTCAAATTTAATATAAAACTATTATTTATTCATGTGAATTTTATATTTGATTAAATATAAAATATGATCCATTTTTTAAAGTTTCCTTTTTTATATTAACTTTATTACCCCTTAAAGTATAAAAAACATTGATTTTAGTTTAATTTTTAAAACGGTTAACGAGAGGCTAAAACTAAGAGATCAGGTTACAAATAAAACCAAAAAAAATTATTTTATGAAATGATTTAGACTCATCCTAATCCAATAATATATTTATATCATTTTGGAGAAATTTCCAATTAAAATTAATATATATTCATTTAATACAGTGTGTAATGCCAAGAGTTCCTCTCCCATTAGTTATAAAATGACACTTACTCTACTATATTCCTCACACTAAAATAAATTTTTGGATAGAAAAATACATTATAAATTACATTCTTAGAATCCATTTAAATTTTCTAGAGGTATTATTTTTAGCATAATAACAACCTTATAGGGATTAAGGTGTAATGTAAACGAGGTTGTCTGAAGAAGAGTTATAATATTTAACCAACTATTTTAGATTTATTTTTTCTTAAAAAAATTTAAAAAAATCATTAACAATGATGAAATAATACCACCAATATCTTATATATATTGAGATGATGTTATGTTAATGTAATAACATATATCCATCTCATCTTCTGTCAAATAGGAAATGAAACCATCATTCTTTTTTATAGTGGACTACCGCCTTATGATGATATGAAATTAGTTTTTCATCACCTCATCTCATGGGTGGTTATAATGATGAATTTAATATATATATATATATAATATTAATTAAATAATTAAAATTCTTGAAAAATTTAATATCATTTATTTTTATTACCTTCCCATCCATTAAAAAAGGATAACATCATTCGTGCGTTCATGTGGATTCCGACTCAATGAAGCAATGTGATTTAATTTTCACAACCACATCACATAAAATATTTATAAAAGTGTATTTAAAATAAATAATATCATATTTAGTGTATACTTAACATTTTTTAATGATAAAATAATACCTAACTTCTTTTTAACATGATCATTGAAAAAATTGAAATGTTACTCATCTGTATTTTTGACCTACCATCTCTGTGATTGTCACAAAGTTCATTCTTTATAACCATTTATCATCGATGTTTTTTAAATTATAATTTTTGTATATAAATAATAATTATACCATTATTAATATTATTCATATTAGAGAATAATTACCTTTTTTGCCATAGTCAACCTACCAAATTCATTTTGGATATATGATTTGAATATCATAAAAAAAGATTATTGGAACTTAATTGATTAAGTAATTGTATATAACATGGCAATAAATATAATAAAAGTAATGATAAGCATGGAAAAGGTTCCTAATTAAGTAAATATTTAATTTTTTTTTTAATTTTGAAATAAAAATAACATACCTGATGAGTTAGACATAAGGTAAGGGACACTATACATTAAATCTCTGTTTTAAATGTTTAAAGGATTCATTTTGTAAATTATTTTCTTCCATTTACATATTCATAAAATTATTTTATGGAAGTATTTTTATGCTAAAAATGAATTATAAATAATGTTTTCTGCCAATTTTTAATTTATAAAAAATCATTCAAATAGAATCTTATTTGTACATTATATGAAATGTTTTGTATTTTATTAAAAAAGGAAAAAATGTTCTATTTTAATGTATACAATGTCAATGGATTTTACCACCAAAAAACTATTATAATTTATCTTATTCTTTTATATTTTACTATTCTGTATTCAAATAAAAAATATTCTTCAATTTTTTAGGGTATATAAGTTTTAAAAATGGGAGTTTCAATGGAAAGGGAATTTCGATACTTGAAAATAATCTTCATATGGGTTAAAAAGAGTTTTCGATGGGTTTTAAGATGAAAACAATACAAGAATAAATATTTTTATTCATGATATTATACTTGAGAATTTTATATGATGTCTGGTGAGCTTGATATAGCTTATATAAATGGGTGATGATGATATATCTTATTCAAATATGTGAGCACGAACATAGCATTTATAAATTGGTGAACCCAAAATAGATCTCTAATGAATTGGGTAATGTTAAATGTATTTAATGTAAAGAAAGTAGTATTTTTCTAGGATTGTATCACCTATGTATTTAAAAGTTCTCTAGTTATTTCTAACACAATTTTTACATGGGTTCTGAATATAATGATCCAGGTTTCCAAAAAGGGTTTCTGTTCTCTTGCTACAAGTTTATAGTTTTTTCTGAGAATTAAAGTTTCTATTTTCTTATTTATATGATTTATATCACACTATCAATAAATAGTTTGATAAAGCTAAAATATTTAAGGGGTTTCATGTTTTTCACTACGTTAACAAATTTCATAGTTTATGTCCCTTAATGAGTTTTTTTGTACTCATCCTACATTTCGAAATATTTTCCAATGGTTTTAAGAATTTGTAGGAACAAAGAAGAAGTCAAGTTAATTTTTTTAAATATTTTCATGAAGATAAAATTGTTTTAATTTTTAAATGTTTTTTATTATGGGTAAAGTGGATACAAAGAAGAAGTTTCCAACTTGTAATGTATGAGTTTGTTACATAAGAGTTATGACTTAACACCCTAAAATTATAAACCTGAAAATATATTCATGAATTCATGAAAATGAAATATTTTTTAAAATTTAAAATATATATTTAATAAAGTCTAGGTCTGTATAAGTAATGTATAATTTCTATTACAAAATTTGAAGCGGTCTATGGTCTATTTTTTCTATATAATTCATAAGGTATAATTTATGGTATGTGTTATGTTTTTTTGTCAAGGTATAAAAATTATTGATAATTCCATGTATGTTTTAGGTATTTAGAACAACCTAATTATCATTATCAAAATATGTGATGATTTTTAGTCCATGAACATTAGAAATAACAAATATACTATTAAAATATTAGTTGGAGCTCCTATGTTGTCTATCGATAAGAATGATAATGTTGACACGGGAGAAATAGAATACCCTAATTATCATATTAAACTATGTCTTATTAGAATAGAATATTCTTCAAGGATTTTGAATAAATAACTAGAAAAATATAATATTTGAAACTTAGATAAGATATCTATGTTAGGTTTGGTCAAGGATATATATATACATAAATTAAATTATTTTAATTCCTATGAACCTTACTAATTTAGTAATAAATACAAGTCAAGATTTAAGTTAATCAATTAAGCCTAAATCCTTGTTGATTTATAATTATTGTATATAGATCTCTCTATTCCCTTGCAAACTGTGCATATAATATTTAGACACTACATGTATGTCATAGTTGACAATTTTACTTGATATACATAGAATTATTTTCTATTTATTAATTAGAAAAACTCTCTATTTTTAAATGTTTCTTCAATCACATTCAATATCTGAAAATGCAACATGTTTCCATTGTCTGGATTGATCAAGGTGGTGAATTTATAAACTATAGTTTTTATATGTTTTTATTGAAAATTTATAAATCCTTATATATAAATACCAATAACTCCCCAATATAATAGATTAATATAATGATAGAATAAAACATATCAAGAAATTACCTAGACAATGTTACGTGCATAATTAGTAGATTTTTATTGCTAAGTGAAAGTCGTGAGTACATATTTTTATGCTTTAAATTAAGGGTTATTTCATCTAGTTTTTATCAAAACCCCTTAATAATTATCTACAAGATGGAATACTATACTTAGAAAATATAAAAACATTAGATGAAAAGTTTTCATTTGAGTACTAAATGTAATCTTTATAAATTTGATCAAAAATATGATAAATCTATATTTCATGGTTATTCTACAACTAGTAAGACTTATCTTGTTTCCATAAAATTATAAGACACTATTAATGAAAATTTTATTTTCATGTCTGATGAAATTGATCCTTATTTGTGATTAAACTTCACAAAGTTACACATTTGAAACCACATATGCTTTGTTACCAAAAGTGGAATCCCATCAATTGAAGATTAATATACTTGAAACTAGAGTAATGTAAGAAATTATTCCAAAATTTCGTATAAAAAACATTAATTAAATTGTATTTTAATATCAATGTAACTTTTTACCTAGGAATCATAGAGTCTTACAGAATCATCTTACTGAGAACCCAATTTGGGATGTAATTTAACAAGTTAAAAACATAAATTCATTAGGAAATGACTATGATCATATTTTTTTTATTCACATCATTAACCTAAAATGACTATTGAATCATTGGGTGGTTAATGTTGGACTATTTTAACACATGAAGAGATTAATCCGTTTGAAGGGAGAAAGGTTTGGAACTTGGTTTAGTTTCCCAAATATTTAACTATTATATGAGTAAAAAGGATCCATGGAAATAAATTTCAGTAATATGGTATTATTTTTAAGAATAAATCAAGTCAAATTTCCAAGGGGTATAATTAGGAAGATATAAAATATTATAGAGAGATTTTTTGTTCTTTTTCTAGCCTTAATTCAATTCATATTCTTTTTTCCTTTATGTATCAACATTATTTTACTCTATATAAAATTATTATAGAGGGTTTATTCTATAATTTATATGAATGTGAGGTTTTTTATAAATAATATACCCTAAATTTTAAAATTTGAATTTTTAAGGACATGTTTTCAAACATAAAAAATCTCTTCGGAGACTTAAACCACTTCTATGAGGTCAGTATGATCCATTTTATGGTTATCTAATTCAAAATGATTTTATTAAATAAATATTTTAACCCAATTATTATATCTAAAAATATAACAAGGAAAATATCCTTACACATATTTATTTTGATGAAATTTTCTTTTGATCTACCCAAAAAACTCTCACAGATATTTCCAGAAACTCATGTAGAGTGAGTTAAAGATGAGTATAATGTGAGAACATAATTTATTTATTTTCTTTCAAATTACTCATAATACAAAAAGAATAAATTTAGCTACATATAATTTTTTAATAGATTAACTTAAATTTTTAGGTTTTGATAATTCTTCAAGTATTAGTACTATGGAAGGAGCCTCCCATAATCTTAATCTTAATGTGATTGAAAAAGTTGTTAATTGAAAGTTATTCAAATATTAGATCAGAATCTTAATCTATATAACAAATAACTAACCATACATTATGTACTATGTACCTTGTGTATGATATTCCAAAAAAAAGAAAATTAATACCATATTAATTCAATCAAATATATATTCCTGTATCATAAATGAACTCTAGAACATTTTTTATTCTAATTTTCAAAAATTGAATTTACTCTTAAGAGTTATTCTAATGATAAATTCGGTGGATGTAAGATATATAAGAAGATCACTTTAAAAATTTATCATTTCATATGTGAGTATTTAATTTGTTGGTCCAATATGAAACAACACCCAATTTTACTTTACACTATATAAGAAAAATATATGGTGTCTTTAAGTAATTATGCCTAGTTGGTGTTGTTATAAAACACAATAATATATTTCCATTAATGTTTTACTAAAATTATAATTAATTTTAATAGAAAAATAATTAGATCATTATCTATTAACCCATCAAATCACTCACTTTGGAATCACATTGATATAAGACACCACTTTATTTTAGACCACACAAAAATAGATATAATATTCTCGATTTTATCATAGCATAAAACAATTTTTCTAAATTTTTTATTAAACCCTTAAATTCTGATAGATTTGAATAAAATAAATAAACTTTAGACAGGATCAATGAATTTTTTTCATTATTTATTATTCTTATTTAAACTTTCTCCTAAAAAGAAAAACTATTTAAGAAACGAGGAGGAAATTATTTAATTTATAATCGAAATAAAATTTTCATGGTGGTACATTAGATCATATAGAGGATCATTAAATAGATCTTATCAAATTTAATAATAATATATAATGAAACCAAACCTAAGTGGAGTTAAAATTTGGATTATGTTTAATGGATATTATCTTCCATATAGTATGATTTATTTTTATTTTTTGATTTTATATGTTATTTGAATAGTTTGATATTCTAATATCATATATATTCTTCATTATATAATTCTATAAAGTATATATTTTTTGTTTAAAATTAACTTTTTATGAGTTCCCCCATGTATTTATTACTCTGTAATAATTCGATTAAATATTGAGTAATTGGGAGATATTTTATTTAATTATTCACAATATTTTATTTAATGAATCATAATAGAATTTATTTTGAATGTTATTTTGAATCATATTCATGAGAAGAAGATCATCTATAGGTATTAGAAGATAACTTCCAAGAGTTTTTCCTTTTTCATCATATCACCTCTTAATATTTGTTAATAACTCTCTTTATGTATGATAATCCCTATTAAATGAGTAATGTGTTTTATCTATCATTTTTTTATTAAAGGGGAGAGTTACACTCTAGATTTTTTTTCATAAAAAAATGTTTTTACTATTTTTTATTAATTATAAATATCTGTGAAATTATATAAAGTGTATACTATTTTATTGTTCTTTTTTACCTTTAAAAAGGCGGGGAAGGATTTATTGAGGATTCAGAGAACGATTTACAATGGATTTCGAATGTTATATTAATTTATATTATGACTAATGTGTTTTAAATTATCTTACTCAATGGATATAATTTAGGCTTTCTTATATTTATATAGGATACTGGTTGAATTATTTCCATTTTAAAGGTAGAGGTTTTTTTATTTGGGTGAAGATATTGATATGTTTTTATTTCTTGAAGGGAAATATTTGACTGATTTAGGGAAGAAATTAATTTTCAAGAAATAAATAAAATTATGACAATGTTTATAATGATTAATTAGTTTTTTAAATAATATAAAAAATTTATTTCTCCTAAACCTATATTATTTCTTAAAGGACAATTTTTTGTTTTCAAGGACATTATATTCAAGGGTGGATAATTAGACCGTACATCATATAACATGTTTTAAATATGATTTTTTATTCAAACATAACATTGATTTATTCTTTCATTTATGTTTTATTATTATCAAAAAGGGAAATATTTTTGATTGAATGACTCTTATTTTTTTTAGTTTTTAAAAATAAAAATACACATAATTAATTTTTTCATTTTACTTTTCCTTGGATGTTTATTTTTTTGCATGAAATTTTATTTTTAGGTTGATATGTTATAATAATTTTTTTTGGTCTATAAATTTATTGATTCATAAAATATTATTTTTTATTGAAAATATAGATAAACACATTGAATTATAGTGGTTAAAGTTGTTTCCCTAAAATGAAGGAAGGTTGTGTCTAATAATGTTGAAATTTAACTTGAATTAAACTAAATAAAATCTTGGGAATTATTATATTTAATGTATATAATTAAACCAGATGATTTTTGGATTAAAATGTTGTTTATTATTTCATTATCTAGAAATTTTATTGTATGTGACACTCTGTAAACGTCTATTTGGATTCGAGTGAAAACATTTGTAATATTTTTATTAGTGCACTAAGAGGTAGCATCTGAAAAATTATTCACATTAAGGATCATATAATTTTTCATGTTACTTGTTGACTATTTTATATAGAATGATAAAAAGGTTATGAGGTGTAAAAGTTTAATTTTAATATCTTTTTGATCAAGGGATTTTTCAAATTGGATGAAAGATCCCTTTAGATAGGTTTATAATATAGAAATTTCTAGTTTCATGAGCTTTATATCAATTGTGAGATCGAAAGGGTTATTGTGGCTAGTGTTACTTCTATCTGATCAGTATGATTAATAGATTTTATTGATTGAATGTTAGATAAAATAATATGGATTTTTGAGTTCAGGAAATTCTAGGATCAAAAGTTGGATCCCTAGGATCATGTTTAAGGATCCTCATGCCACTTCAGATATAGGTGAAAAATTCTGTTGAATTTAAGTTGTTGGTAATAAATAACCTTTTTGGAGTTTATAAAGATACTTTTGAATAATATTAATGAGTTTATAAATATTTATTTGTTTTAATTTTATTTGTTACATATTGATTTTATCTGATATTAGACTATATTACAACAGATTTAATTTTCCACTAATTTTTCACTTTTTTACTCCGATTATTGATCAGAAATCATATTAGCAGCTCATCCTACTTACTAAAGTAGAAGAAATGTTTTTAATCATCACTAGAATAAAAATAAATCCCCTATTATTTTTTCACATCAATTATCTTATAGGATTATAAAACTACTTAGAATAGATATTAGTTTAATATCCTTGAAATATAAGAAATCATGATTCATTCTGCACAAACTTAAATGGTGCATCCTTGATTTTGGTTTTATAGCCTTTAAAGGTGTAAAATTTTAAAAATTTTCATGTTATTAAAATCAACATCATTGGTCTAGGTTACACCATCATAAAAGGCCCATCATTGGTCATTATTTCATTAACTTACGAATGAAAAAAATGGTTCTTATCAAAATTCCATTTTAAGTATGATGATTTATTATTATGTGGAAGTTAACTACTTGTGTTCTGATTACCTTCATAAGGATAAAAATATAGAACACCTACCTCCTCCCTGGAAGTTGAAAAATTTTAATGTACCGAGTTGTATATATTTTAGTCACCCACAAAGGAGAACATAATGATCCTATGACATGTATATATGATAACATTAATTCGTTGTAATGATCAATCATTCTCACAAAATAGGTAACCAGTACCATTAATAGTATGTATTTCATGAATAAATATATAGTTAACAATAGCTTCCTCAACTAGGAAATACAAACTATTAATGAGGAATGTGACATCTCATCCTATTACTCTCAACACACAATTCAATGCATAACTAGAATATCTCAATTAGATCCTTTCATTGGAAATAAAGTCTACACCCTACAAATAAATACAGGAATGAATGATTGAGTCAATATAAATGGTGAACTTGATGTTAAATCCTTTACCCAAGAAAGAGATCAACTAACCATATACATTTACTCGTGATGTTTCACTGACAAGTAATTCATTTCTGATTTCTCCTTTAATATATAATATCACATTCCAAATAAATGATTAAATGAACCATAGAATTCATAATTCCTGGCTCATTTAGTGGAAACCAGAAGATACCTTATGAATCCATAAACCACTAGATGACACATCAAGCATATTCCACTACCAAAATTAAATACGAGGCTCCATGAAATGTAAGTACATGTTTTCATTCCTAGTTCCTCCAGCACCATATGGTGAATTCATTAGTGTAAGAATATTATATCAGGAGGTAAATCATGAAACTCTATAGAAGGTAAATATTTGTGGTCCATATTACAAATGATTAATCACAAGGAGTAAGGTATGCCATGTTACCACATCTAATATCTTTGAAAAATTTTCCCTAAAAAAATGTTTATTTTATTTACATTAGGGAGTTTAATGATGAATTTGAATACATCCATACAATAATTTGGAATCTTATTAGGATATCTCTATCAATTAATCATTTTATCCATCATTATATAACAACATCCCCAAAATAATATATTAAGTAAGTCACTATAGAGATCTTGACCTCAATTTTTTAAAACGATGAGACCTAAGAGAAGGGATCGCCATGGGAAGCTAACTATTGAATACCAGGAGCAGTTTCATTCAATTGGTCATATTAACACTCACTAGAACTATTAGTATCTCTGACCCAAAATTGCAGAGTATCAAATGAGGGCCACAAATCGAAAATGTTGATTCCCACACTGTACAACCCCAATTATGATCTACAATCTAAACCCCAATCATCTAGAAAATAACCTAAAAATGTGTGTTTTCAAAGGGAAATCCATGATCATAATTCCTTTACCATATTTATATGAATATTTATTAGGTTTATTAGTGTATAATAATAGTTTAATGAGGATCTACCATGTATTTATTATCAACTAAAGGAAACTATAGTCATGGATTCCATCCTTGTGACACCATTATAGAATACACTAAAGGTCATCCTGAGAGAATATTCTTTGAGGATCCTCCTTGAAAAAATAAAATCAATAAATCTATAGGTTCTCATAGTGGAATAAATTGTGAATGTCCTCCCTATAATACCATACTAAATTACGTTAGAGGTCCTCCCCAAATAATACCTAATGATGGTATTTCCTAGTAAACCATATTCAATAAATATATAGGTCCTCCTAAGAGTATATTATATAAATTCCCCCCACATCACCATACACAAAAACATTGGGGGTCCTCCAAGTATTAATAATCATGGATTTCATCCATAGGTCATTGAACATATAAAAATTTATGATACTCCTCATGGTTGTAAAAAGGAATTCATCATCCATATAGGTGATCCTTGTGGGATGATGAAACAAAAAGACACTAAATTTCATCCTTAGAAAAACAAACATAGAAAAACTTCCCATTTTATAGTAATGATTAATCACAAAGTCCATATTCATGGAACAAATTTTAATGGTTCTCCCAATAATAAAAAAAATGTCTGACAAAGAGGTCCTTATATAACCAAATCACTAACAATCTATGTCCATTGAGGTCCTACTTATAGAAAACAATTTTATAATTTTTTTGATCCTCCCCAAATTATTTACCGAGAATATACTCTTAATGATAAAAAATATATCTTTCATGAATATCCTCTCTATGTAATAAACCTAAAAACTAGAAACTACAGAGGTTTTCATATTTGAAACCACGATGACATCCCTTGAGGTCCTCCCCAAGGAATGTGATGCATAAGTCTTCCTTGTGAAAAATATTTATGTAAGAATAATGGTCCTCCACATAACTGAGAATCTAGAATCAACCATGGAGGTACTCCACAAATTTTTTTCAAGGAGACATATTATAAGTACTAATTTTATCACCATGTCAATGTTACTTTGAATTTGACCTTAAATCAAGAAGAAATTTGGAATATAAGGAGAACTACACTAGGCACCCTGTCATCAATTGGTGATGTCTCATTCTAGTTAACAGAGAGTCAGAAGAAATGATTATAATCTATGAGCCCCAAAAAATTTAAACACATGTAGGTGAGTAATTAAATTCTTAATAATACTAATAATTATTAAAAAGTAGCGTAGAAATGGCTTGTCAGGCCAGTTTAAAGAACCCCTCAATAAAGATGAAGTGAAATCCAGGGTTACATGGAATTTTTTTAATGATAAAATAATTATCATATTATAGAATATTGTAACTCTCTAGTATTGTAATGCCCCGAACCAAGTTACCCAGATATGGTGAATTATTTTAATACATTGGCATGATTACAAGGAACCAAGTCTCGAAGGACCGATCTATTTAGCAGTCTAGGAAAATAGATTACATACATGAATGTTACATTACACTTTATAACATACAATACAAAATAAATAATACTTTATGAATTCCATTATTCCCTTGTCTTAACCCTAAATATCAATCACAATACACTTCTTGGAAACCTGGGAAAAATAAAACATAGAAAGGGGAGAGTTCAGATGCTTAGTAAGGATAACAATACAGCAAAAAATTTCATAAATAAGCATAAACATTTAAGGAAATGTATAACTAAAAAAATCATTTTAAACTTGAACTTCAGCATAATATGGAAAAAATAAAATGAAGTAATTACATTTACTTATTCCCATGGATATTCTACTAGTCGAATAATCACATGTAATATCACTATCCACATTCATAATTATGGAATGCATAATGCCAAACTATCATAACCACATAGTCAAGGCCTTGTGCCAAGACTAAAAATAAGAGTTTCTCAAGGCCTTATGCCAAGACACTAGTTTGTCTCATAAGACCCATCGATGCATCAAGGAGCTATAGCGAGCTCCACCCATCACTTATAAGTCCAATGCATTCCTCATATGAACAGGTTTAGACATAAAATAAACATTCATATTAGATAGCATACGAAATGTCAATAATTTCTCCATAAACCATGAATGGTATAAAAATAACAAATCCACAGTCAAACATATCACTAAAAAATCAATACAATATGGACGTTTTGTATCATAATAATTCAACTTCAAATAATCTTAAAATCCATCAAAGGATGTTTACATAGATGAAATCAAATCTATTTGAGAGAAATATCTCATTTTTTAGAAATCTTTTTTAAGTCTCAAAATTTATAAATGAAGTAATTTAACAGATTTTTTTAATTAATGTGTCCCATACCACTTTGAAACTTTTTAAAAGAGTTATCATTTCAAAACATTCATGTCCATATAATTAAATCCTTAAAATCGTTTTGAAAATATAGACATTAATTAAAAGGTTTTAAAAAGATAAATCTTTAAAACATTTAACATGATGATATAGTTAAATATACCCTAAAATAAAAACTTAAAAGAATCCTTTTGAAAACATTTTTATGAAATATGGGTCTCCATGATAAGTATGTCCTAAAAAATACTAACACAAGAACAATATCGGATAATAATGAGATTGAGGAACTAAACCTTTACCAATTTAGTAACTTAAGAAACATACACCCCATGAAATAAGTATCATACAATGAAGATTTAAATATACATAAATTAAAGTTTATTACCTAAATAATACAATTATGGACAATACATACACAACACAAAAGGTAATATTGGCAATATGGCACGAATCTCATGGGAATAAGGAGTGAGATGAAAACCCCTTACCTTGCACTTTCCTTTTCTTGAGGGTACCTTTAACCTTCTGTATGAAGACCATAGTATGTTATTATGTTATTAAAGAACCATATTAACATTTATGATATCATAAATTATTCATTTATGACTTTATACTACCCATTGAATAATAATTTCCATGTTAAATTAACATTTTAGGTAATAATTACTTTCTTTATCGTATGTGTTTAACTTGTTAATCTTGATTGTATCACTTAGATAATGATTTATATAATTACATAATATAAAACATGATTTATATATAATATATATTTATAATATAAATATGTATAATAGACATATATATGAAATGGAAAACACCGTTTATCGAGATGGTAGTACGTACGTACGCATAAACGTTGTTTCCATTTTCATAACGTAATGAACGAAACTAAGTGAATAAAATATATGTAATTACATATATATATATATATATATATATATCTCTCCAGTAGCATTATTATGTCATATATTACAAACATATTAGTAATATATATATTTATAATCGTCGATGAACGGTGAATGTGTAAATGAATCTCATCACATCGTGGAGACGGTAATCTGTACGTACGTACGAGCGACAATATCATTACCATAAAGGTGTGGAATTGGATAGTATATTAATTTTACAGAGAAATTATCATTTTATTTTCATTATTTATATACATATTACTCATCATTATATCCATCCATATAACATAGATTATAATAACAAATTACACCACGGCGTGGAGACGGTAAGCCCTACGTACGCATGTAGAGTGACATTATCATTCATAAGATAGATAGAATAATAAATATAGTTGTGAAATATTTATATTAAAATTATAGTATATAAAAGATACTAGAGGTATTATTTTTGAATGGAAATAACAAATAAAGAATAAGTGGAAGAAGAAAGGAACTTGAAAGAGGGTGGTGAAATCATTACCTCTTCTTCAGGTTCTTCCTTTTGATTTGATCAAAGGGGCTCCTTAGGTTGGATTTATGATCAAAATAATGACTGTAGGAAGAAGTGAGGGAATTTGGGAGGATATTCGGGTAGGGTTTGTCCGAGCCAAATTGCTTTAGAGGTGTGATTTTGAGATAAGGGGAACTTCCCTTTTATAAGAGGGGTGAGGGTCACTTTAGGAAAAGATTAAAGTATTAATTTATTATACAATAATATTAGGTTTAAAATGTTTCAAAATTCATTTATTTAAATCATTATGTCGTTATGGGTCATAATTCTATCAACCAATATGTTTTAGACAATTTTAGGTTACTATTTTAACCTTATCATTTAGATTTAACTCTTAGTTAAATAGTTTAACTATTACCGTGTCGTCTTGTATTCTTACTATATATGGTTTATAAACTTACTATAAACTTCCAAGAGTACCTCAAGTGGCTCATTAATGACATATTTAATATTATTTAATCCCTTTGGCCGAACCTTAAATTTTTAATAATATTATTTCAACCAATAATATAGTATTTGTTTTAAATATTAATTTATGTAAATTTTGAAACTATTTGTTATTCTGTTTTTGTGAAAGTCATAAAAAATTGATTACTTCGAAAAAGATAAATTTAATCATTCCTAACATGTCATAATCACCTATAAAATTCGTGGATGTCCTGAAAACTTTGTAATTATATTTATTTTAATATTTATAATAGCATTTATTTGATTCTTTCATTAATAAGGTAACAACTGCATCATCATTGTGTCATAAATAAATTTAAATATTTAATGTCTAAAAATTATAAATAAAATACCATTATATAGGAAATATATTTATCTTTCCAATGAATATATATAGTAGAAAATATAATTTATATAAACATTTGTAAAAATTAATCTACTAAAAGATATGTGTTTTTGTAAATTTTTCCTTTAAGTTAATTAATCTAAATTGTCATTATCACTTCCAAGTGGCTCAAAGCGGTCCCAAAATCAACCCAAAAATGACCATGGTCATTAATGACTCCACAAATAAGTTTTGGACACGTTTTAATGTATTTTTCAATTATTATAATATTCTTTTTACGTTGAATTAATCTATTTATCTTTACTGGCGTTAAATAAAAGTCAAAAGTTACTATTCACATAAAATTATTTTCATATTATTGAACCACATTTTATTTATTAATAGAAACCATATATGTTGTATTTTCAAAATTCAACTCACAGAAGTGGTAAAATTCATTTTAATGAAAAATTTAGTTTTTTTAACTACTATTAAGTGGTTTCACGATTCATCAAAAATTGATGTTTTTCAGAAAAATACCAAATATTCAACCTAATCTATAATTGATATTCCGAATTCAAAAATGATGTCTATTTTTATAAATTGAATACATAGAAGTGGCATTAATTAATTTCAAATTAATTCTCGTTCTTAAAACAAATTGCGTGTTTTAAAGAAACAATAACTATCAAAAGATTGACACTTGTTTATGTATAATTTCAATGTGAAAATAATTCCCATGACCAAAATTGGATTTAATGGTAAAAAATTAATCTAATCATACTTCCAAGCCATTAAAACTAATAATTGAACACAATAAATTTTTTTGATTAAAAAAGTAGTTTTAAGTTAAAATATAGTATTTTTAACTATTCAACCAAATAAAGTTATCAAAAAATACCAAAAATTTATTGAAACTAAATTTTTATGTCTCTATTCTAAAGAAGAAGTTTATTTTATCAAATTGGATATATAAAAGTTTCAAATATTGTATTTATAAAGGGTTCATCATTAAAAGGTGGTAAAATTGCGTTTTTTGAAAAATACTTCCTTTATCTGAAAAAATGAATTTGTTTTTACATTATGTCTAAGATACTCATAATATGAATTATAAAATTATAAGGATTATATAAAGTTCAAATTTTAGTTAATACTATTCATAACAGCTTTTGAGCGGCTAGTTTGGTAAGTGGTGGTTCTCTTGAACTCGGTGTTGCGTGTAGTGATAGTTATTGAATTATTTTGAAGAAATATCATGCTATGAAATCTTGGGGTGATTCATTCTCCCCTACGTCAATAATTTCATCCTCTCAATTTGAAATTGGTCTTAGAAAATAAAAGGTTGAAAATAGAAAACACCTTTGTGGAAAACCCAAATCAGAAATTGGGTTAATAAAATTTAGTATTAACTAGAGGGAAAGAGAAATGAAAGGGTCACCAAAAAATTATGATCTCGATTAGGAGAACATTGGTGGCAATTAGAGACACATAATTGGAGGAAAAATTTAAATATTTATAGATAGTGATTGAGGTCATCAATCACAAACAAGTGTAAAATTGAGGGCCTTAAATTCATCAATCTATGATGATTTAAAATACCATCAGTTCAACAAAACATATGTTATTAGGATAACACATTTCTGGTTTTAATATCCTTTCACTAAAGTATAAGAATTAATTTATTCATAGAATAAGAGAAGAATAAAAATATATACTTGACGAGTAGAGTCCCATAATTTAACTAATTTCTACCACAAACTCATATTTCACTCTAAAAGATAATAGATCCTAAAAATAATATTCTATTTATCCTAATTGTATAAGGTTAAAAAAATGAATTTATATTTACTATACTAGAATTTTTTTAACAAAAGACTAAATTATTCAATCCAGGACATCACGTGGTCTTGTGTTAGGTGATACACCCTTGTCGCCCTTCAATTGCGGGTTCAAGCCTCGTGGCCTTGCCGGACACGACAGATTGCTGCCCGACCTCCGGGTTGTCCTTTTATGGAAATCCAAAAATAATCTCAAACAATAATGATCCAAAATACTTCTTTCCAAACTCACAGTCCAAAATTTATAAGGAAGTTAAACACAATGAAGATCTTTTTTACAACGTAATAACATGTGAACACCTTCATTATGTATTTTTTTAAAACACTGCAACATCCTGAATTACCATAAAACCTTATTGATTACATTCATGATCCCTTATTACTTATAGAATACTGGTTATACTCCTTCTATCCAAAAATGTTGTAAAATCTAGCAATGACGAAATATACAAATAATTAATTAGTTTCAAGGTAGTCAAGAATATCTAATATAATTTATCCAAATCAATCTTGTATTATTCCAAAATCACTACCTTAGTATCAGAACCATATTATGGTTTATCTTTCTCTTAACCATATATTTTCCAAAAATTTAACCTGATATTGAGCCACTTTCCTTGGTTCCACACAATCTCAAGTCCTTAATGAAATTGTACTGCAGTACAATCCTTATATACTCAATAATTATTATAACCAGTACATTATTGATACAACACTAAAATGACATAATTCTCTAATAACAACATAAGAACTGTAATCATTCCTCCTCATATGTGGTAGTATCATAACATGATTATTATCCAATAGCCTCATTTTGGGCATACTCTGATGATTTGGACATTGGTTCGCGTAGTGTCCCAACTCCTTGTAGATGAAGTAGTGTACATTTGAAACCTTTTTCTTACCCTTGTAGTCACGTACATGGTGTCCTTTTTCTCCACACTTATAATAAACGCCCATTCCCTTTAAGAAAGTTCAAGGGTGTTTCTTCCCACAGTTATCACATATGTGAAAATTATTCTTTTCCCTCTTCCCTTTATCCATCTTTCTCCCTTCCATCCTTTTCTTCTCTTGCTTCCCTTCAAAGCCAATGGACTCAGAGAATTATTTACTTATTTTATTAACACATGATATGATTTCTTCATATCTTGAGAATACATGGGAGACTATTCCTATTCTAAATGTTGGCTTAATGTTGAGAAATATATGATCCTTCTTACTCTTTGTATCATACGTATTTATGAAGTACACATTCCTTCTAATGGGTGCCATTTATATACAATAGCATAAACTAGGTCAGTTTATGAATTGAAATAATTCTAAACATGTAAAATACCTAACGTAAATTGAACGGTTTATAAATATAATCCATAATCATAAAAATGTTTTCTTTAAGGAAGTATATACTCATAAACCGTTCATAATGGTTTCTAAAAGAAAATGAGAATTTTTCAAAGTATATCCCCCGGGAGTGTCATAACCAAGAGTGAAGCAAGGCCCGTTGTCGTGCACCAGTTCCCATTCAAGTCTATCTCAAAGTGGTGTTTTCGAGTTTTACCCCTAGGTACATCTGTTCTAGAGCCGCCTCTACTGGCTCGTATCCAGATAGGGTTGTATTGCTTGGAAAGGTCACAAAATCTCAATAGTACCAAAATTTTAATAAGTTCTTCTATACTAATCGTCAAAGTCTATCTTAGGGTAATGTGCTCTAAAAAGAGTTTATCTAAATCTAGTTTCCAAGGTTATTGCTAAACTTCATCTGATACCAATTGTAATGACCTGACCCTAGTTACCCAAAATCGGTGTATTATTTTAATACATTGACATGATTACAAGGAACCAAGTTCCGAAGGACCGATCTATTTAGCTATCTTGGAAAATAGATTACATACATGAATGTTACATTACACTTTATAACATACAAAACAACATCAATAATCCTTTATGAATGCCATTATTCCATTGGATTAACTCTTCATATCAATCACAATACACTTCCTGGAATCCTGGGAAAAATAAAACATAGAAAGGGTTGAGCTCTGATGCTCAGTAAGGATAATAATACAATAGAACCTTTCATAAATAAGAATAAACATTTAAGGCAATGTATAAATAAAACAAAATCCTTTTAAACTTTAACTTCAGTATAATATAGAAAAAATAAAATGAAGTAATTACATTTACTTAGTTACATGGATATTCTACTATTCTAATAATCACATACAATATCACTAACCACATTCATAATGATGGAATGCATAATGCCAGACTATCATAACCACATAGTCAAGTCCTTGTGCCAAGAATACTAATAAGATTTTTTCAAGGCCTTGTGCCAAGACACAAGTTTGTCTCATGAGACCTATCGATGAATCAAGGAGCTATAGTGGGCTCCACCCATCACTTACTAAGTCCAATGCATTCCTCATATGAAAAGGTTTAAACATAACATAAACATTCATATTAAAGATAGAATACTAAATGTCAATACTTTCTCCATAAAACATGAATGGTATAAAAATAACACACCCACAATCAAACATATTACAAAACCTTCAATACAATATGGATGTTTTGTATCATAATAAATCAACTTCAAGTAAGCTTAAAATCTATCAAAAGATATTTTCATAGATGAAATCAATACTATTTGAGAGAAATATCTCTTTTTTTAAATCTTTTGTAAGTATCATAATTTATAAAGGAATTCATTTAAAAGAAATTTTTGAATCAAAGTGTACCATACAACTTTGAAACTTTTGAAAATAGTTATCATTTCAAAACATTCTTGTCCATATAAATAAATCCTTAAAATCCTTTTGAACACAAGGACATTAATTAAAAGGGTTTATAAAGATAAATCTTTAAAACATTTAACATAATGATCATGTTAAATAGACCCTCCCATAAAACCTTGAAATATTCCTTTTGAAATTTTTTTTAGGAAATATGGGAATCTATGATTTGAATGTCCCAGAAAATACTTACACAAGAACACACTCGGACAATAATGAGACTGAGGAAATAAACCGTTACCAATTTGGTAACATACGAAACATACACCCCATGAAAGAGGTATCATAAAATGAATATGTAAATACACATAAATTAATGTGTATTACAAAAATAATACAATTATGGGTATTATATACACTACAAAAAAGGTAATAGTGGCAATATGGCACGAATCTCATGGGAATAAAGAGTGAGATGAAAACCCCTTACCGTGCATTTTCCTTTAGTCGATGGTACATTTAACCTCTTGTATGAAGACTGTAGTATGTTATTAAATTATATCATAACCATATTAATATTTTTGATATCATAAATTATTCATTTATGACTTTATACTACCAATTTAATAATAATTTCCATGTTAAATTTGCATTTCGGGTAATAATCGCTTTCTCTATCGTACGTGTTTTAACTTGTTAATCTTCATTGTTTCACATAGATCATTATTTAAATAATTATAGAATATAAAACATGATTCATATATATTATATATTTAGAATATAAATATGTATAATAGACATATATATGAAATGGAAAACGCCGTTTATGGAGACGGTAGTCCGTACGTACGCATAAACGTTGTTTCCGTTTTCATAATGTATTGAACGAAACTAAGTGAACAAAATATATGTAATTGCATACATAAATACATACATATATATATATATATATATCTAGTAGAATTATTATTTCATATATTACAAAAATATTAGTAATATATATTTTTATAATCGTCGATGAATGGTGAATGTGGAAATGAATCTCATCGCATCGTGGAGACAGTAATCCATACGCACGCACGAGAAACACTATCATTTATTTAAAGGTGTGGAATTGGATGGTATATTAATTTTATAGATACATTATCATGTTATTTTCATGATTTATATACATATTAATCATCGTTATATCCATCCAAATAACATAGTGTTGAATAACAAATTACACCACGACGTGGAGACGGTAAACCGTACGAACGCACGCATGGTGAAATTATCATTAATAAGATGGATAGAATAATAAATATAGTTGTTAAATATTTATAATAACATTACAATAAATATAATATACTGGATTTATTATTTTATAATGGAAATAACAAATAAAGAATAAGTGGAAGAAGAAAGGAACTTGAAAGAGGGTGGTGAAATCATTACCTCTTATTCGGGTTCTTTCATTCAATTTGATCAAAAGGGATATTTAGGTTGGCTTTCTGATAAAACTAAGGCCTCTATGTTGAATTTAGGAAAGTTGGGAGGATATTTGGGTAGGGGTTGGCCGAGCCAAATGGATTTGGATGTGTTATTTGGAGAGAAGAGGAAGTGCCGTTTTATAAGAGGGGTGAGGGTCACTTTAGGAAAAGATTAAAGTATTAATTTATTATACAATAATATTCGGTTTATAATTGTTCCAAATGAATGTATTTATATCCTTAGGTGTTTATGGGTCAGAATACTCTAAACCAATAGGTTTTAGAAATGTCTAGGTTACCATTTTAACAATATCATCTAGATTTAACTCTTAGTTAAATAGTTTAACGTTTTCCGTGTCTTCTTGTATTCTTACTATATATAGGTTATAAACATACTCTAAACATCCAATATAACCTCAAGTGGCTCATTAATGACATATATATTATTATTTAATCCATTTGGTTATACCTTACATTTTTAAGAATATTATATCAACCAATAATATAGTATTTGTTTTAAATATTAAATTATGTAAATTTTGACACTATTTGGTATTTTGTTTTTTTGAACGTCATCACAACTTTATTAATTCGAGAACGATACATTGAATCAGCCCTAACATGTCATAGTAACCTAGAAAATTCTTCTATGTCAGAAAAAAATTAAAATTATATTTATTTTAATATTTATAATACCATTTATTTGATTCTTTCTTCAATAAGGTAATTTATGCATCATCATTGTGTCATAAATAAATTAAATTATTTAATGTCTAAAAATTATAAATAAAATACCATTATATAGGAAATATTTTTAAGTTTCCGATTAATATTTATAGTGGAAAATATAATTTTTATAACCCTTTCTAAAAATTAATTTACTAAAAGATATTTGTTTTTTTTTCATTTTTGCCTTTACTTTAAGTTAATTAATCTAAATTGTCATTATCACTTACAAGTGGCTCAAAGGGGTCCCAAAATCTACCCAAAGATGCCCATGGTCGTTAATGACTCTACCAATAATCTTTGGACAAATGTGTAGGTAATTTTGAATTATTATAATATTCTTTTTACCTTGAATTACCCAATTTACCTTTAACCACAGTAAATAAAAGTCAAAAGTTACTATTCATAAAAAATTATTTTCATCTTATTGAACAAAATTTTACTTACTAATAACAACCATGTATGTCTTATTTTCAAAATTCAACTCACAAAAGTGGTAAAATTCATTTTAATGGAAAATTTAGTTTTTTAACTACTACTAAGTGGTTTCACCATTCATCAAAAAATGATGTTTCTCAGAAAAATACCAAATATTCAGCCTAAGATATATTTGATATTACGAATTAAAAAATGAAGTCTATTTTGATAAATTAATAACATATAAGTGGAATTAATCTATTTCAAATTAATTCCCATTCTTTAAACAAATAGCATGTTTTTAAGAAACACTAACTACCAAAAGATTGACACTTGTTTATGTATAATTTCAATGTAAAATTAATTCCAATGACCAACATTGTATTAAAGGGTAAAAATATAATCTAATTATACTTCCAAACCATTAAAATTAATAATTGAAGATAATAGATTATTTTGATTAAAAAAGTTGTTTTCAGTTAAAATATAGTATTTTTCACTATTCAACCAAATATGAAAGTTATCAGAAAAATACCAAAAATTTATTGAAACTAAATTTTTATGTCTCGATTCCAGGGTGTTTCTTTCCACAATTATCACATATGGGAAAATTATTCTTTTCTCTCTTCCCTTTATCCATCTTTATCTCTTCCATCATTTTCTTCTCTTACTTCCCTTCAAATCTGTAGGACTCAAAGAATTCTTTACTTATCTTATTAACACATGATACTATTTCATCATATGGTGAGAATATATGGGAGAATATTTCTATTATAAATGTTGGAATAATACTATGAAAGATATGATACTTCTTACTCTTTGGATCATACATATCGCTAGAGTTCACATTCCTTCTAATGGGCGCCATTTCTATACAATAGCATAAACTAGGTCAGATTATGAATTGTAATAATTCCAAACTTGTAAAATACATAACGTAAATTGAATGGATTATGGATATAATCCATAATCATAAAAATGTTTTCTTTGAGGAAGTATATACTCATAAAACCTTCATAATGGTTTGTAAAGGAAATGAGAATTATCCTAAGCATATCCCACGGGAGTGTCGTAACAAAGGGTACATGAAGGACCATTATCGTACACCAGTTCCCGTTCGAGTCTAGATCAAAGCAGTGTTTTCAGGTTTTACCCCTAGGTACATCTGTGCCAGATCTGCCTCTACCTGCTTGTATCCAGACAGGGATGTATTCCTTGGAAAGCTCACAAAAATCTTCACAGTACCAAAATTCTAAGAGGTTCTCTAATCAGAGTTTATATAAATCTAGTTTCCAAGGTTATTGGTAAACTTCCTATAATACCAACTATAACGCCTCGACCCCAGTTACCCAGATTCGATGCATTATTTTAATACATTGGCCTTATTACAAGGAACCAATTCCCAAAGGACCGATATGTTTTGGAGTCTTGGAAAATAGATTACATAACATGAATGTTACATTACACTTTATAACATACAAAAAACATCAATAATCCATTATGAATTCCATTATTACCTTGGCTTAACCCTCCATATCAATCACAATACACTTCTTGGAATCCTGGGAAAAATAAAACATAGAAAGGGGTGAGCTCAGTAGCTCAGTAAGGATAACAATACAACAAAAACTTTCATAAATAAGCATAAACATTTAAGGCAATGTATAACTAAAAAAAATCCTTTTAAACATCAACTTCAGCATAATATGGAAAAAATAAAATGAAGTAATTCCATTTACTTATTAACAGAGATATTATACTAGTCAAATAATCACATGCAATATCACTAACCACTTTCATAATGATGGAATGCATAATTCTAGACTATCACAACCTCATAGTCAAGGCCTTATTCCAAGACTACAAATAATATTTTGTTAAGGCCTTGTGCCAAGACACTAGTTTGTCTCATGATACCTACTGATGTATTGAGGAGCTATATCAGGCTCCAACCTTCACTTACTAAGTCCAATGAATTCCTCATATGAACAGGTTTAAACATAACCTAAACAATCGTATTAAAGATAGCATACAAAATGTCAATACTTTATCCATAAACCATGAATGGTATAAAAATAACACATCTACAGTCAAACATATCACAAAAACTTCAATAAAATATGGATGTTTTGTATCATAATAAATCAACTTCAAATAAGCTTAAAATCAATCAAAGGATGTTGACATAGATGAAATCAAAACTATTTGAGAGAAATATCTCTTTTTTAAATTGTTTGTAAGTATCACAATTTATAAAGGAATTAATTTAAAATAAATTTTGTAATCAAAGTGTTCCATACCACTTTGAAAATTAGAAAAGAGTTATCATTTCAAAACATTCATGTCCATATAAATAAATCCTTAAAATCATTTTGGAAATGTAGACATTAATTAAAAGGGTTTAGAATGATAAATCTTTAAAACATTTAACATGATGATATAGTTAAATAGAACCTCCCATAAAACCTTAAAATATTATTTTTGAAAATATTTTTATGAAATATTGGTATCTATGATAAGTATGACCCAGAAAATACTTACACAAGAACAATCTCGAATAATAATGAGATTGAGGAAATAACCCCTTACCAATTTGGTAACTTATGTAACATACACCCCATGAAAGAGGTATAATACATTGAATATGTTAATAAACATAAATTAAAGTGTATTACACAAATAATACAATTATGGGTAGTACATACACCACACAAAAGGTAATAGTGGCAATATGTCATGAATCTCACGGGAATAAGGAGTGAGGTGAAAACCCATTACCTTGCACTTTACTTTAGTCAAGGGTACATTTAACCTACTGTATGAAAACCGCAATATGTTATTATATTATACCAGAACCATATTAATATTTATGATATCATACATTATTCATTTATGAATTTATACTACCAATTTAATAACAATTTCCATGTTAAATTAATATTTCGGGTAATAATTGCTTTCTTTATCGTACGTGTTTTAACTTGTTACTATTGATTGTATCACTTAGATCATGATTTAAATACTTACATAATATTAAACATGATTTATATATCATATATATTTAGAATATAAATATGTATAATAGACATATATATGAAATGGAAAACACCGTTTATGGAGACGGTAGTGCGTACGTACGCACAAACGATGTTTCCGTTTTCATAACGTATTATACGGAACTAAGTGAATAAAATATATGTAATTATATATATATATATATCTCCATTATTATTATTATGTCATATATTACAAACATATTTGTATCATATATTTTTAAAATCGTCGATGAATGGTGAATGTGGAAATGAATCTCATCGCGTCGTGGAGACTGTAATCTGTACGTACGCGCAAGCGACAATATCATTTTCTTAAAGGTGTGGAATTGGATGGTATATTAATTTTACAGAGACATTATCATGTTATTTTAATTATTTATATACATATTTCCCATCATTATATCCATCCAAAAAACATAGTGTTGAATAACAAATTACACCACGACGTGAAGACGGTAAGCCGTACGTACGCACGCATGGTGATATTATCATTAATAAGATGTATAGAATAATAAATATAGTTGTGAAAAATTTTTAATAACATAAATATATATAGATGATACTGGAGTTATTATTTTAGAATGTAAATAACAAATAAATAATAAGTGGAAGAATAAAGGAACTTGAAAAAGTGTGGTGAAATCATTACCTCTTGTTCAGGTTCTTCCTTTTGATTTGATCAAAATGTTTCCATAGGTTGGATTTCTGATAAAACTAAGGCCTCTAGGATGAAGTGAGGGAAGTTGGGAGGATATTTGCGTAGGTAGTTTCCTAGCCAAGTGGCTTTGGAGGTGTGATTTGGAGAGAAGGTGAAGTGCCGTTTTATAAGGGGGTGAGGGTCGCTTTTGGAAAAGATTAAAGTATTAATTTATTATACAATAATATTAGGTTTATAATGGTTCCAAATGAATTTATTTAGATCCTTAGGTGGTTATGGGTCAAAATAATCTCATACAATAGGTTTTATATATGTTTAGGTTACCATTTTAACCTTATCATTTAGATTTAACTCTTTGTTAAACAGTTTAACTTTTACCGTGTCTTCTTGTATTCTTACTATATATGGTTTATAAACTTACTCTAAACTTACACGTGAACCTAAAGTTGGATAATTAATGAAATATAAAATATTATTTAATCCCTGTTTCTGAACCATACATTTTTAAGAATATTATATCAACCAATAATATAGTATTTGTTTTAAATATTAATTATATAAATTTTGACACTATTTTGTATTTTGTTTTTGTGAAAGTCATCACAACTTTATTACTTAGAACAAGATACATTGAATCAGCCCTAACATGTCATATTCACCTAGAAAATTCATGTATGTCATAATAACTTTGATATTATATTTATTTAAAATTTATAATACAATTTATTTGATTCTTTCATTAATAAGGTAATTACAACATCATCAGTTTTCCATAAATAAATATAATTATTTTATGTATAAATATTATAAATAAAATAACACTATATAGGAAATCATTTTATCTTTCAAATCAATATTTATAGTCGAAAATATAATTTATATTACCCTTTGTAAAAATTAATTTACTAAAAGGTATTTGTTTTTGTCATTTTTTCCTTTAATCTAAGTTGATTAATCTAAATTGTCATTATCACTTTAAATTGGCTCAATGGGGTCAAAAAATAGACCCAAAGATGAACATGGTCGTTAATGACTCCACCAATAAGGTTCGGACAAGTGTTAAGGTAATTTTGTATTATTATAATATTCTTTTTACCTTGAAGTACCCTATTTATCTTTAACTACGGTAAATAAAAGTCAAAAGTTACCATTCACCAAAAAATATATTCATCTTATTGAACCAAATTTTACATAATAATAACAACCATGTATGTAATATTATCGAAATTGAACTCATAGAAGTGGTAAAAATTATTTTAATAAAAAATTCAGTTTTTTTAACTACTACTAAGTGGTTTCACTATTCATCAAAAATTGGTGTTTCTTTGAAAAATACAAAATATTAAGCCTAACATATATTTGATATTCCAAATTCAAAAATGATTTCTATTTTTATAAATTCAAAACATATAAGTTCCATTAATTAATTTCAAATTAATTCTCATTCTTATAACAAATAGCGTGTATTTAGGAAACAGTAACTATCAAAAGATTGACACTTGTTTATGTATAATTTCAGTGTGAAATAAATTAAAATGAACAAAATTGGATTAAACGGTAAAAATATAATCTAATTATACTTCAAAACCATTAAAATTAATAATTGAACACAATAAATCGTTTTGATTAAAAAAGTTGTTTTCAGTTAAAATATAGTATTTTCCACTATTCACAAAAATATGAAAGTTATTAGAAAATACCAAAAATTTATTGAAACTAAATTTTTATGTCTTTATTCTAAAGAAGAACTTTAGTTTGTCCAATTGGATATATAAAAGTTTCCAATATTGAATTTAAAAAGGGTTCGGCATTAAAAGGCGGTAAAGTTACATTTTTCGAAAAATAATTCTTTTATCTGAAAAAATGAATTTGTTCTTACATTATGTCTAAGAAACTCATAATATGGATTCTAAATTTACAAGGATTATATAAAGTTCAAAATTTAGTTAATACTATTCATAACCGCTTTGGAACCGCTAGTTTGGTAAGTGGTGGTTCGCTTGAACTCGATGTTGCGTGTAGTGAAAGTTATTGAATTATTTTGAAGAAATAACGTAATATGAAATCATGGGGGTGTTAAAAGTATGATATACCCAATTAAATATAATAGAAGGTGATTTTATAATTATTTAAAAACATGTTAGAAAACATCCATCATCTAAAGGCTAGATACCCTTTTATGATGAGTTTGATAACCATCCTAAGAGTTTGGATGATATTTTTCACTTTGTTGATTAAAAAACATTTTTAGTGGCCAAAATATCTATATTTAAAATATAGAATTAGTTTCACCAATATTATACCCCAATAGTTTGAAGGAACTCCACACAATAGCAATTGATACCCCACCTACCATGCTTATCAAAGGGTGACACCAACACAGATCTCTGTCTTTCATTATGCTTTTAGGCTAAAAATGTTCTCATGATAAATCATATTACAACATCAACTCTCTAGGGAAATTATTAGGTAATAGAGTTTTATATTTTATTTGGTCGATCCGACAAGGTCCCACCATTCTTAAATCTGAGAAAATTCTTACATGATGGGAGAAATCTGTTGATATGTTCCTATATTAGGCCACTAGGGATGTAAAATATGCCACTATTTTGAGGATGAAAAACCCAATTACAATACAATAATCCTATTTATTGAAATATTATCACCCATAAAAAGTGATTCATCCCTCTTATGCCTAGACAAATGCCTACAAGGACAAGAATGTACCAAAATCATTCCTAGTGGTAGTAAAAGAGTGACCCCATCTCGTAGGTCTGGATGAATTTTTACCCCCACCTCCACCCATGATATCCTAAAATCAATATTGAAGTTAAATCATGATGTTGGTAGAGATATATATTCCCTAGTCCATAATAAAATGTTAAATTTTACATCCCCCAACATTAAGGAAGTTGGTTTTTTCCACACTAGAATGAATTTCAAAAGAAGTGACCATATAGTTTCCTAAATTTTCATTTCATTATTTGTATCACCCATTGAGATTAAGTTCAGTTAAATCCATTAGTGATTATCTCAAGATTAAATTTTATAAATCTCTTCTAGGGAGGCCTCAAGGAGAGTGAATTAAGCCTTACATGTACTAGAAGTCAAAATGGTCTTCCAAGAAAAGATATATAAATGATTATTCATTGAAACTATGTCATTTAATTTATGGAAAGAGAGTGTATTCAATGTTTTTTTAATACAAACTAGGGTTGATTAGGGAGTTTGTAAAGAGATATATTCTACTACGCAGTCAGATTTAGTTTTGAAGGTGGAATCATTTCCCAATGTTTGATAAATATTTGGAGCTAAAAATCTGGAGGAAGGATAAATATTTATAAAATTAGTTTATTCAATTTTTAATATTTCAAATATGGTATAAGCATGATTTTTTCGAAGGTTGGGTTTCGAGAAGGATGATATTCCTGAAGGCGTGGAGAATAAAAATTTGGGATGGGAAGATGTTATTATTTCCTCTAAGAGAAGGTTTGAAAATTTATGATGGTATGATAGAAAATATTCATTATTATGAGAAGCTTCATGAAGAGGTAAAAGTTCAATAGATCTTTGAGAAGAAAAAGATATTTATGAACATGAAGTTGGAGGTTTTTAAAAAATGGAGTTGGGGGCATGGATATTTGAAAAGAGACGAGTCTATAAATAGGCGACCACAATTAACTCATTAGAGATGACCAAAAATGGTGAAAATGATAAATCGTTTTGAATTCATGAATGATGGTAGATTCATGAATTAGTAATTATTTGAGAGATTTAGAATCACAAAAAGAATGGTTTAGTCTTGACTGATGCTATAGATTTTCTAAAAATGACGTTTCACAAAGACTGGGAGCTTCACGAAGACTTAGTGTTCTGTGAAGGGTGTTATCATTTAATTTTTTTGAGATTTTTTAATTTTGGGAGATATTAAAAGGCGTTTGGGTTCATGGAAGGTGAAATTTATTTGAAACATAAAGTGGTTTCATGAAGTCTAGAATTTATTTGAAACATAAATGTGCTTTTGTAATGGTTTTTAGTTTCACAAACAATAGTGTTGTACATCCAGTTTAAGAAAATAATTGTTTATAGTGCATCAAATCTGGGATATTATTCAAGAGGAGTCTCATTCTAATCACAGACAACTAAACTAATTCCTAATATACAAATGTGAACTTTAGTTTATTAAACTGAGTAAGACTTCCCCCAAGGCCGTGAGCTTGGGGGAGTCGATGGAAGTGTTCTGGGGGAGACAGTGTGTTATCCCTAAAATTATGGTAAATACTGTGTTCCTGGAAAAGGGTGAATGTGTCTCGTCATATGTAATCCATAATAACTATTTAATATTAGTGGATTTAGGTACAACCGAAACTCTATTAGAATATGATCCTTAGAATAACCCTTTATGGTGATCTATGTAAAACTGTTGTGTTTTCTCTCAATATTTTATTGTTTAATAACAGTATGATTCAATCAGGATAAATTTTTCAAGTTCCTAGAAATGTGGAAAAAAGATCCATCACATTAAAAGAAAAATATAACACCATGATTCACACCTATCTTCTCAGGGTGTTCTAGGGTCCTATAAGTGGTATTAGAGCATGTTTTTTTGTTCAATCTATCCTATGCTATTTTCATGGATAATTAAGGGAATGTTAGGGGAGTATTCTACATTTTCTAAAGAAACACTGGATTTTGAAGAATAGGATGTGATCTCATTTCCCATATCTTGGGGTGGAATTTATTTTTCCACAATTTAGGGGATTCAAGTTAGTGATGAAATTAGTGTTTCTATGATTGAAACAGATAGTAAAATGTTTGATATAGATTCCCAAGCCCAAAATTTCCTTATTATAGACAAATATGATCAAATATATTTGAAGGGGATGAGTTCAAATTATGTATGCCCATGCAGGAGAAATTATAAAATATATACGAAGGTGATAACAATTTGAAGGAGGCGAAATTACATGTTTTTTGTAATATGTTTGATGGCCAATAAAATGATTCAATATGAAAATAAATATAGTTTTTAACCAAATTACTGATGTTGTTGGAGAAACTCTAGGAATTGGTGGTGAAATTATTAATATTGATATTGTGAATAAAATATTAAGAAGGATTCCACCTCTATAAAATCAAAAAATTTCATCCCTTGAAGAAAGGGATATTTGTATACTTTCTCTTGATGATATGATATGAAGTCTAGTGGTATATGAAATGAGAGTCAAACCAAAAGGAAAAACAATTCGAGCAAGTAATGAAATGGAATTCAAACCCATTGAAAATCAAGACATTTACAAAGGTAGTGATGATGGAGATTATGTGGATATTGAATTTATTTCCCTTGTTTCCGGAAAATTCAAGAGATGAATAAGAAGATTTGAAGACAGGCTTCCCTTGGATTGCTTTCATTGTGGTAAAGTAGTCCACATTACCACTTGATGCCCAATGAAATTTAATTATGTATAAAGTGAAGAAAAATCATACAGAAGCCTCATAAGAGGTTCTCTTGCAAGAGATACTTCATGTTAGGAAAGAAATTATATATAAAGTTCTATTCCTAAAAAAAAGAACAAGATGATAATTACTTTTGGATAAAATAGAATCTGAGTTTAAATATTAACATGAAGGATCAATGGCTTCTGTAGTTGAAAAGGTAGAACATATAAAAGACGAAAATAATTAGTTGATTGGTGTTGTTGATATCAATGTAGAAATTCAGGGTGCTCTTGATGACATTGAAATCCAATGAAATAAAAAACATAAATATGGGATCTATGTTAAATGAGTTATAAGAGTATGTCAATCGACTATAATCAGAGATTGATCGAATGGAAGGAGAGTAAGATGAACGTTTAACAACTCCTGATAGCTCAGAAGTTGTTTTTGGAAGTTAAATTTCGGATTGAAGTGATGAAAAAATTCATCAATGAACATACATTTATAATAGACGAAAATAGTAAGATAGTTGAGGGACATGGAGAAGAAGTTTTCACTTTGTGGGGTAAACAAGAAACTAAATCAAAATTAAGGTAAATGAAGAATAAATTATAGTTTATAAGTTTTTTAGATGAAGGGATGATAAAAAGATCAAAACACGGTTCTGAAGGAGTATAGAATGACATGAATGATCAGAGATCTACATTTATGGGAAAAAGTGGAATTGGCTATGATATAGAAAAATATAAGGATGGAAATGTGATTAACCAAAATAAAGGGAATAAAAAATTTCACATTTCAAAAAGAAGCTTGATGTCCCAACAGAGAAATATTTGAACCAAAAAGAAAATACAGATGGGAATAACCCTCAAGTATCTAGATAGGTTAATTGATCAACTACCATTACAAGAGAAGGGGAAATATGGAGGAATTGATGGCAGAAGATATTTCCTCTTATGAAATTTCAATTTTGTGTCTTTTTGGGCCATTCTATGTCTTACTGTGGAGAAGAAAGATGATTTATGAATGGGGAAGCACATAGAAATCAAGAAAGGAGAATCAGACCATATCCTTCATCATATAGATGAAATAGTTTCTATAGATATTTTTTTTACTATTATAACTATAACCATAAAAATATTCATTGAAAATTGAGGAAAGGTTGGAAAAATACTTGTACAACTCAAACAAAAGTCAATATACATAAATCCAGTAGAGTTTCTCAAAAAAAAAATAGGTATTATACTTTATAAGAATAACATGATTATGATGGACCCATTAATATTTAAAATTTATTATAAAGTACATCTTTATCTACCACTAAATCAAGTATTTGAAGGAAGGAAAATAAGAAGATCGAGACATATAATCTTACATAAATAGATTTCAAAGATACAATGAACAATAGCACCAGGATTCCTAACAATAGGTGATCATATAAAAATACATGAAATGAATATTTGTTTAATAATGTTAAGAAAAAAGTGAAATTTACAATGAGATTCGACAACAATGGTGATTTAATGACCAAAGGAATCATAAATATGTAACTAAAACCAAAGTTCACTATATAGATGGTTTGTATCAAAATATTATGAGTGTGGGTCAAATCTATAAATCAGGACTGGTAGTGACATTTAATCACAAGGGATACACTATAAAGTAAATAGAATTCTTTTTTTTACAATTTAGGAAGAAAACTATTTCTGAAACCAAAGTTTTGGTCACATTAAACAATAGATAATGTAATATACATAAAATTGTAAGATTGATGTTGACATTCCCAATCTGAAGCATGATCGAGAAAACACATGTAATGTATCCATATAAGGAAAGATGGTTGGGAGTTCTTATTTACTAAACAACAAAAGGGAACCAAATCTAATTGATCTCATTGAAAAAGATATTTTTGGTCCAATGAATGTTGGCTGGAACATATAAAGACAGGTACTTCATTCTATTCATTCATGATTATAGTATAATGGCCTATGTGATGTTTGTGCACTGTAAATGGAAAGTACTTAATTTCATGATGAGTTATCATCAAGGATATGAGAATGAAATTAGATGCACAATCAATATTCCATGAAATGATATTAGAGGATAATACACATCCATGAAAATTGAAAATTACCTAAAATAACATTGGACAAAGCATGAGGTGTCAATATTGAGAACACCTAAAAAATGGGTGCATTGAACATTGAAATTGATAGGTGTAAAATAATGTAGAACTATGTTTATTGAGAGTCATGTTTCAAATCATTATTAGAAAAAGGTTGTTCAAGTATTGGCATACAGTCAAAATCAAATAAGTTTTTTATAAGAGATACCAGGACATCATATGATAAATTTAATGGAAGGAAACCCTCTATGAAACATTTTCGAATTTTTTATGTAAAATTTTCATCCAAATAATAGAATTAAATCAATGAAAATATGGTCATGTTGTATATGAGTGGATGTTCTTTGGATATTCAATGAACATTAAAGTATACAAATGTTACAACAATCCCCATAGAAAGATTGTGGGTTGAAATAATGTCAAGATCTTTAGGATAAAACCATAAATTCCTTGAGGATATCATATGATTAAAAATGAAGAAGAAAGTGGAAAGGTAATAAATTCAAATTTTGAAATAGTATAAATTATGAAAAAATTTAGATCCCACAAAATAATGAAGATTCTGAAGAATAATTAGAAGATGAAACCATTACTGAAGAAACATCATCAGAACCTCACAAGAGGATTAAAAGATTTAACACCCCCACTCTAGAGGCCCGAAGTAAGTGACTTACTTTATTACATTGGCATTATTACAAGTAATCAAATATCAACGGACTGATCAGTTTATAACTTCTGGAAGACCAGATTACAAACATACTAACCAATTTAATCTGGGAATAAAAAAACATAATACATAAGAAAATAAAATTCTCAGCATCCTTGAAACTCATTCTAAGAATTAATATTCATACAATGAGGAAAGAAAAATAAACTAAGAGAGAAATCAAAGTCTTAATAATGGTAATCCTATTGTGGAATTAATCATGAATCAATAAGCATAATAAACATGGAAAAGTAAATAATTGAAAATAATTTCCATTTAAACAATAAACTGTGAATAAAATTCATCTATAGATTTTCTCATAGAGAAAATACTCTAGATAATAATAACTGAAATAAATGAAATGATTAATTATCAGACATCATTTTTCGAGAACAAAATCCAATATATTATCAGGATATGTCCTCAATATAGTTTATGTCTATTGGTATAAACCCATCTGATTCTTCTTGGAAATAGAGTCAATGGTCTCTTCACCAAATGTTTTCATCTCATTAGACTACTGATGCATTGAGGTACATGCATTAATTGATCCCCAACCCATGTAGTGCATGTCCAAATTCTTCCTCATATATTAAATAATGAATTTACTTAATAAACAACGTGCCTTATCATCAAATACATGTATTGACTAAAATATTTATATTTATCAATATTTACTTAATTAATCAAATAACTATCAAAGTGAACACTATATGTAAAAATTGTATACATTTAAGGAAATAATAATATCTATTGCATGAGAATATGGATATTTAAGAGAAATTTACTTTACAATAAAAATGATTATATGGAATTGATTGTATCAAGATAATGTTAACAATCATAAAAAAAGTGATATTGCAAAGATAACTTTTACCAGTTGGTAATTTTCAAGTGAAAACCCCTTGGATGAAATAGTTTAATTAGGAACTTAAAATACATTATATTATGAGTTAATAATGATATTAAACGAAAATTAGGTAGCATATACACCACAATAAATTTAATTAGGGTATAATAAAAAATAAATCTAAATTGAATGTAAATTGAGAAGAAAGTCTTTTCCTTGAGTCCAACTTGATACATGTGTATTTAACTTCTAGAATAATAAACATATATTAATTTTTTAAATTTTTAAATGATTTTTCATTTTTATTATTAATTTTATTTAAATTATTAATAAATTATATATAGTTACTAAATTAATTATGTTTTAGTCATATGTCTTGACTATATTTGGTTTTGTGTGGAAAACGACTAAGGTTAGTCGACTATAGTCAAAGAGATCATTATATAACATATTTATCATAATAATAATAAAATAATTATCATATTTATACATCATTAATACTTTTAAAATCAACCATGAAATATAATTTTGAAAAATAAACTAACGTTACGATCATGGAGATGGTAAGCTGTATCTACACATTAGTAAAATTTCCATTATTGAATGATTATTATGGGAGGAAGGTATGTAACATTTATCATTACATAATTATAATTATATATTAAATAACACATTATTTAATCATATTACTTATATATATATTGATTTAAAATTAATCACATCGCTTCGAGGAGGTGGTAGTCCACGCATCCATGAACGATGTTACCACTTTTTTTACTATATAAAACCGTACTAGAGATAATGATAAATTATATTAAAAGAAAAGTAATTATGTAATTATTATCATAATTATTTAATTTATTTAATATACATTTAATATTTATTTATTTATTTTAATCCGTAAAATTTAGTTACACGAAATGTAATGCACCGTTCATGTAGACAGTATGTCGTACGTAAGCATGCATGTTGCTTCCATTTTTCGTAACATATTATAAAATATATAAGTAAATTTAATATATGTATATTATAATTACTATATAATTTTTATTATATATATATATAACAAACATTTTTATTAAAATCATCCATACAATATTCAAGCTGAAGAATGAGCAAATCAGATCACTTTGAGGAGGCAGTGTTCAACACATCTGCAAATGATGATATTGTATACCTAGAAAATAGAAATCATTATGGTATGGGATATGTCATAATTATATAAGAATAAATCTATTATAAAAAAATATATCATATATAAACTATAAATCGATCATTATTCTAAATAATTAAAGGTGGTAATGGATGAACGAATGACATCAGTTCACGAGATGGTAGTCTGTCATACACACAAAAAATGTTTGTGTATCATATTTTATAAGGCCCTTGAATTAATTATAACATAGTCTTTAGTTTTATACAATAATTATTATTTATTTCAAATTTTTTATCTTTTAAGGTTTAGTGTTTTATAAGATTTGGACAAAACTCATAGATAAAAATCCAAAAAATATAATGTAGAAACTTCTGAACAATATCCATTTTTTTCATTATCTAAATTTTTTAAAATAAATCATGATATATTTTCTGAAGAATCTTCCAAAAATTCATCATGTCTTCTTCCAATACATTACTCAAATTTAAACCCTGTGAAAGTATTTTAAAGACATTCGATGATTAAACAATCTTAGCGAGGGATATAAATATAAAATAAACCATCACTTCAGTAAAAACATGAAAAATAACATAAAATTTACATTTATCATCAAATTTATTTGAGAATTTTAAATAAAAAATTTTCAAATTAAAAATAAACACGCATTTGTTTCAATAAAAATGTTTAAAACAATAGAAAACAATTAAAACTCCTTAAGGTGGCTTAGATCACCATAAACATAAACCATTTAAAAAACCTTTTTAATTGGAATAACCATAAGAACGAATTCCCAAATTATCATTAACCAATTCATTTTAGATATATAATTGGGATCACCCTTCGTGTAATCTATATTGGGATCACCCATTAGCTATAATGGGGATAAACCCTTCATATATGCTATATCAGGCCCACTAGTTTATCACGAGCTATAATGGGTATCAACCTTTCAGATAAGTTGTATCAGGATCACCAAAACCATATAATTATCAAGTTCTATAGAAAACTTAAAACAATATTATTATAAAAACCCTAAAAATCTTTTTAAATATATATTAAAACACATTCGGATAAAAAGAACTTTTCTTTTCAAAAAATATCATTAGCACCAAAACAACAATTTTGTTGAAAAGTCATTTTTAATACCAAAATAACGAAATAAAATGAAATAGGTGTTTTCATTTAAAAAAAACATGTAATATTTCAAAGCAATATAGAAATAAAATAAATGCCATGATGACATGAAAGGTCATTATCTTTATACTTAAAAAATATGGCATTTCATTTTTCATTTTTCAAAATGTTCCTTTTAAGATAAGTAAAACAATTCCTTTTAAAACCTTTTAATTAAATTAAAATTAGATATTAAATTTAATTTATAATCTTTTTATATATATATAAGTAAATATTGGATATAATATCAAGAATATTGAAGTGTAGGAAATGATTAAATCTTTAACCATTTGAAGCATCCCATACCACGTTGAACATTTAAATCAAAATCCTCATGAAAGAATAAAATTTAACAAAACATTAAATAACATAATCATATATAATATATGGAGATATAACTTTAAAGGGGCTGTATATACACCTTTTCAACAAACCAAGGTGCATATCATTAAGAAATTCCTCAATGAAAGGAGATTGGGACGAAACCCTGTTCAATTTTGGTAACATGTGAATTGGAAACCCCAAAATTAATAATCATAAAATGTAAAAGTTAAATTCCATTAAGATAAAATAATTAATGATATATTATTTTAAAATGGGGATTATATACACCACACAAAATGTAAGTGGTGATTATGACTTTTATCTCAAAGATGGAAAAAGTGAGATGAAAATCCATTACCTTGAGTCCTAATTATCACACGTGTATATATATTCATGAATAATAAACATATACTAATTATTTACTTTCATAAGATAGTTTTTGAAATTTTAAAATTACTATTATTTCACTTATTAAATTTTTTATACAACTACTTAAATAAGTAATCCTATTTTTGGTGTTTTAACCATATTCGATTTATGTGTCAAAACGACTCTGGTTGGTTGAATATGGTTAAGGTGGTCATTATATAATCACATTTAGAATAATAATAATGAAATAATTATCATATATATACATCAATAAAATTTTACAAGCATTCCTAAAATATGTTTATGAAAAATGAATGATCTTTACAATCATAGAGATGGTAGGCCGTATACACGCATGAGTAACATTCCCATTTTCTCAATGATCATTATGGAAATACTGTAAGTAAAATTTATCATTATATAATTATCATTATCTCATATATAACATATTATTTAGTCATATATAATTATAAATTTAATTCTTGTGATGTAAAAGGAATCACATCGCTTCGAGGAGGCGGTAGTCCATAAGTCCATAAACGATGTTATCATTTTTTCAGAGTGAGAAAGTGAAACAAAGAAAATGATATATAATATTTTTATAAAGGAAATTATGTCATGAATATAATATATATTTTATTTATTTAAAATACTTTTAAATAAACCCATCCTTAATATATTCTATGTAATGTGAGAATGTATCACATTGCTTTGATGATTCGGTAGTCCACATAGCCACAACCGATTTTATCTTATTCACAAAAAATAGAAATCATTAAGATATATGTATATAAAAGTTAAATAAGTATAAATAAATCATAAATATAATATATATATTAAAATAATATAAAACATTTTTTCCATTATAATTCCCAACCACGAGGGCTGGTAAAGGAAAAAATGAATGACATCGTTCTATAAGGCAATATTTCACTATGCACGAATAGTAATTTCATTACACATTTTGTGGAAGTGTGTTTAGCTGTAGGTAGAACCCTTAACATAAAAAAACATTAGAATACATAGTTTACTGAATGTTATTATATAAGCATAGAATATAAATAAATGAATGGATGTAGAAATAAATGAATCATAAATGCGCCTTGAAGAATGTTACCACTTTTTCAAGTAAATCCTTCTAGTTTTCACCAAAGGGGTTACTTGGTTGGATTTATGATAATAGTGAGGAATCTAGGTGGATTATTGTGATTTTGGAATATTATTTTAGTAGGGTTTGTATTACCCATAAGGGATTCATATGTGTGAGGAAATGGGGATGGTGAGTTCCTTTTTATAGTGTGTGGGGAGTTGCATTCTTGTAAATATAAAAAGGTAAACACTATTGGGAGATCTCTATTTCATCATTTGACTCTAAAAATGGTTATAATTTTATAAAATTGAATATATGGTATAATAATTTCCATAAAATATGTTTTAGATAACTATCAAGGTCATTTAGACACTTAAGATTATTGTTTAACCATTAAGTAACCACATTTTTACCTAAATCACTATAATTAATTTTAATTACTTTCATTGATAATTTCAATGAAAAACTTAGTTCAAATTATTAGAAATTTGAAATTATTTTAATTCCAAATATTAAATCCATTTTTTATAATTCAAATCACAGAATGTTTATAAATTAATTTAATATTAATCCCAAAGACAAGACAACATAAATGGGTATAAAGTAAAATTGTCATAAAAAATTGTTAAGTGTTTATATCTAAATTCAATGTTAAATTGTTTTTATGATCAAAATGTGTTTAAAATAATTTAAAATTTATCTAATAATACTTTAAATCCAAATATAATTTTTTTTAAATTTATTAATAAATAGGATTAAATAACAATTTTGAACTAAAATCTAGTATTATTCATTCATTAAAGTATGAAAGTTCTTAGAAAAATACCAAAAATACATGAAAAGTAAATCTTTTTAGTTTAAATTAAAAAAACTTTATTGCTCTTATAAAATTTCTAAGTGTCAAAAAATTTATTTAGAATAGGTGTTCAACTAAAAGGCATAAAAATGACCATATTAAATTATAATATTAAGTGTATATTATTATTCGATATAAATCAGTCTTACGTGAGGCGTAAGAAATTGGAGAAAATAATTGTTGCGTGTCATATAATCTTTTATAAATAGGGTATATATTAAGGTAAAATTATTATTTAATTTAGAAATATTAATAAATATGAGATGACTTATTCCATCATTGCCTGATCTGTAAATCCTTTATATTTAATTAGTCATTTTTTTAATTTATTATTAACTGATAACCAGTGAATTAAATTTATAAACATGTGTAAAATATAATTTCATAATTTAGTTAATATCTCTCATTATTTCCATTAAAACGGAAATGTTATAAGTATCATAATAATATTAATAATAGGTTGTTTTCTTGTATTATTTGGTTTTTTGTGTAATATAGGTTATCAAAGGAACGTAATGTTGCATGCAGCACTATCTAAACTCAGTGTCATGTTTGATGCAAGATAAAATATGTATTTAATATAATAAAATATATTAAATAACATAAACTAATTTTGAATAATATATTTTATGAAATAATATGATGTTACATCCTACCCCCTTAAAATGATTTTCCTTCAAAATTCGTCTTGGTTATCAAATGATTAACATTTCCACAGTTCCTTTCTGAAAACCCAAATTGTGAAAAGGGTTAAATAAAATCCACTTAAAAAGGGAAAGTGGGAAATATTATTGTCACTAAAAGTTATTTATAACTAGGATTCCATTTTGGGAGAGATTTGGGGGGAATCTAAAAGGTTGATTCGGATGGAAAAACTAATTCCCATGGACTAATAGAGAGTGATAGAGAACATGGTGAAGAGGGAATTAATAAAGACAAAACCACATTCCAAATAGGTGTGGAAATTGTCATAAATATCATTAAAAATATGGAAATATGATAAAATTATATTTCAATATCCTTTTTCCTAGAGTTGAAGGATTAATTCACTATCCATACTAAGAGAATAAGGAAATACACTTACTTGATGAGTAGATATTCATCCCTAAATCAACATCCACCATAAATGAACCTCTTTCTCCAAAAAAAGAGTATTCAGGAGGGATTTCACGCCTAGAGAACTAGAATCAACTTTTAACAGATCATATAATCCCAAAAGGATAAAATGATGTTCCTCATATATTTAGATATTAAACAAAACCAACATGGTTACAACAGATTTAGATAATTCAATTGTTCTTATGATGAGATAATTCATTAACATATAAAGTTAATTAGTAATACCAAAAATTTAAACAAAATAATTCCGTATATATAAAACCCTAATGGTATCTAATACCATTAAACATACATCAACACAAGTATATGTATTATTCCTCAAATAACTTTTGAACTTATACCTCAGACATCAATAGAAACACAATAAATGTCTCCCAAGGTATTTACATTATATAAAACATTAAAAGAGGTGTGCCTAATGAATTTGGATTATGATCAAACTTATAAAAATATTGAACTTCAGGGGTCTTCCATCACTTCACCAGATGGACCAACATCAACTATAGATGTATCAAATGATTTTTCCATCCCTTTTCTACTTTTGATCATGAAGATCGCAACCTTGAGTAATTTTCTTTGAACAAATATTAGAATAATGTCCCAACTCATTGTATCTAAAAATAATACTTTTTATTGAATATATTTAATCTCATTTTTAGAATGTTAAAGACTCTTTTACTTTTTGACATTAACCATGTGACAAAACCTACCACCCCAGAAACACATTTTAGATCTTGATATACATTCCCCAATTTTTTTACACACTTATGTTTTAGGATTACATCCAAAATTCCAAGTTGGTTGATTATCCATTTCCTAGCTCATTAACCATTTCTTACTCTTATCATCTCTTGGAATGTAAGTGTTAGAAAATTATGTTTCAATTTTCTCAGCATAATGAACCAATATTTTATAACATTTAAATTCTCAAGAGGCAAAAGCTCTTCGTAGACACAGTATAAATATAAAGTAAAATCTATTAATTTTATGGTCAATGTATCAAATAAATTATCGCACATACCTATCCAATATTGTGAAGTTTTATTCATATGAAGTCATAAAATATTTAAATTTTTACCTCAACTCTTGGAATTGTTTCTCCATCCTAAGACTAATAACATTAGGGAAATATTTTTCTTGGAAAATATCCTTAAATGTTTCTCATTTGATAGAATCAAGATCATAATTCTCTATATTATTCTTAACCAAATACTACTATATATTAGCTACAATATTAAAATTAAAGATGGAAAGAGTTATATTTTGACATTCTGAATATCACAGGACTTGAAATATATTCTCCATTTCATTGATATGTACATTAACTACCACTGGATTAGACTATCTATTTAATTATTGAGGATGTTATCTCATGTAATGATTCACTATCATCACGTTTCTTCTTGGTAAGTTGGGTTTCTATTTATTATGGATACCAACACCATTTATTACTTTTGACAACTGATCTATCATTACAACAAACTACTTAGTTCTAATTCCATTCATCTCAAGATACTATTCAATAATCATATTTTCCTCTTATTCCTTCTAACCATATATTTCTTGTTTTTTATAAAGAAAAAATTTATGAAAAAACACACTTTAGATGAAACAACATGGTAATCATAAAATTCTATAACATTTAAATTTGACCATAATGTAAAATCCCTTAAGGGAACGAAATTAATATAACCATATCCTCCGAAGTTATCTAAAACATCATTTGATACTAACTATAAGGCACGGTACTTAAACATTACATTGTATTGAGTTTTATTCAAAAAATTTACTTTAAATCACATTGAGGATATTTTTCAGATTAAATGTTTTAGATAATTAGACCATAAATCATACATAAAAACAATAAAATACAAATGGAAACTTCGGAATAGTATCCATTTTTTCCGTAATCTTTTTTTTCAAAATAAAGCATGATCAGTATTGTGAATAATCTTCATGACTTTTAACATTACTTCTTCCAACACCTTACTAATACTTAAATATTGTGAGAACATTTTAAATAATTTTGATGATAAAAAAATATTAGTAAGGGATACAGAAATAAAGGAAACTATTATTTCAATAAAAACATGAAAAATCATATAACATTTATGTTTATCTTAAAATTTTATTAAGAATATAAAATAAAATATTTTCAAAGGAGGAAAAAACACTCATTTTTCTCATAGAAAATCATTAAAAACCAAAAAACAATAATTATAACTCCACTAGGTGACATAGAATATCATATAAATAAATCCTTTCAAAAAAATATTTAATTGGAATAACTATAATTATGAATTTAAAAATTATCATTACCCAATGTATTAGATATTTATAATGGTGATCACCCCTCGTATAAGCTATATCGGGCTCACCAATTTCACAGAAGATATAATGGGGATCAACCCTTTATATAAGCTCTATCAGGATCACCCATTTCATAAAATTATAAAGTACCATATCAATATTTCAACAACATCATCATAAAACCATTTTAAAACTCTTTTTGGTTTATATAAAAAAAATTTGTATAAAAATACCATTTTATTTTGAGAAACCATTTTCAATACCCAGACACCCTTTCCTTTAAAAAAACATCATCAATATCAAAATAACCAAATAAATGGAAGGAGGTTATTTTTTTTAATAAATCATGTAATATTGAAAATAAATCTATAAATAAAATAAAATTCATAATGACATGAAAGTTCATTTTCTCTATACTTTAAAAACAGAACATGTCATTTTTTTCTTGTGAGAAAATTACTTCTATGAAACATAAAAATATTAATTTTTAAAACCTTTTAATGAAATTGAAAGTAGGCATGAAGATTATTTTATAGTAATTCTATATCCATATAAATAAACATGTAAAATAAAATCAAGAATGTTGAAATGGAGGAAAGGATTAAATATTTAAGCAATCAAAGTGTCCTATAAAACTTTGAACATATAAATAATAATTCCCCTAAAAAATAAATTTTTAAAAAATAAATAACATGATAATAGATAAAATAAGGATATATAATTTCAAATGGCCCGCATATACGCCATATAAAAGAATAATGGTTCATACTATCAAAAAATACCTCAATGAAAGGAGATTGAGAGGAAATCCATTAAATCTTTGGTAAGAAATGATTTGTAAAACAAAAAAGTAATAATTATAAAATGAAACATATAATTACATGAAGCTAAAATAATTTATGATATAATATTTCAATAGTGTAAGTAGATACACTACAAAAAAATAATTAAGTGGTGATTATTAAAATTATCTCACATATGTAAAACGTGAGATAAAAATCCTTTTCCTTGAGTCTAAATTGTCACATGTGTATTTATATTCTTAAATAATAAACATATGTTAATTATTTACTTCTTTAGAAATTTTTTCAGGATTATCATTACTTTTATTTCACTTCTTATAATGTTTTATACAACTACTTAAATAATGAATTATACATTAGGTGTTTTGACCATATTTGGTTCATGTGTCAAAATGACATAGGATGGTTGAATATGGTCAAAGAAGTCATTATATAAATACACTGGTGGAAACATGGGCTATAACAATAGATTTATACCAATGGTTTTATAAAATTGTTGGTATAAGAGGACTACACTAACAGTTTTTTCAAACTTTTGGTATACTAATTTCAGAAAAAACCAATCCCAAAAGTTTTCCTAAACCATTAGGATAACACCCCTCTTTATAATACATACCAAAAGTTTTTTTAAACTATTGATAAAGACTATATTTCCCAATGTTTTTTTAAACCGTTGGGAAATGTTTCCCCCAAATACAGAATAGATCTAGTTCCTTATCCGCCTGATTACAGCCCTAAACCAAAGTTCTCTAAAAGTTATCTCTTTACCCTAGGATACGAAACTCCTTCCACCTAATAGATCCATATTCAATCATGAATTTTTTTATACACTTCCAATATGTAAGTCTGCCTTAGTTTTAATGATCTTCATCTATTTTTTTCATATTATATTTTTATTTGGACTTAACAAGAGGTCTGTGTGGTTTTTTGTTTTGGAACATGGATCATATAGGATAGAGGATTGTGTGCATTCATCATATGTGGTGTTTAGGATTCACAAGACATTTATATTCTTATGTGTGACTGGATTTTCGAATGACATAGGGTTTAGTTTTATAAATTTTCCATAATGAGTTTTTATGGGTTTCTTATATAACTTGTTAGTTGAAATATACACACCTAAAAAATAATGTTTTTTGTGGAAAGAACATTTTTATCTTATTTTGGGATCTTCTCTAATGATGGAAATAAATTCCATTAGTGCAATGGATTTATTTTAACACATGGGGATCATTTATCAATTTTATAGATTTGTAATTTTTTAAAGTATTAATGTTAATCATAAAAAGATGGTTCATGATGGGAATGATTCACTTTGATTATTTCAATACCATTGTGATGGTAAAAGTGATTAAATGTATCATTATTTTTATCCTTTTAATTTAAATTACTTGAACTAATTTAGGTATCTTAATTATATGAAGAGGGGGTGGGCTGTCCAGGGAGAGGTTGGGGGGGTGTCCGGGGGGGCTATCTAAGTGGGGGGAGGGGGTGTGTGCAAGTGGGGGGGGTGAAGGTTTCAGGTTGGGGGGGTTTCAAGTGGGGAGGGGTGAGTTGTTCTTGTGGGGAGGTGGTGAGTAGGTTGGGAGGGGGGTGTGGGATATCCAGGGGGCTGTCATGGTTGGGGGGGTATCCATGTGGGGTGAATAGGGGGTGGGGGTGTGGGGGGGGTGTACATGGTGCAGGTTGGGAGGGGTGTGGGATATCCAAAGGGGCATGGGTGGGTTTTCCAGGTTGGTTGGGGGGGTTGTGCAAGTGGGGAGGGGGTGTACAGGTTAAGATGGTGTGATATCTAGGGAGGGGGGGCTTTCCAAGTGGGTTGGGGGGATGTCCAGGTGGGGGGGGGGCATTTCCAGTGCGGGGGGGTGTGTGCAGGTTGGGATGAGGGGGTGGGTTATCTAGGGAGGGGGGTGTGGGATGTCCAGGATGGGGGGTGGGCTAACCAGGTGGGATGGGGTGGGTGGTCTGTTCATTTAGTTATATATACTATTCATTTAACACAAAATATTTATTATAATACCTGATCTGTTCTATGGTTTACATGATATTTCATGCATGTTACCTGTAACATGATTTTAGGAAGAATCATTGAGAATTAGACTCTAAAATTTAATATCTCATATTTATTGAATTTCTTTTGATGAAATGAGTTATAAAAAAAATTTATAATGGATTGAAGTTGGATGTATGAAACTGATTGGATATCAAGTGATTTTCAAAAAAAATGTGAGGGATTTTTAGATTATTTATTTCACAATGCGTCAGATATCGGTCCCATACACTTCCCATGTTACAATTGTGTTGGAAAGTGTTGGTTTATCCATGAAGTGGTCAACTACTACTTAACAAAATATGGTTTTCATGGAAACTACTATGTGTTGAATCACAATGGGGAGAAAATGAAATCTAAAAATCATAATGATCCAAATCAGAGGACTTGATTGGAGAATTTTTTGTATAACCAATTTCCATTTATTCATCATTATAAAAAATAAAGGATTCTAACCCAAAAATGATTCTATATGAGCACATATGATGCGTCTAATAAAAATGTTGATGTTTTCAGGGTGAAAAAATTGAATGTTTCTTCCACGACTCCAATATATCGACAATGTGGTTAAATGAAAAAGCTAGCATTTTTAATCTCATTGTTTCATGGGAAAACATTGTATAGAATTTATAATATTACCATCGATTACATTCTTACCTTCTTGAATGAATTACTTTCCGATGATGTAGATATTCCCTCAAACAACTATATGGCATGGATTTTAGTTGAGGAACTTGGATTGTCAAGAAAAAAAATTCATGTTTTCCTGAAAGAGTACTGTTTATTCTAGTCAGAAAATACTGAATGAAATGATTGTATCAAATGTGGCACATCCCATTGGAATTCAAAAGCTGATGGAACATCATCCCATGTGTGATAGAAAGTAATGTGCCACATTCCATTAACCCCCAGACTCAAGAATTGTTTTATATCTGATGAAATATGAATGAAAATGCGATGGAATGATACTAAGAGAAAGAAGACTAATGATGATTTAGTTCACCCTATAGATGGATTTTCATGGAAATGATTTTATGCTCGATATCTTGATTTTGTATCTAACATAAGTAATGTGATGTTGGGTCTTTCCTGTGACAGTTTTAATCCATTTGTGAAGATTCTTACTTCACACAACACATGACTGGTTTTTATAAACATTTATAACCTTCCCCAATGGTTGTGTATGAAAAATCATTTCACTTTTATGAGTATACTCATTTCTAGCCCTTCTGATATCATAAATGATATAGATGTATACATGAAAACATTAATAAAAGAGTTGAAATTTCTTTTGGATGTGGGTTTGAACACATTCAATGCATTTTTAAAAGATATATTTTAGATGTGTGATGTGATTTTGTGGAAAATCAATGATTTTCCTATTTATAAAATGATATCTGGATGGAGAACGAATGAAAAAATATAATGTACTATTTTTATGAAGAATAAACAATACATAAGACTAAAACATCACTGTAGTTTCCGTTTTATGGGGAATTAAAGATTCTTTCAAATGAAGTATCCATATAGAAATAATCATCGATGATTTTACAATACCATGGAGATCGATAATCCACCTTAGCATATGAATGAAACTGATGATATTAATGAATCAAAAGATTTAAATTTTTCATTTAGGAAGGGTTAAATGAAATCTGGAAAGAGAAATACTGTTTCCATTGAAACCTGATACAATTGTAAGAAGAGAAGTATATTCTTTGATTTTCCTTATTAGTCAACCAGTTTCTTACGTCATTTCTTAGATTTAATTCACATTGAATAGAATATATGTGATATGTTGTTTTTTATTCTTCTAAATGTTAAGGAAAAGAAAAATATGATTTATGATCTCAGTGTGACATGGTGGATTGGGGCATCAGACCAAAATTGCATCATGTACATATCATTGAAAATAAATGGAAAGTTCCATGTGTTTCTTATGTGATGACACCTATAGATTTTTTTTTCTAGAAGTACTAGAGATTATAAAAGTTCCTGATGGCTATTCAAGAAACATATCTAAACGGGTCAACATAAGAGAGTCGAAGTTAAAATATTTTATTACTTATGATTATCACCTTCTTCTAAAGGATTTTATTCAAATAGAAATCCATAACCTTTGTTCCAATAATGTAAGGGTGGTTTTTATTCAGTTTTTCCATTTGTTTAGAGATATTTGTGATAAGAAGTTGTTCAAGTATTTCTTTCAAAAAATGTTGGCATATTCCCCATTAATTTTGAATAAGTTAGAGAAAATATTTCATCCATCATTTATCACATGAATTCTATACCTGACTGTTCATATTCCAAATGAAATACTTCTTATAGGACCTATTTATTTTCCTTGGATGTATTTAACTAAAATAAATATGTACACATTAAAGTATTATGTCTGAAATAGGAATCATTTTAAAGGTTCTACTATGAACAATTACTTGGCTGAAGATTATATGGATTTCTACTCAATATATTTGTCTAATATTACTAAAATAATGAAAAGAACAATGAGAAATGAAGAATAACAGTATTTGAAAATTAAACCTAGTTTTCCATCACTTCCTCAAATAAGAGGAATTCATGGATCATATACATTAATTACATTAAGGCTTGAAGAGCGGGAGATGTCACATCTCACAATTTTGTTCAACTGTGATTTGTTCAATTACTACATCAGGTAAGTAAATTGAATATATATATCATACATATCTATTAAACTATTACTATTTTTACCTATATGGAACATAAAGCAATGATAAATATAAAGCATCATTATTTAACTTTGAGAAGAAGAGAGACTTTTTACTACATAGAATTTTCTTCTTGGTTAATATTTGAAGGTAAAAATATTACTGTTTAAAATAATTAAATCAATAATTAGTTATGTTTAATATTCATTTTTATTTTAGGTATTGAGTATTCCTTCTAACTAGGTCTCTGAGGAAATAATATCTTTAGATTTTGGTTCTAATACCATGGTTTGTGACTGTAAATCAATTGTTATCAATGGGTAAAAATTTATTATCACTGAATAAGAAAAGAACATGAGAAAAAAACATGATGGTGTTATGGTTACTGACACAATGGAATTTCATGCTAGTGAATTAGATAGTAGACCATGATTTGAAAATATAGGTTATTATAGAATTGTTGATAAAATAATAGTATTGGATTATTACTCTCATGGACAAGTAATGATGATGAAAATCTAGTGGTTTGATTTGATGAAGAGAAAGAGAACATTTATTGATGATTATGGATTTCAAGTAATTTATATGGCTTACACTCTTCTTACTGATGAACCATATGTATTAGAATCAATGGAAAAAACGTTTTTTATGTAAAAGTCCATATTCGACCTGAATTTGGTGTCATTATTGATGTAATTACAAGACATATTTTTGGTGATGGTGATGATGGAATGGTCATTATCCCTACTGCCATTAGAACCGATCGATTTATTAATTTTGATGACTCCAATATCAAAATTGTTAGACTTTTCTATGAACCTAAAGTTGTGGTGGGAAATATATAGAATCATTCATCCATTTTCTCAATTGTTTTGGTTTAGCTAAACTTTGGTTGTTAAAGTTTGTACTATTAAAATTTATAAATTTTTTTTACAGATATTTTGTATCCTACTTGATATTAATGTGAATTTTCAATGTTTATTGGTTGCAATTTTATTAGAATTTCATTTTCTAATTTGGAATTAAACTGTATTCAAACCTACAAAACCAATATTTCTAACTTATAGAACATTGAAATTATTTATTGACCATGTATAAAATTAATATAACTCCAACACATTCCTTTATCATTTCATCAGATAATGAACATGATGGTTTGTCTTCTTCTACAAGAAATGTATAGAAACCCGCATCATTTACCTGGGCTCAAGAAATTAAATTTATCTCTAATTTCGAAAAATTATTTTCCCCTTATGAATCGTGTAGATATATTATCCTTGTTCATATGTTTATATCATCATTTACAACTATCCTAAGGGTTTATTCATTCATAATATATACCTTGCTGAAATTTCTAGAGGAATAATTTAGTATGCTCTCTCTATCATGGTTACTGTGTGAAATAAATCCTTACAATCAATGTTACATTATTTTAATAGACTGGTGAAACATTTTAAATAACCATCCTACTCAAAATTAAATTTCTTTATTACATTTTGTACAATTTATTAAATTCATTATATATCCATTCATGCTCACCTAAAACAATGAACAATTAAATTATCTATGAACCCCCTATTCCCTCTCATATATTTTGTTTTTTGGGTTACACATTAGTTATATTTTTCTAATTACATTCATATTTGTTTTCAAATTTAGGAAATGTGACCAATTTAAGAGAGGAGATGAAAAAAGATGATGGCCAATAATCGTCGCATGTTTGAGATGGGTATTCCACCACTAGTACAAGTGGTGAGTATTTTATTTCAAAAATATATATTTAAATAATATATAATTTCATGTGATTAATTTTGTTTCAAACATTTTTTCATGATAAAACTATTAGGAGACAATTATACGATGAGGAGCCTAGTAGTGGTCACAGTATTTAGGCCGGTGGTACGAGGGGGGTGGTACAAGAGCTAGGCGATCTGGTCAGCATACCCAATTAGGCCCTGCCCCTCCTGATAACATACCATCTATCTCACATTCTAATCTTGGTATGCCATTAAGGATAAACGATATTTTTAGACCTCCAATGTTTTCACCACCCTTTACATCTAAGTATCCTCACCCATCTTTACCATATCCAATGATGATTCCCACCCCCATCCAGCATTTGGACAGCCATCCGTTCCATCTTCTTTTACATATGCTTCCTTCTATCTGAGCTCTTATATTACATCTTCTTCGACTCCTGCTCCACCACAGTCTACCCTTGTGGAAAATACACTAGGGCCCACTCCACATTTACAGGGTGTTCCTTTAGTTTCTGTGGATCCAGTGGTGCCCACTGATTAGACTTCTTCAGATATATTTATAGAACCCTAACCAATTTTTATACCATTATTATTTTCATTATAACATGTGTTGATAAAATATTTGTTTTTATTTCATAAAAGATACATATACTGATTGGAGGTGGGGCGGGGGTGGACACACATGCGTGCGGTGTGGAACGACCCCACATAGTGGATGGTGGACTACAATGAAGACAATCAAATGATTGAAAATATAAGGCAACAATGTTGGAATTTTTTTGGCGATGCTTGAAAAATACTCTGATATCATTCCCGTCATCGCAATCTCATGGAGAGAGTTACCAAATGAAGCCATGAATAATTCTTGGGCATATATATGGGTAAAAAAATCTGTTCTATTTATTGTATTATATTATTTTTGTATTTATATAAATTAATATTTTCGTGTCTTCTTCGGTTTAATTTCCCTGATGGTGAGGGTGCACGACCAACACATCTTAAGGATTTAGGTGAGACTTGGAGAGCCTGTAAGCATGAGATTTATATTTTCTGGCATGAAATAGATAACATATAGTTAGATGTGGTACCTTTCGTGGGTGATTGTCTGCTAGAATAGTATCTGCAGATGATTACTCATTGGATGACTATCTAGCTTAAGGTATTAATCACATTTGAGGTATTTAAATTAAAATTTTCACATTTTGAATTCATACTATCTTTGGTATTATTGAATTTTATTTAGGAATCATCTAGAAGATATAAAAAACATTGATTCTAAAAAATACCTCCACACATTGGGACACACTATGATTTCAGATCATGAGAGGAAGTAAGTATGACAGTTACTTATAATATGTCTTTACAACTTTCACTTTCTATTGTTTCCTCCATAATTTATATGATTTATAATGTTTTAATATAATTATAGTTATAAAATTAATTATTGGTAACCTATTTTTAATTATGGTTTCCTACATTCAATTTAATTTTAGAGGAAAACATTTAATATTGAAGGACGTGGGGCTCGAGCAAAACTGTTTTTCTCGAGTAGAAGGAAAAAAGATGGAAGTGTCGTCAACGAACCGCCTCAGTAGAATATTGTAAGTTTTAATTTTTTGATTTAAAATTTTAATATCTATTTTTTAACTAAATAATTTATTTATATTTGTAATAGTTTTCTTTAGAGGCCCTTGATTCCTTGCAACCTGAAAATTTTGGGCCAAATCATCACTTACATCAGGTGTTGGGAGATGAGAACCCTTGTAGAGTACACTGCCGACCTGGAAAGAGTATAGTTCTCAAGAGGTATTGGACCTTTTCAAGTATGATTTGTAGTGAAACTGAGTTATAGAAGGTTAAGGTACATGTAGAACGGTCTGAAAAAAGGGCCACAGAGATAGCCAAATAGTCTGCTAGGGAAAACATTGCATCTATGAAACTGATGGATTTTTTACTTCCAACACATCCACCAGAGGCCAGCACAACTTGTGATAAATATATGTCGTCGATGCATTCTATATATGGTGTAATGGGTGGTAGTTCTAGTGTTGTTCAAGACAATGACGTTCCTAGAGATGATGATAGCAAGGAGGAGGTCAAGGTAGAGGAGGAGGGTGAGGCGGAGGAGGAGGGAAAGGAGAAGGTCGAGGCAGAGGAGAAGGGATAGAAGGAGTCTGAGGTAGAGGAGGAGGGAGAGTAAGAGGGCGAGTAGGAGGTCGATGTGGAGTACGAGGGTGAGGATGAGGGCATTGAGGAGGGTAGGGAAGATCATGGGTGAAACTATGAGGACGAGGATGAGGATTATGATGAAGGTAATGATATTGATGGTGATGAGGTATAGATTGATCTATTACATTTTGTACTTATATTACTATCATTTGATGTTTGATGATTTTTTGTGCCAGAAAATATGGGTGATTAGGTTGGTCACATTATCTTTCTATCTTTTTCTATAAATAATAAAACTTTTCTTGATGATTTGATGGGACTGAATATATGTGTGACTAATTCACCCCACCCCTAGAAACCCCACCCCCTTGGAAAACCCCACCAACCCCTGGACAACCCCCCAATCCCTGGACACCCCACCCTCTAGACACCCCACCCCCTGGACTCCCCGCCCCCTAGAGAGCCCCCACCCCTAGACACCCCCACCCATGGACAACCCCCACCCCATAGACACCCCCACCGCCTTGGACACCCACTTGGACATCCACCACCCCCTAGACACCCCCACCCCGTAGATAGCCCCCCCCCCCCACCCCCGGGACACCCTCAACCCCTATACAACCCCACAACCCTTGACACCCCACTCCCTAGAGAGTCCACCCACCACCCTAGACACCCCCTGGACACCCCCATTAGATAGCCCCCCACCCACCCCCATGGACACCCCACCCCATGCACACCCCAACCCATTGGACACCCCAACCCCTGGACATCCCCCACCCCCTTGGACACCCCCCAGACAACCCTCACCCCCCGGACACCCCCACCCCACCCCCTGTACACCCCCACCCCTGGACAACCCACCCCTTGGATAGCCCCTACCACCCTAGACAGCTCCCCACCCCTGGGCCCCCACCCCTGGACACCCCCACCCCCTGGATTCCCCCACCCCCTGGACTCCCCACCCCCTTGGATAGCCACCACCCCCTGGATAACCCACACCCATGGACTCCCCCACCCCCTTGGAAGACCCCCTGGGACACCACCCACCCCCTAGACACCCCCACCCCCTTGGATTCCCCCACCCCTAGGACACCCCCACCCTTGGACATGAACCCCCTAGATACACCACCCTTGGACACCCACCCCCTAGACCCCCACCCCCAAGGACACCCCACCCCTAGATAGGCCCCCACCCCCTTGAAAACCCACACCGCTCCCCCTTGGATAGCCCCCACCCCCCAGACACCCCCACCCCCTTGGATAGCTCCAACCCACTGGTGGCCCCCACCCCCATGGAAAATGATATTTTTGAAGTAATTTATCCATCTTCATATATAATTACATTTTAGAAGTATTAGTCAACATTCAATCACACTAATTTCATCTAAAACCACCCATGCCTATGAATTCAATTCTGAATTCACATTCTATAAGCCATATTCTTTATGCCATATTAGTCATGTTATGCCTTACATATTATTTATATTCTTTTCTGTATGCCATAATAGTCATTTATCTATATTATGTATGCCATATTCTGAATTCAATTTTGTATTCCATATTCTGTATGTGTTATGCATAATTAAATTCTATATGTATTCAATTCTGAAATTAATACACAATATAAAATTTATAATTTTGTATGTAATTAATAATTCATTTTGTATGTGTTATTAATTCATAATTCATAATTCGGTACACAATTCATTCTGTATGTATTATATTGAGAATTCAATTATGAATTCTGTATTGAATAGGGTAATTGAGTTCTGAATTGAATTATTATTTCAATTAAATTCAAAATTATGTATTTTTTTCTACATATAAATTCTTATAATTGCAAGTGCACATGAGATTACAGAGGGGGAGGCAGGTCACCCTGCTGCTGCACTTGCAGCAAGACTATACCGACGGTTGAAAATTGATGGTATATGTGTGAAAAGTGACTTTATACTAGCTGTTTACATAAAAACATTGGAAAAATTATATACCAATGGTTAGTAACCCATTTTTATAGAACTTGTAACCAGTATTTAGCAATTTTTTTATGTAAACTTTTGGATGAGATCTGAAATTCATTAATTTGCAACAATTTTCAACTATTGGTATAAATAAATTCTAATGGTTAGATAAAACCATTGGTATAATTTGAATTCTAGAGCCATATACCAATTTTTATACTAAACCCATTTTTATATGTTTATCTCGACATCTAACTAGCCAACGGTTTGAAAAACTATTGGTATATTTTATACCAACATTTTTCAGTACACTACCAATAGTTTGAAACCATTGGTATAAGTCATGTTTCCAGCAATGATAGATAAAAAATAATAATGGCCTAATAATTGTATTTATACTTAATTTATAATTATAATACCAATATTGAAATATGATTATAACAAATTAACCAACATTATAGTCATGGTAAAGGTTGGCCTTACATAAGTATGAGTAACATTTCCATTTTTTAAATGATCATTATGGAAAGAAGAATAGTAACATTTATGTTTATAGAATGATAATTATTTAATATATAACATATTATTTAATCATATATACATATATATAAAATTATTGTGATGTTAAATGAATCACATTTCTTCAAAGAGGTGGTATTCTAAACGTCCAGAAACAACATTATCACCTTTTCAGTGTGTGAATGTTTGATAAGGAAAATGATATATTATATTTCCAAAAATGTAAATTTCTTATGAATATAATATAGATGTTATTTGTGTCAAATATTTTTCATTAAACCCATCCTCAATACATTCCATTTAATATGTGGATGCATCACATCGCTTTGGGGAGGCGGTTGTCCATATGTCCACAAACGATGTTATCGTATTTAAAAAAATAGCAATATTGAAGGTTAGTATATATTAAAATTATAGAATTATAAATACATCATAAATATCATGTATATGTATATATAATATAAATCATTTTTTACATCATAATGACCAACCATGAGAGGTGGTAAAGGAAAAATGAACGACATCATTTTACCAGGTGGTAGATCGCCGTACACAAACAATAATTTCATTACCCATTTTTTTGAGGTGTGTTAATGTGTAGGTTGAAACTGTAAAATTATAACATATGTGTATATTTATTATACTTATGTTTTTATATAATCATGGAAAAATAAAAATGAGTGAGTGTAGAAATAAATGAAACATAAATGCACATTGAAGAATGTTACCTCTTTTTTGGGTAACTCATTTTGGTTTTCACCAATGGGATTCCTTGGTTGTATTTATGTCCAAAGTGATTAATATAGGGTTATTTGAGGGATTTTTTAATGTTATTTTCCTAGGTTTCTATGAGCTAAATATTCTAATACGTTTCACGAAATGGGGAAGGTGAGTGTGTTTTTATATTGGTGGGGGAGTGACATTCTTGTAAATATAAAATTATAAACAATATTTGGAGGTCTAACTTACATAATGTGACTCCAATTATTGTCATAATTAGTTAAAATAGTTTTTAGGATAGAATAATGTCTATAAAATGGGATTTTTATAAGGTTATAGGTCATTTAGACTCTTAACATTAATGTTTAACCACTAAGTAACCACATTTTTACTTTAATCACTGTAATTAATTATTATTACATTCAATAATATTTTTGGTAAAAAAATAAGTTTACAATATAAGATATTATAAATTATTCTAATTTTAAATAAGGAAACAATTTTCCAAATTTATTATTAATTTATAATAAATCTCACAGAGGGGATGAAAAAGCTAGTTTTTAAAGTAAAAAAGTTCAAATGTTCTTTATGTCTTTATATATAAATTCAATGTGAAATTGATTAAAATTAACTAAATTGGTTTTATGATATAAAATTGATATAATTATACTTTAAAATAAAATAATAAAATATTTAACTATATAAATAAATTGGATGAAAAATAAGTTTTGAACTAAAATTCAGAATTATTGACCATTCATCAAAATATGAAAGTTCTCCTAGAAATACCAAAAATTAATACAAAGTAAATTTTGATACTTATATTTCAAAAAATAAGTTTTTTTTCATATAATATTTGTAAAATTTTCAAAATATTTATTTAGAATTGGTGCACTATTAAAAGGTGAAAACCCACTATATTAAAAAATAATATTAACTGTATGATATTGTTCAGTATAACCTAGTCTTGCATGCAATGAAAGACTTATGAGAAAATAATTGTTTCATTTCATGTACTCTATTAGACATAACATCACTTTTAAGCTAAAATAACTATTTAATTCAAAGATATTAATAAATATGAAAATGTATTATTCTATTATCACTATGGATGTTACATATGTTATATTTAATTGGTAATTATTTTCATTTATAATTAATTAGTAATCAATGATTTCATATTATAAAAATATATATAATATAATTTCAAAATTTATTTTATCTCTTTCATTGTTTCCATTCCAACGGCTAGGTGAGAACTATCATAATGATATTAATAATATATTGTGGTATGGTAAAACTCAGTCTTGTGTGTGACATAAGTTATCAAATGAACATGATGTTTCATGAAACAGATAATAAACTAGGTGTTTTATTTGAAGCAAGATAAAATATTTATTGTGTGTTACAAAATATCTTAAAAAACATAAATTAATTTTAAATAATATATTTCAAAACATCTCAAGAAGTTACCAAAAGTGTGTGTTGGTGTAGTTTGTACCATTAAGACAACAATATATCATTATATTGAGTATACTAATGTTAATATATAATAAAAATATAATAAAAATTTAAGGGTTGGACAAAGAAATAAAATAAAAGTTCTCATTAAAGAACATTACCTATTTTTTCATGTAACTCCTTTTGGTTTGAACCAAAGGACTTATTTGGTTTTGTTTATGCCTAATGTGAGGCTTTTAGGGTGAGGGGAGAGATGTTATGAGCTAAATTCGGTAGGATTTGGATGATCCAAATGGATTTAGAGTTGTGAATAAGTGAGGGTAGGGGAGGGGGTGAGTGCATTTTTATAATAGTGGGGGGGGGGTGACATTATTATAAATATAAAATGGTAAACAATATTGAGGGTCTTACATACATAATGTGCCTCCAAAAATGACAAAAATGAACTTATTGTCAAGAAAAACCTCTTCTAGAAAAAATAGTGCATATTCTTAATTTATTTCCTTAAATTCTATGTTTCCCCACTTTTACCATTTTGGTTTTTTTAAGGTAACTAGTTTTGTAAACTAATTATTATATCGATTAAGACTAAAATGAAATGATAATTTATATATAATTTTGATCCAATAATTAAAAATTTAATATAAAACTTATAAAATAAAAATACTTGGTGTTTTTGAAATTTATTTTAACATAAATGAAAGAAACTTAAAAAAACACTACTTAAGCCGCCGCAGCTCTAACAGAGTATTTTACTATTTAATGATCAATATAGTCATTATAATTGAATAATTTCCTAATTAAAGGAACATATTTATTATTTAGTAACATTTAAAAATAAGTTTACAAAATATTAGACTTTTTTAAATTTTAAATCAAATAATGAAATATCATTTATTATAAAATGGCCTTAATTTCAATTTTGACATTATTAATTTAATTTGAATTTAAAAATATCAAGAAAATGATGGTATTAAAATATATTAAGTTAAAATCTGTTTACCATGATATATAAATATACAAAATTATTGGAGAAAAATAATTTACTCAACTCTCATTAGTTTTAATAATTTTTATTATCGTTTATCATAGTTAATTATTAACTAAATAATTACTATATTGTAATATATAATTCATTAAAACTATTTATATGATATATAAAAATTAAATTTAAAATTATCATGAAAAAACTAATAATTTATATTTTAAAATTATATTTTTAACAAAAAATATTTTGTTTTTTCCATATATGAAGGCTTTTTAAATTTTAAATTTCAAAAATGATCTTTTTTTTGTCTTTTTTACTTGCCTTAATTTTTATATTTGTCACTTTCTTGGAATAATATCCCACTAATTCATATAATTCGATACATGAGGATATATGGATGAAATATCAGCTTCTAATGGCTTTCGTATAATTATCTAGTTCATTTTCTACTTAATATTAATGTTTAACTACTAATAAACTAATTTTATACTTAATCACTATTGTTAATTTTAATTACTTTCACTAATAATTAATGTAAAACACTAAATTTAAATTATTTTAAATTATAAATTATTATAATTCAAAATATAAAATCTATTTCTCAAAATTCAAATCACTTAATTGGCATAAATTAATTTAAAATTAATTCTGTAGATGGAATGAAAAAGCGGGGTTTTAATGTTAAGATGTTCAAAAGTTCACTATGTTTTTATATCAAAATATAGTATAAAAATTATTCTAATGACCTAAATTGTATTAATAGGTATAAAATATATCTAATATTACTTTAATACAAATTAAAAATATAATTTAACAATAAAAATTATTTAGATGAAAAGTTATTTTTCACTATTCATCAAAAATGAAACTTCTTAAAAAAACAAAAAAAAATTACACAAAACTAATATTTATGTTTTTATTTCAAAAATAATAGCTATTTATATATATAAAATTTCATGACCCATCCGAGAGGGGCCTGTGCCGTGAGTACCCCAATCCCACCTTCGATTGGCTGAGGATAAGGACTAGCACCGAGTAGGCCTATCCCACAAATGGGAGGGATTTTACAATGTAACTATAAAAATTCACACAATATCCAATCCCAAAATGCTGAAATTCTAAAAAACTGAGTAGAAAATGAATTTATACACTACGATACCAACCATAAAGTACAACATTAGGAAACTGGAAAGTAAGCAATGAAAAAATACAAGCCCACTAAAGAAAGGGTTATCAATAGTGAATATACAAGTTCCTGAAACTCGTCCTATTAAAACCCTACCAAAAGGGTTTGTGTATGACATATATCTAAATCTATACGAGAACAACTCATCTATCTGATCAATATAAGAACCACCTGGTTCTGGTCCACCTAGAACTCCGTCAAAGTGTTATTCGTCTACATAATACACAACACGTGTGGGAAAAGTCTATGTAGGGGTGAGTAAAACAATACATAGTAGGACACTCAGAAACCAAAAATGAATACCACTAAGAAATACATGAATTGAACCACATATAAATACACAAATTATACCACTAAGAAATACACAAAGTATACCATGAAGAAAATACATGATATACCACAAAAGAAACAAATTAAGTATAATTAGATAACACCAGTATAAGTCCATAGCATGAAAAGTAGGGTTATCATACATAGCCCACAGAACACCCAATATCAACAACACATGGACTGTCGATTACAAACGATTTTTAGATAACACATGAAGCACCAATAACACTGATAAGACATAGAGTTTCAATAAAACATGGAGTATAGATAACACATAGAGTGTCGATAAAATAGGGATTGTCGATAACAGTCTGAGTGTCGATAATTTATATATCCCCCAAGTCACATAGTCACTAAGTCACATAGCCACTAAGTCACATAGTCATAGTCAGTTGCAAGATTCCACTTGTAGCACACTTGTACTGGGAAAACCTACAACTCAAGCCATTAGGTCATATGCAAACATCTATAACAAATCACTTGGAGTATATCAAAAATGAATGTCTCATATCAAGGGTACCAATTCTGTAAAAAGATCATCAAATAGACACATGGTTTGAATGTTATCGCTGTTTTACTAAAAAGGTCTCACCCAGGTCTGGTCCGGGTCCGACCTGACCCATTGGACACAACCCGACCCAGTCCGATCCAACCAAACTAACCTAACCCACCCCGATTCAGTCTGACCCGAACAATCCCAACCCACTAGGCTCAGCTCGTGGGGCCTGCTGGACTTGGCCCACTGGGTGTATCTCGTGGGGCCATCAAGAGTAGCCTGACTCGACTCAGTCTAGCCCACATGCACACGGGCCGACCGCCTTGACTCAAGAAGCCAACCCTAGACATGTTTCCTCATGTTCGACGTGGTTCCCCTTTCCATGTTTCTTGGTTAGCATCGCGGCCTGTGCTCGCTTCCACATTCACATAGTTGCGGCCACAGGCATGCCGATGGTCCCTTCCGTGGCCTACCTGTTCACCTTCAGTGATTCGTTTTTTAAATTAAAGAATGCTTGTGATCCCCAGGTCATGTTATACACTACCCTAGGCTTAGATCAACATCATGATCCATTCCAATAAAAATTATTTGATATGAAAAACTTACCGAATATCTTTAATCTCTCTATCGCCATTATTGTTGCACCTCCAACATGTTTTCACGAGGTCAAATCATTGATATTGGATTTTTTCACCCTAAATGGAAGGCGCAAAAATATCTCAGTCATAATCCAAGAAGAACACTAAGATTGTGGAGAATATTGGAGGGAGAGAAAACAAGGAATAAATTATTGAATGAACCTTGTTCATTGTACATTCGAGCATCGATCCATTCTATAAGAACAAAGAATAAAGGTTTGTGGAATCAAAAAAATTATATCATCCCTTTTTAAACAAACAAATTAACAACCCCAAAATAATGAACAAACCGCAGATCAAACTATTCTTTGGTTTGTCCGCATTCTTCATTGAATTTCAAAATAGGGAAATAATCCAAAAAAAAGTAACACCCTACTTGGAATTTGGATCAGTCGTGGATAAAGGGAAAATCTTCACTGTCATCATTCGTCGATCCGTCGATCTTCGATGCAAGATCTGATATCTGATCCGCCAACATTCTTCGATATAGACTCCTCCCCATTGTTTTAGGGAAACTATAGGGTTACGATGATAACCTTGGAACCCTGAAAATCATAACATAAAGATAATGAGTTTGTGTGTCACAATAAAATATTTTTATTAAATATTTTAATGATGTTTATGTCCAAAAACTGAAATTGACCCTCGACCCATGCCAGTTGAGGTTAGGCCCCACCTAAGGTAAAGTCCCTTTTTAGAATGCAACGATACCTTCAGAATGGTTATCTGGGAAACTATTTTGATGTTATTCTATTTTAAAGAAAAATCCCCCCACATGCTTTTTTTAAATCTTAACATTTTTCAATGAGTTATTCCGAGAACACCGGGCCTCAGAATCTCATGCCGTTTAAATGCCCGATCCTCTAATTTTCTCAATTAATTTATAAAAATAATAATATAGAACATACAATTCATTACATAACATTTATAAGATATCTAAAAAATCACATTTAAAATTAGTGTGCCATTAAATGGAGGAAAACAAACATTTAGAAAAATATATATTTTTATGTATAAAATTAGATATTTATGCCTATCAAACATATTGTATCAATGTAAAAAATAATTAATTGAATATATAATATGTATATTTCATTAATATATATATTAGTAATTAATTTTGTCTATTTTAAAATAAATATATTTTAAAGTCCTGAGGTTTTACATTTTACACACTTTTAAATAGATTATGTACTCGTAATTTAAACTTGATCTATGTAAACAAGGATTTTATGTTTGAAAATACTATTATTAAAAAAACAGTGTTTAAGGGATAATCAAATATACTCATAAAAATATTGAAGGGGGAGTAAAAATTTTATTCTGGATAATCACATAACTTGGTTTTCGAGTAGGAGAACATAGGTGGAAAATGAAAACTTACACATGGAATAGAAAAATAACACTCAAATACTAATGGAGTTTGATAGAGAATATTGATCAAAAGAAATTAAGTGATCTATAGATAGTTAATGACCACAAGACAATAACCCAAAATGGTTTTATAGGTCATTGATATCATAAAAAAATATTATAATAGAGAAACATTTTTTGTTTCAAGACCCTTTTTTTAGAGTTAAGAAATTATTTTACTCTATAAGAGAATTTGTAAATATTTATTTCTATAAACACTATAATATCCTTTGGTTGTTCCTTGAACCATTTCCAAAAGATTTGTTAGAAATGGTTTCATAATATTGTTAATTAAAACATTAACCTCTAAAAAATCATCAAAATTTCAAATTAAAGCATTTCATAAATGGTTAACATTTCTAAATGATTATAATAAAACATATTAGGAGTATGGTCACTGAATTTTAAAAATGAACATCTCATTAGCCTTAAATAATCATGAAGTGGTTCTTTAATCATCACATATAAAACATGTGAACACCATCATCATATATTCTATTGAAATTTGGTAATGAATTTAATTACCATAAAACCTTATTGAAAACATGCATGCTTTTTTATTACATAATTAAAACATAGATTTTTGGATATATTACTTAAATCTAAAAAATGTTCTAAAGTCCCTCAACGATGGAATTTTTTTCTTCAAAAAACCATTAATAAGATCCATGGTAGTTAGTACAATCATATTTACTTTATCCAAATCAATCATATATTTCTTCCAATATCATTATCCTGGTATTAGAAACATATTATTGTTTATATTTCTATCAAACATATGATTTACAAGAATTATAAATTGTTACTAAATTATTTTTCTTGGTCATCGGTACCATTTGAAAAAGGATCTAAAATCCTCAAAGAAATAATTCTCCAGCACAATCCTCACATATTTCATAATTCTTATAACTAGTACATTACTTATAGAATACTGAAATAACATAATTATTGAATCCAAACACAGGGATATTAACCATTTCTCTTCATCTGTGGTAGTAGAGAAATATTGACCATGATCCCTTACTCTCTTTTGGGGTATATTACTTTTAAGTTTGAGACATTTTTTTTGTAGTTTCATATCTAATTAATGTCTAAGAATTATATATTGGGAACCATTTTATTAAAATTACAATCACTATTATGGTGCCCATTATCTTTAAAATAGTGTAAAACTAACATTAATTTTAAGAATGTACTAGGGTTTTTCTTTCCAATATTATATATTGTTTGAAAATACTTATTTCTATTTATTCATTTATCTATAATTTTCAAAAATATCCTTTGTTCTCGTACCTCCCTCTGAATCCATAATACTTATATGATTTTTTACCTTCCTCATTAGCACATGATACTATGTTCTCATATGGTGAGAATTATTAGTAGACTATTTACCTTTGAAATACTTTCTTAAGACCCTAAAATATATGATCCTTATTACTCTTTGGATAACGTGAATTGGTGAGGTTCCCATGCTTGTTTCTAGGTTCTATTTAAAAATGATTATATATGCTAGATTAGGTCATATCATTATGAAAAGTAATGTATATTCAAAAAACTAGTGAAATACCTAAGATAAATTGGAATTTTATATGTATTTAATATCAAAATCATAAAAATATTTTCCTTGGGTTGTTCTTATATACTTATCATAAATTTTAATCATAGTGTTATGTTTTATAATATAAATTTTCTGAAATTTAATTTCCATGGTTTCTACTAAACTTTCTTTGATACTAAATATAATTCCCTAACCCCAAAAGTCCAGATTCATTTCCATAATTTATTACATTACCATGATTACAATGAATCAAATCATGAAGGACCAATCAATTAAACAGTTTTTGAAAACTAGATTACAGACATGATACACATTTTACATGTGAATAAAAAACATAATATATAAAAAATAAAATGCTCAACATCCTTGAAACTCATTCTGAGAATTCATCTTCATACCCAAGTTAAAGAAAACAAAATAATAGTTAGAATATATTTGTAGTAAGGGTAAGCATAAAATTGAAGTAAACATGAATAAAAAAGCATAATCAGTATGGAAAGGTAAATAATCGAACACATTTTACATTTAAATAATAAATTGATAATATAATTCATCCATAGATTTTTTCATAGTAATAATACTATGGATAATAATAACTGAAATGAATGAAATGTTTAATTATTAGACATCATTTATCACATGTACCACTATACCTTAAAGATCTATCCTCATGAAAATTTATGACTGTGGATAGAAAATCATCTGATTCTTCTTGGAAACAAACTCAAAGGGGTTTTCACTAACTGATTTAGTTTTATGAGACTACTGATGCATAGAGGGGATAACATTAGATGGTCCCCCAACCCTGTAGTCTAGGTCTAACTAACTACTCATATATCAAATAACTGATTTAATTAATAAACAACAATTCTTATCACTAAAATATCTATCTTGAGTAAAATATACATATTTATCAATATTTCCCCTAATTAATCAAATATATATCAAATTGAACACCATTTTTAAAAATGGTATATGGTTTGGGAGATAATATGAATATTTTAGATAAATTTATTGTATAATAAATATGATCATAATGTAGTTATTTTTTCAAGATAATGTTATCAATTACAAAATGAAGTGATATTGCAAAGATAACTTTTAACGCTTGGTAATTTTCAATTCAAAACACCTTGGATGAAATAGTTCAAAGTGAAACTTAAAATACCATGGATTTTGAGTGAATAATGATATTAAATGACCAAGGGATAGTATATACTCTATATTAAATTTAATTGGTGAATAATAATAAACATGTCTCAAAGAAATGTGAATTGAGATGAAATCTATTACCTTGAGTCTGACATGTCACATGTGTCTTTATATTCATATATAATAAATATATATTAATTATTTACATCTTTGAAATTTTTTTAAAGTTTATTAGTAAATTTATTTTACATATAAATATGTTATGTATAATTACTTAATCAATTAAGTATAATTCAGATGTCTTGACCGTATTTGGGTTATCTTTAAAAAATGACTAAATTTTGTTGACTATGTTCAAGGAGTTCATTATATAACATCTATGTAATGATAATAATTACATAATTATCATATTTATACATCATTTATAATATATTAATCAATACTGGAATATTACGATGAAAAATTAACTAACATTTTGATCATGGAGATGCTAGGTCGTACACACTGATGAGTAACAATTCCATTTTTCAATGATCATTATGGGATGAAGGATAGTAACATTTAACATTACAGAATTTTCATTATATATTAAATACCAAATTCATATATAAATTTATATAGAATTATTGCGATGAAAAAGAAATCACATCGCTTTGAGGAGGAAGTAGTCCACATGTCCACGAAAGATGTTATCACTTTTTTTTTGTGAAAGGGTAATAAAAAAATTATATATTATATTAACAGAAATTTAATTATGTCATGGATATCATAATGATTTCATTTATATCATACATATTCAGTATATATTTATTTATAGTAATCCATACAATTTTTTCATTGTAAATGAAATGCATCGTTCATGGAGATTGTAAGTCGTATGTTCGCATGACCTTTGCTTCAATTTTATTATTGTATTTAAAGAAAGAAAAGTAATATATATATATTATAATTAAAGAATAATTTTTATGTCATATATATCACATATTTTCATTAAAAAAATCTGTATACATTTAAAATAAAGAGTGAATGAATCACATCACTTTAAGGAGGCAATAGTCCACACGTTCACAAACGATGATTTCGTATTCCCAAAAAATTGAAAGAATTAATGTATGTGGTATATAATAATTTAATAAGCATAAAGAGATTATAAAAAACATATATATCATATATAAACTATAAATCCATCTTTAGTTTCTACATTTAATAGTGGTAATGTAAGAAAGAACGACATCAGTACTCAAGGGGGTAGTTCACCCTACACATGAATGATGATTGCATGTCACATTTTATGGAAGTGTGTGTAGGTGTAGGTTGTAACATTAATACAAAAAAATCTTTGTATATTTGTGATAATTATTTTTTTATATATGAAAGATATAATAATAATTTTAGAGGTGTATAGAGAAATAAACAAAAGTTAGTGTTGAATAATGTTACCTCTTTTTTGTGTAATTCCTTTTGGTTTGATCCTAAGAACTTACATGGTTGTCATTATGAACAATGTGAGGTTTGTATGATTAGGTTAGGGATTTTGGGATATTATTTGAATAGGGTTGGGGTGATCCAAATGGATTGATAGGTGAAATGAAATGATGGGGTGAGTGTCTTCTTATAGTGGAGGGGGAGTGGCATTCTTTTCAATAAAAAAGTTAAACAATATTGAGAAATCTTACTTACATTATGTGACTCTAAAATTGACAAATAATGTAGTAAAGTGAATTTTTTATCTATAAAAACCTCTAAAACAGATAAATAAGGTTTTTTTTATAATTTTTTTCCTTAACATCTATGTTTCCCCACTATTATCATTTTGGTTTTTAATTAGGTAACTAGTTTTCTAAACTATGTATTTTATCCATTAAGACAAAAATAAAATGATAATTTATATGTAATTTTGACCCACAATTTATAAATAAGATATAAAATTTATAAAAAAATACTAGCTATTTTGGATATTAATTTAAACCCAACCGCATAGGACATAAAAAACATTGGTAAAACTGTCACCATTATAAAAGAGTATTTTACTATTTAATGGTAAATATAGTCATTATATTATAATAATTGATCCATCCATTGAACGTATTTGATATTTATCAAAATTTAAAAATAATTTTATAATAAAAAAGGTTTTTTAGAAATTTTAAATTAATTATCAAAATTTCATTTATTATAAAATAACATTAATGTCAATTTTGACATTATTAGTTTAATTTGAAATTAAAAATAGCATGAAAATGATGCAATTGAAATGTATTTAGTTAGAAGATATGTTACATGATTAATTCATCTAAATTTTTTTAGAACAATAAATTACTGAATTTTTCATCACTTTTAATATTTATATTATCATTTATCTTAATAAATTCTTTACTTAATAGTTATTGTGTTGGAATTTCTAATTCATTAAAAATATTTATATCATCTATAAAGATTAAAGATAAATTATGATGATAACAATAACTCATTTATCTTTATAAATGATATGTACAATTGAAAATATGATGTTTTTCCATATCTCAAGGATTTATAAATATTAAAGGTAAGGAAGGTTCTTTATTTTTGTTTTTCCTTACATAAATTATTATATAAGTCATTTTCATGGACTGATATTCAAATATTTCATATAATTAGAGAACATGAGGGGATATTCTCAAAATATGGGCATCCAATGGATTTTTTACAAGTGTAAATGTCATTTATCCCCTTATTATTAAATCTTAAACATTATGTGAACTAATTTTACCTCAATCACTATAATTAATTTTAATTAAATTCACTAATATTTTTGGTAAAAAAACTATGTTTAACTAATTATAAATTATAAATTATTATTTTTCCAAATATAGAATCAATTTTACAAATTATAGTAACATAATTGGTAGAAATTAATTTAAAATTAACCCTACAAATGGGATGAAAAAGCAGTTTTTTAAAGTGAAAAATGATCAAAAGTTCACTATGTTATCATATCAAAATTGATTATAAAAATAACCCCAATTACCTAAATTATATTAATTTTTTTAAAATTTATGTAATAATACTTTAAAACTAATTAAAAATATAATTTAACACTATAATGACCCATACATTACATACATTGTTAGTACATCAAAATTTAAGTACACTTATTACAACATATAACAAAACCATTAAAGGACCGTATAGGTATAGTGTCTTTAGAAACTGGGAAACATAATCAACTGGTTCATAAAGAGTCTACACTGTCTGCCATTTATTTCATCATATCTATAGTCCCTTTTGGAATATATTACTTAATAACCTTCTTCCTGACCTGGGGAAAGAAAACATACAAAAGGGTGAGCTCAAATTCTCATTAATGGTAAAAAAAAGAAATATCAATCACATCATATTCATAAAAACATAACATTTTGGGAATCTTACCCTGCAAAAGAGATCATAATTTTATAACATGGGATAAATCATAGTAGTGAAATGTAATAAAAATAATCATAACTTAAAACATAAAGCTTTGTGGCATACACACATAATCATATATAATCATTTCTTATTAGTCAAGACTCATTGCCAAGACTATCTTAGTGGACAAAGTCCATTTCTGAACCGAGTTCATTCCTTGTTTCAGTCCTGTTTCACTGAACCGGTTTAACCGGCCATTCCAACCATGTCTATCTTACCCAATACATTGGAGGGAGATATAGTTCCTACCCATATCATAATGATACCATTCTTATGTGTTCCACAAAATCATAAACCATACATCATAGAATAACCCATGTAATAAAAATGGGATTCTTAAACATCATGACATCATAAAATAATTCATATAAGATAAAGGAATTAATAAATATAATTCCATCACAACTCAATCAAATCAACGTAATAATTGGGATAGAAACTGAACCCTTTATTATCTTATATGGAAAATAATTTTGATAAAACACTTGAACTCCATTCTTGAGGAAAATATATCCTTTCTACTTCAAAAACACTTTTTATTTCTTAACATGTCATACAATTCTAAACTAAAAGAAGTTAATTAAAAATAAACTTGAAAAATTGTAATGGAAGCTTCTTGGAAATAATGTTTTAAAAATCCATTCATGTCGTATAAGTTAAAAAAACATTCTTCTCGTACTTTTGTCGGAAAAGTCAAAAAGTACCTCGTACGAAAAACGACAAAATATTCCTTTCATATCTTTTTCTAAAAACTCACCGAAGGGTAAAATTGGATTTAAAAATTTTTAGGTGGATGTAAATAATATTAAATATTGAGGAAACATGGATGTGGATGATAAAATACACCCCAGTAAATTTCAAAGTATAAACAATCTCGGATAAAAATGAGATTGTGATATTTCCCTTACCTTAGGTCTGATTTGCTTACTAAGTGTCCGAACCTCCTTTACAATGATTTAAATAATGTCATTGAATTATTCCAGAATCATAATCATTGTTATGATATCATATATTGTCATATTCTTAGCTTATTATTAGTAATATTTCATTGCTACTTGTTATTCAGGTGTTTATTACTTTCTGTTCGTATGCGTGTTTTGTCGAATAAATTTTTATTATTTTTTTTAGGTTATAGATACCTCATTTAAATAATGGTATTAGTGTAATATATATCATATTTATTCACTCAATTAATTTATGTAATCATTATGCAATGAAAATCATGTAGAATGAGTCGCATCACATCGTGGAGACGGTATTCTGTACGTACGGACGAGCGATGATATCGTTCCCATGATCGTGGAATTCTATTGGAGTGTATGTATACTATTTTAGAATAAACATCCCTTTACAATAATCATATATATTAATTATTTACACCATTATACCCATCCAAGTAAGGTGGTGGTGGAAAATAGATTACACCACAGCGTGGAGACGGTATTCCATATGTACACATGCGCGGTGATTTCGTTTTCCGTAGGATGGATAGATGGTGAAATAGGGTTTTTTCATACTTATAATAACATATTGGTATATGAGTGATAATGATGTTATTAATTCATAATGGAACAACTAATGAAGAAGAAGTGGAAGAAGAAATAAAGTTGAAAGAATCGGTAACGAACATTACCTCTTCTTTGAAGCGCCTCTTTGAGACCTCCTTTTAGAGCACTAAAATTGGTCTTTGAAGAATACCAGGACCTCTAGGATGTTTCTAGGGAAGTGGAGAGGAGAAATTGTCAGGGTTTGGCCGATCTTGAAGGCTCAATGTGGTGTGAGGAAGAGAGGGAGGAGGTACCCTTTTATAAGGGAGGAGAGGGGCACCTTTGGAAAAAATAAAAATATTATTTTATTATAAAGCCATATTCGGTTTTAAATAGCTCCAAATTGATTTATTTAAAAGCTAAGGTGGGGATGGGTCGAAATCCTCTCATACAATAGAATTTGGACAAGTTTAGTTGACTATTGTAAACTTATCATTTTGATTTAAATTTATGTTAGATAGTTTTACTTTTACCGTGTCTTTTTGTGTTCTTACACTATAAGGTTAATAGACTTACTATAACAAGACAAACTAACCCCAAGTTGTTTATTATTAATATATATAACCTTATCTAAGTCATTTGGACGAACCTTATATTTTTAGGAATAAAATAACAATAAATAATATAATATTTGTTTTAAAAACTATTTTATGTCAATTTTGACACTATTTTGTAAATGATTTTTGTAAAAATCATAACAGAATGATTAGTTCACAAAAAGTTACTTAAACCAATACTAACATGTCATATTAAACTAGAAAAGTAGTGTAATTCATAAAAAGTCTCAAATTACATTTATTTGGGTATTTATAACATCAATTATGTCAATATTTCATTGATAAGATAATTACTGCATCATATTTGTGTCATAAATAAATTAAATTATTTAATGTCTTAAAATTACAAACAAAATACCATTATGTAGGAAATATTTTTATATTTCTAATGAATATTTATAGTCGAATTTATCTTATGTATAACCCTATATTAAAAATTATTTACTTATTAAACTTTGATTTTAACTATTTTAACCCTACTTTAAATAAATTAGTAATAAATGTCCTAATCTAATCCAAGTGGGACTAAATGGTCATATTTTATTCCAAAGGTTGTTTTTGGTCGAATTACACTTATCCAAAATAATTAGGACATGTGTTAGGGTAATAATAATATCATTTTTACCCTTAATTACCCTATTTACTTTTAACCGTGGTAAATAAAAGTAAAAAGTTACTATTCACCAAAAATTATTTTCATCTCATTGAATCACATTTTACTTACTGACATCAACCATGTCTCTCGTATTTTTGAAATTTCACTCACAAAAGCGGTAAAATTAAGTTTTATGTAAATTTGCAAATTCTCCTAGGAGGTGGGTAAAAGACGGTGAAAAGTTCAATAAAATTTTTATATATCTAAAATTATTATAAAATTACTCCAATGAATTACATTGAACTTATATAGGTACTGTGTATCAAGTTTTACCTAAAATAAAATTAAATAAAATAAATAATTATTTAAATAAAAAGTCAGTTTTTAAATAGTAACCCAGTGTTTTCACTATTCATCAAAAATTGAATGTTTCCAGAAAAATACCAAAATTTCACCCTAGGATAATTTTGATATTCCGAATCCAAAAAAAAGTCCATTTTGAAAAATAAAATTTACAAAATTTTAAAAAGTGGTTATTACTATTCATAACGGCTAGTTTTAATAATATTTTAATAGCAAATCGTTATTTAGTGAAACTCGGTATTGCGTACGACACAAGCTATCAAGGAAGGTATCGATTGCGTGTAAAGCAAGCTAATCTAGTGTTGTGTGTAGTGAAAGATTACTTTGAGGATTTATATAAAAACAATATATTTCTTATAAAAGTCTCGGGTGTTACATTCTACCCCACTTAAAATGAATTTCGCCCTCGAAATTCGTCACTTGTAACAAACAGATGAGGATACCTCTCCCTCATCATATCCTCAAGTTCCCATGTAGCTTCTTCTAATTGGTGGTTCCTCCATAAAACTTTCACCAAGCGAGTGGTATTGTTCCGTAGTACTTTTTCAATACGATCGAGAATCTCTATCTGCTGTTCTTCATAAGAAAGATCTTGTTCCAGCGGTACAACTTCTGAGCTGACTACATGTGAAGGATCAGGTATGTACTTTCTCAGGAGAGATACATGGAACACATTGTGAACTTGAGAGAGATTCGGTGGAAGCGCCAATCGGTAAGCTACCTTCCCAATACGATCTAGAATTTTGAAAGGACCGATATACCTAGGGCTCACCTTTCCCTTCTTTCCAAATCTCATTACTCTCTTCCAAGGAGATATTCGTAAGAGCACTTTATCACCCACTTCAAACTCAAAGTCTTTTCTTCGGTTGTCGGAATAACTTTTTTGTCGACTCTGAGCTGCTCTTCTGTGTTGTTGAATAGATCGGACCTTTTCTGCCATCTCATCAACAAGATTAGGTCCTAATAGCTTTCTTTCCCCAACTTTATCCCAGCAAGATGGAGTCCTGCATTTTTTTCCATAGAGAGCTTCATAAGGACCCATCTAAATACTGGAGTGAAAGCTATTATTATAAGAAAATTACACCAAAGTAGGTGTTGATCCCAACCACCTTTGAAATCCATATAGCAGGCTCTCAACATATCTTCTAGAGTTTTAATTGTCCTCTCAGACTGACCATCTGTCTGAGGATGATAAGCAGTGCTGAAACTCAACTCTGTATCCAGAGTGTACTGAAGACTTCGCCAGAACATTGAGGTAAACCTCGGATCCCAATCAGATATAATAGATATTGGTACTCCATGAAATCTTACTACTTCCTTTACATATATCCTAGCAAGCTGATCTAGAGAGAAATCCTCTCTAATAGCAATGAAGTGTGCAGACTTTGTAAGACGATCAACTATGACCCAGATAGAATTATTGCCTTTGGATGTTTTAGGAAGTCCTGTGACAAAGTCCATAGTGATTTTTTCCCATTTCCATTCGGGTATGGGTAATGGTGGTAACATACCCTTAGACTTCTGTCTCTCACCTTTAACTTGCTTACAAACCAAGCATCGAGAGACATATTCAGCAACATCTCTTTTAATGCCATCCCACCGTAAGTACTCTTTCAGGTCCCTATACATCTTCATGCTTCCAAGATGAATAGAGAATGAAGAACTATGAGCCTCATCCAGCAGCTCCTTCTTTAATTCGGGGATGGGAGGAACACAAACCCGATTCCTGAACTTTATTATCCCATCACAATCAAGGTTGAATTCAGGAACATTTCTTGCCTTCTTTTGTAACTCTACATCTTCTTTCTGTGCCTCTTTAATCTTAACATGTATAGATGGTTGAACATTCATTTGAGAAAGATACGATTTTCCCCTTTCATTATAATTCCAAGATCCGTCCTTTGTAAATCCATAAATATTGGATGTTTTGTGATCCTCATCATGGATAAACTGGCATGGTCTTGTCGACGTAATGCATATGCCACCTTGTTTTTCTTCCCAGGGTGGTAATGAATTGAGAAGTCGTAATCCTTAATCAGCTCCAACCATATTCTTTGACGCATATTCAGCACCTTTTGTGTGAAAATATACTTTAAACTTTTATGATCAGTATAAATGTCACACCTTTCTCCATAAAGATAATGCCTCCAAATATTTAATGCAAAGATTACCGCAGCTAACTCCAAATCATGATTTGGGTAATTTTGCTAATGGATTTTCAACTGTCTTGAGGCATAAGCTATAACCAAATCATTTTTCATAAGAATACACCCCAATCCCTTCTTGGATGCATCACTGTAGATCACAAACCTTTCTGAACTACAAGGCAGTGTGAACACAGGTGCACTGGATAACCTTCTTTTCAACTCCTTGAAATTATCTTCACATTCCTCCGTCCAAACAAACTTAACTCCTTTCCGAGTCAACCTGGTGAGTGGATTAGTTAATCGTGAAAAATATTTCACAAAATGTCGATAATATCCAGCCAAACCAAGAAAACTTCAGATCTCAGTTACTGTTGTTGGTCTCGACCATCTTTCGATAACCTCTGTTTTTGCTGGATCCATAGATATCCCCTCTTTTGAGATTATGTGACCCAAAAATGAAACTTTTTGAAGCCAAAATTCACACTTGGTAAATTTGGCATAAAGATTCTCCTTTCGCAGGGTCTTCAATATAATTCTCAAGTGATCTTCGTGTTCTTCCTTGCTCTTTGAATATACAATAATATCATCTATAAAGACTACCACGAACTGATCAAGATAGTCTCTAAAGACTCTATTCATCAGATCCATAAAGATAGCAGGGGAATTTGTAAGACCAAATGACATCACTATAAATTCATAGTGTCCATACCTTGTACGGAAAGCCATATTTGGTATATCCTCCCTTTTGACCCTTAATTGATGATACCCTGAATGAAGATCAATCTTGGAAAAGTTTTGAGCTCAGCGTAGTTGGTCAAATAAGTCATCAATGCGCGGGAGAGGATATTTTTTCTTGATAGTGATCTTGTTAAGTTCTCTATAATCAATGCAGAGTCTCATTTATCCATCTTTATTCTTAAAAAATAGAACAGGTGCTCCCCAAGGTGGCGCACTAGGGCATATGAACCCCTTATCAAGATTCTCTTGGAGTTGCTTCTTCAATTCCTGCAACTCAATTGGGGCCATTCTATAAGGTGTCTTTGAAATAGGTAAAGCACCCGGTACGAGTTCTATTGAAAACTCAACTTCACTATTTGGTGGAAGACCTGGAAATTCCTCCGAAAAGACATCATCAAACTCTCGTACAATGGGCATATTCTTAATCGCGAGTTTCTCACCAACCATTTGAGATAAATAACCTTCATTTATTGGAATCAAGACCCCTATGATGGAAGAAATTTCCACTGGAAGGTTATGTTCATCTTTGCATCGATAGACGATCAAAGATTGATCTGGAATATGAAATGTGACTTCCCTTCTTTGGAAGTTGATATGAGCTCCATATAGAGAAAGCCAATCCATGCCAAGAATCACATCAAATTCCACTATAGGGAGGATCACAATATTTGTAGGAAGCACTTTCCCACAAACTTCAATCAGAGAAGAATTATAAACTTTTGATGCGACTGTTGTTCCATTATGGGTTGTCACAACTAACTCAACATCTAATTGTTGAGGTAATACAGTGATACCCTTAGAAAATTCTTCAGAAATAAAGGAGTGGGTGGATCTAGAATAAAATAAAACATTTTCTACTTTAGAGTGGATGGTAAGTGTACCTTTCACCACTTCGTTATCGTACTCCACATCGTTGATAGAAATTGCATGTTACATTCCTTTGTCTTTAGCCTTAAGAGTTTGTTGAAATCGATCATCATCAACAACCCTTGGATTAGGGAATTGATTGGCATAATTCCCCATTTCCTTGCACTTGTAACATTGAAGTGTAGGAGGTGCACTCTATGTAGCCTTTTTCATTGTTCGTATCACTAGACATCTTCTTCCCATCATTGCGGCATTCAAATGCTCGATGACCTTCCTTTCCACATTTGAAACATTTACTTGTCCCTTTAAGACAACTCCCTCCATCTTTCTTTCCACACTTTGAGCATAAGGGAAAATCTTCTTTTTTCAGTGTGCTCTTTAAATTTTCCTTTGAATTCCATTTTCATGTTCTTATCAAACTCATATGACTGATGGGTTACTCCAATATCCATCTCAACTTTGAGAGCACATCGAATGATTTCCTCGTAGCTATTTAAGTCCCTTATGGCTAACTCCCTTCAAAGACATGGTTTTAATCCACTACAGAATTGATCGATCTTACTCTCAGATTGGATAATAATACCAGAAGTGTACCTTGCAAGTATTGTAAAATTTTCTTCATAGGTACCAACAGATTCATCATCCTTTTGCTTTAGTTCAAGAAACTCCTTCTCTATCTTTGTTCGGAGAATACGAGGGAAGTACTTATGGAAAAATAAGTTCTTGAACTCGTCCCATTCCATGGACTCAATTTCATCTCTTGGCCTCATATTCTTGATAAGATTCCACCATTGATCAGCATCACCTTCCAAACGATACACTATTAAGATGACTTTATCTTGTTCAGAACATTGAAGAAAAGAAAATATCTTTTTAGTAGTACTGATCCATTGTTTAGCAACTAATGGATCAGTAGACCCGCTGAATGAAGGTGGACGCTGTCTCATGAAGGATTCAACAGAATGTTTCTCATTCCTTTGATCATTTGGAAGTCCTACATGATTCATAGCTTGAGAATTTTGTGTGAGCATGGCTATAAGATTTTTTATTCCAGCTCTGATAATTTTTGGTTGCTCAGGGGGACAATCATTGCATTGCCCGTCGCATTCCGCATTAACACGGTTCCTTCGGGTTCCATCCATTGACTAAAACCCAGAAGAATAGCGTGAGAAACACTAATAATAATAGAAAAACCACATAATCAAGAATAAAATTTCACACTTAAGGTCTTATCCTAGGGTATTCATGTCAATTTCTAAAACACTGAGATTGTTTTCTATGCTTAGACTTATCCTTAGGATTCTTACTAAGGCTTTCACATCCTAGTTTCCAAAGGTTGACTATACCTTTCCTCTGATACCAACTATAAAAACCCAAACATTACATACATTGCTAGTACTTTAAAATTGAAGTGCACTTATTACAACATATAACAAAACCATGAAAGGACCGTATAGGTACAATGTCTTTAGAAACTGGGAAACATAAACAACTGGTTCGTAAAGCATCTACACTATCTCCCATTTATTTCATCATATCTATAGTCCCTTTTGGCATATCTTACTTAATAACCATCTTCCTAACCTGGGGAAAGAAAACATACAAAAGGGTGAGCTCAAATGCTCAGTAAGGGTAAACAAAAGAAATATCAATCACATCATATTCATAAGAACATAACATTTTGGAAATCTTACCCTACAAAAGAGATCATAATTTTATAACATCGGATAAGTCATGGTAGTGAAATGTAATCACAATAATCCTAACTTAAAACATGAAGCTTTTTGGAATACACACATAATCATAGAGAATCATTTCTTATTAGTCAAGACTCATTTCCAAGACTATCTTAGTGGAAAAAGTCCATTTCTGAACCGAGTTCATTCCTCTTTTCAGTCCTGTTTCACTAAACCGGTTTAACCTGCCATTCCAGCCAGGTCTATCTCATGAGAGATAAAATATTTACCCAATAAATTGGAGGGAGATATAGGTCCCACCAATCTCATAATGATACCATTGTTATGTGTGCCACAAAATCATAAACCATACATCCTTGCATAACCCATGTAATAAAAATTGGATTCTTAAACATCGTGACATCATAAAAAAATTCATATAAGATAAAGGAATTAATAAAAATAATTCTATCACAACATAATCAAATCAATGTAATAATAGGGATAGAAATAGAACCCTTTATTATCTTAGATGGAATTTTTTTTTGATAAAACACTTGAACTCTATTCTTGAGGAAATATCCTTTCTACTTAAAAAAACTTTTCATTTCCTAAAATGTCAAACGATTCTAAACTAAAAGAAGTTGATTAAAAATAAACTTGAAAACTTGTCAAGGAAGCTTCTTGTAAATAATATTTTAAAAACCCATTCATGTCGTATAAGTTTAAAAAACATTCTTCTCGTACTTTTGTTGGAAAAGTCAAAAAGTACCTCGTACGAAAAATGACAAAAGATTCCTTTCATATCTTTTACTAAAAACTCACCGAAGGGTAAAATTGGATTTAAACAATTGTAGGTGGATGGAAATAATATTACATATTGAGGAAACATGAATGTGGATGATAAAATACACCCCAGTAAATTTCAAAGTATAAACAATCTCGGATAAAAATGAGATTATGATATTTCCCTTACCTTAGGTCCGATTTGCTTCGTAAGTGTCCGAATCTCCTGTATAATGATTTAAATAATGTCATTGACTTATTCCAGAATCATACTCATTGTTATGATATCATATATGGTCATATTCTTAGCTTATTATTAGTAATATTTCATTGTTACTTGTTATTCGGGTGTTTATTTTTTTTTTCTTCTGCCTGTTTTGTTGAATAAATTCTTATTCTTATTTTTAGGTTATAGATACCTCATTTCCAGAATGGTATTAGTGTAATATATATCATATTTATTAACTAAATTCATTTATGAAATCATTATGCAATGAAAATCATGTAGAACGAGTCACATCACATTGTGGAGACGGTATTCCGTACATACGCACGAGCGATGATATCGTTCCCATGATCGTGGAAGTGTATTGGAGTGTATGTATACTATTTAAGAATCAATATCACTTTACAATAATCATATATATTCATTCTTTACACCATTATACCCATCCAAGTAAGGTGGTGGTGGAAAATAGATTACACCACGGCGTGGAGACGATATTTCGTACGTACCCACGCACAGTGATTTCGTTTTCCGTAGGATGGATAGATGGTGAAATAGAGTTGTTTCATATTTATAATAACACATCGGTATATGAGTGATACTGATGTTATTAATTCATAATGAAACAACTAAATAAGAAGAAGTGGATGAAAAATAAAGTTGAAATAATCGGTAACGGACATTACCTCTTCTTTGAAGCGCCTCTTTGAGACCTCCTTTTAGGGCACTAAAATTGGTCTTTGAAGAAGACAAGGACCTCTAGTATGTTTCTAGGGAAGTGGAGAGGAGAAATTGGCAGGGGTTGTCCGATATTGAAGGTTCAAAGTGGTGTGAGTAAGAGAGGGAGGAGGTTCCCCTTTATAAGGGAGGAGAGGGGCACCTTTGGAAAAACTAAAAATATTATTTTATTATAAAGACATATTCGGTTTTAAATATCTCCAAATTGATTTATTTAGAAGTTAAGGTGGGTATGGGTCGGAATCCCCTCATAAAATAGAATTTTTACAAGTTTAGTTTACTATTTTAACCTTATCACTTAGATTTAACTTTAAGTTAGATAATTTTACTTTTACCGTGTCTTTTTGTGTTCTTACACTATAAGGTTAATAAAATTAATATAACAAGCCAAACAAACCCCAAGTTGTTTATTATTAATATATATAACCTTATCTAGTTCATTTTTCTGAACCTTATATTTTTAGGAATAAAATAAAAATTAATAATATAATATTTGTTTTAAAACTATTTTATGTCAATTTTGACACTATTTAGTAATTGATTTTTTGTGAAAATCATAACAGAATGATTAGTTCGCAAAAAGTTACTTAAATCAATAATAACATGTCATATTAACCCATAAAATTAGTGGAATTCATAAAAAGTCTCAAATTACATTTATTTGGGTATTTATAACATCAATTATGTCAATATTTCATTAATAAGATAATTACTGCATCATATTTGTGTCATAAATAAATTACATTATTTAATGTCTAAAAATTAAAAATAAAATACCATTATGTAGAAAATATTTTTATATTTCTAATTAATATTTACAATCGAATTTATCTTATGTATAACCCTATATTAAAAATTATTTACTTATTAAACTTTGATTTTAACTATTTTAACCCTTCTTTAAATAAATTAATAATAAATGTCGTAATCTAATCAAAGTGGGCCTAAATGGTCATATTTTATTCCTAACGTTGTTTTTGGTAGAATTAAACATATCCAATAGAATTAGGACATGTTTTAGGGTAATAATAATATCATTTTTACCCTTAATTACCCTATTTACTTTTAAACGTGGTAAATAAAAGTAAAAAGTTACTATTCACCAAAAATTATTTTCATCTCATTGAACCACATTTTACTTGCTGAAATCAACCGTCTCTCGGATTTTTGAAATTTCACTCATAGAAGAGGTAAATTTATGTTTTATGTAAATTTTCAAATTCTCCAAGGAGCTGGGTAAAAGACGGTGAAAAGTTCAATAAAATTTTAATATATCTAAAATTATTATAACATTACTCCAATAAATTACATTGAACTTATATAGGTATTATGTATCAATTTTGACCTAAAATAAATTTAAATAAAAAGTTGGTTTTTAAATAGTAACCCAGTGTTTTCACTATTCATTAAAAAATTGATATTTTCCAGAAAAATACCAAAATTTCACCATAGGCTAATTTCGATATTCCGAATCCAAAAACGAAGTCCATATTGAAAAATAAAATTTACAAAATTTCAAAAAGTGGTTATTACCATTCATAACAGCTACTTTTAATAATATTTTAATAGCATATCGTTGTTTAGTGAAACTCGGTATTGCGTATGACGCAAGCTATCAAGGAAGGTCGCGATTGCATGTAAAGCAAGCCAAGCTAATGTTGTGTGTAGTGAAAGATTCCTTTGATGATTTATATAAAAACAAAATATTTCTTATAAAATTCTCGGGTGTTACAAACACTATATATTATTTAGATGAATGGTTAGTTTTAAATTAAAATTTAGTATTTATAACTATTCATCAAAAAATAAAATTTCTCAGAATAAAATTTCCATAATATAATTTTTATGTTATGATTTAAAAAATACAGTTTATTTTGTCATATAAATTTATAAAAGATCCAATTTTCTTTAAATAGGCATTCAATTAAAAGGAGACAAATCTCCCATTAAAAAAATATATTTTATTCATAAAATTAAATTTATTATTATCTTATGCCTATAGAACCTATTGGATGAATGTCAAAAATAATTGATTGAACATATAATATATATATTTCATTGATATCACTCACTATTATTAAATAATTTAATATTTTAAAAAATAAGTATCTGTTAATGTCTTGGGTTGTTATAGAAGTGTAGAAATTAATCAATCCAACAATATTGGGGATTGCAATGCCTCTACACGAACATGGAGAATGAGGAATAAATAAAATTTTTACATCCTATAAATTATGGAACGAACCTCATTTGAATAGGCAGCAAAGGATGAATCATGTGTTAGGGCCATGAGTGAAGAACTAGATCGGATTGAAAAGAACCATAAATGGGATATTGTTAAGAGACAATAAAATCAAATTGTTATTGGAACTATATGGATTTTTAAAAGAAGTCTATGATCATGGAAATGTGATAAAAAAACCCGGAATTATTAGTATATAAATGTTATACACATATTAAAGGCATTTATGTTGAACAAGTATTTTATCCACTAGCTAGATTGGAGTCAATATAGATCTTCCTTTCCATTGAAATACAAGTAGGGTAAACATTTTATCATATGAATATTAAATTACTATTATTAAATACATTTTTTGAAGAAGAAGTTCACTACTGGAAGATAGGTCTATACCCACGGTTTTTCATAAACCTGTGGGTATAGGGAACCCCTATACCCAAGGTTTTCCAAAACTGTGGGTATAGGGTTGGTATGTGAACCTATACCCACAGTTTTCCAAAACCCTGGGTAAAGGTCACCTATACCCATAGTTGTGCCAAAAACCGTGGGTATAGTTCTTTTTTAAGACCTATACCTATGGTTTTCTCCAAAACCATGGGTATACGGTATTTTTTGATGACCTATACTGATAGTTTTTTAAAACCATTGGCATTGTGGTTTTTTCTGAAGCCCTATACCCACGGTTCTCCAGAACCATTGCTATAGCTTCCCCACGTTATGGCGGGGAAAGAAAATTAGGCGTGACATGAAAAAAATTCGGCGGGAAGACAATTTTTTCACGGTTTAGATTAATATATTTACTTTAATATAAATATATAATCACAAAAATTCTTTAGTTCGGTTGGTAAAGACTTCTCCGCGGTTTCTATAGGTTGCCGGTTCGAAACCCTCTTGCTACGTTTTTTGAATTTAAATGCCGCACTGGAATATATTAATATATATATGAAGATATATGTACATATAATAGTTAAATGCCATATCTTGGTCGGTACGTTTGTGGGTTACGCCTGTGAGGTGCTCTGTGAGACGCGGGTTCAAATCCCACTGGCTTCTTTTTTTGAAATACCGCACTGGATTATATTAATATAGATACGAAGATATATGTAGAAATTACAATTAACCATTGGAGGTTAGTTGGTCCGTTGGTGGGGGTGCACTTGTGAGGTGGAGCGTGAGGTGAGGGTTCGATTCCCCCCGACTACATAATTTTTGAATTTAAAAATCCCCACGGTTTTAAAACTGTGGGGTCTGTTGTGTGCCACGCTGGAACAATGTTGTGCCACATTTGACTACCCTATACCCACGGTTCTCTAAAACCGCGGGTATAGGCTGAGACCCCTATACCGACGTCGTTCCAGCCCACGGTTCCCAAAACCATGGGTATAGTCTATACCCACGATTTTGGGGGCTATAACCACTGTTCAAACCGTGGGTAAAGGTCGTTTTTTCAGTAGTGGTTTATATTGAACAACTAGTGGTATTTATAATTGGAAATGATGAGATTGATGTTTTCATATTAATAAAGGCTCTCTATGGTCTGATGTAAGAACCATGAGCTTGGTAATAACGATAGGATTATTATTTGAAAAAGATATAATTTAAGCGAGGTGGTTTTGACTATAATATCTTTTTGCATAATTCTAATATACATCAATTTAAAAATCCTTTGTATTTGGATAATATTAAATTCGTTGGAAGTAGGTTGGGATCAGTGGAAGAATATGCTAATAACATGAAATATAAATTTTAAATGTATATGATTGGTGAACATGAATTATTTTGGGCCTATAGGTTTTTCAAAATATGCATTACACCTTCATTTCTCAAGTAAAATATTCAAGAGATATGATGAATTAATTTAACATGCATGACTTCAAAACAAAGTCGATTTTGATTATGGTTTGAACAAACTTTTGAATGCTTGATGATAAGAATTATGAAGATCACTACCTATATAGGAGGATCATTGGAAGCTTATTGTAGTTGACTACAACATTGCCAAATATTATCTTTGAAAATTTCTTATCCTATCACTTCTAAAGTAATCTAAAAATAATATTTTGAAGCCACTAAAAAATTATGAGGTATATTCAAGGTGAACTCAATTTTGTATTATAAATTAAATAGAAATATATAATGAATTATCAACATTTTATGATTTTTAATGTGCTATATATTTGGTGGATATAAAGTCTAAAAATGGTGGAGCATTATTCATTGGAAACAAATGTGTAGGATAGTTTACCAAGAGACAAAAAACACTACCCTTAGTATAGATAAAGCATAGTATATCCATTTTACAAAGTAATGCACTAAACTATTAAGGATGAAGAAATAACTGGATGATATTTGTGGTGAGGTGAATTAGCAACAGGTGATTCACTTTGACAGTAAGAGCATAATCAATTTTATGAAGAATCTGGTTCAACACGCCCATACCAAACATATTGTGGTCATATATCACATCATCAAATAAAATGTTGAACAAGGATTGATTAAAATAGAGTATATTAGAATTAATGACCAGGTGGATAACATCCTGACTAAGACATTGGTAGTTCCAATGTTCAAGAAACATCGGTTGAACCTCGAGGTTCATCCATATCCAATTGTAAGAGGGGGTTCTGGTTGGTTCGTTATCCCCATTCCTATTTATAGTTTTAATATATTTGTGGATGTGATTGAGGTGTATGAGGGAGATATGATTCAGAGGGATTTTTTATGATTAAAAATACAATAATAGGTTCTTTGGGTTTATTCTTAAAGGGGACAATAATTAAGATTCAATGAATTGTTGGATTGTTGGATTGGTCAGCAGTTTTTTGACGCATAGAATCCTTGTTTTCTAATAATTTTTCATACACCTATATTTGATCACACAGACAAATTGATTGATGAGTCATTTTATTCCAATCATATTTATATTAAAGGATAGTGATTTATTGAATTTTTATACATATTTCCATCACACCAAAAGTGGTAAATTGTTAGAGACACACATTTTCATAGCTGGAAACAATGTTTATTTTTTGTTTTATCAATTCACATTAGGTTTAACCATTGATCTTATAAGGTAAGTGATATTTCTGTGATGATTTCTTCAGTGTTAAAGTTTCCATCATTTCATAGTGTTTTTCAATTTTTTAATCTTAAAATCTTAAAGATGGAGAAAGATTTAGGAAATTTGATTTTCCATGTTTGAATCTTCTCAAATATGGAAAAGAAATGAATTTCATAAAGCATATGTTTCATGAATATTGATATTTATGAATGTTTATATCACCATGAACACACGATGGAAAGATGTTATTCATGTAATAATGAGAAGGTTCATGATTTCATGATGGAATGATGATAAATCTTCACAATTATGAGAAACATTATGAATGGGTAAAATTTCACCCAAGATTCACCATGATAAGGAGCTTTGAGAAAATGAACTAGGAGGTTCGTGAAAATATTGTAGGAAGTTAATAGCTACATGAAGAACTAGGTTTATAAATACGTGACTAAACTTACCTCATTAAAGATGACAGGAATTGGAGAAAAGGATGGATTGTTCTAAATTTATGAAGGCTAGTATCTTCGCGAATTTGGTATCCTTAATGAGCTTTAATATCATGAAAGTACTGATTTATTCTTCACTAATTTTAGTTCTTTTTATAAAATAATGTGTCATGATGATTGAGATTTTTGTTAATACTTGTTTCTCGATGAAGGTTGTGATAATCGTAAAGGTTGTGAGATTTTTGATGGTGGTGTGAAACATGGAGGTGTATAGGTTTTCAATAGTTATAATTTCTTAGAATCATTAATTGGGTTTATGAAAGATGTAATTTATTTGAAACATAAATGTGGTTTTTTTGAAGTTTATGAGCTTTGTGAATAGTAGTGTTGAACATCTGGTTTAAGTAAATTGGGTTTTCATGTTCAACAACTCTGGAAAATGGTGAAAAAAGAATATTTTACTAACAAAGTACAAAGAATTAAAATCCTAATCTACTGAGGTGGGATTAAAGTCATTAAACTATGTAAGACTTCACCTAAGGTAGTGATTTAGGGGGAGTACCTAGAAGTGTTCCTAGGGAGGTATTTTTTTATCCCTAAAATTATTGTAAAGGAACTATCATTGGAACAAAGTGGATATGATTGATCTTATGTCCTTCGCTATAACTAGTGAATATTAGTGGATTTTGGTATGTCTATCTCACTATCAGCATATGCTATTTGTAATAGATAGTATTGGTGAACCATGTAAAACTATTATATTTTCAATCTTCATTTGAATTTTTAATAACTGAATTATTCTATATGTCAGGTTTTATATGTTCCTACCAATTTGTGAAAAATATATGTCACATTAAGGAAACATCTGACAAAAAAATTTACTTATCCCCTCTTAGTGTGTTCAAGGGTCCTATAGTATGTTAAATTTACCCTCAAGGAATATTAAGATAATAAAAAAATACCTTACTAATCTTATGTTTATGTGTCTTTTATCCACACTTAATAATTTACAGCAATGAATGTTTTTTATGTCATCCTCATAAATAACATAATGCTTAAAACTGTCATATAATAATTAAATGATTTTTTTTTGAAAAATGGTGTACATCAAAATATGTGAACTGGGCCTATCCACTTGGTATTATAGGCACACTAAAAATATGGTAACTCATACAAATATCCATCTATCACATAGTCAGTGATATTTGGATAAAGTTAAATGGGAATTTGTACCCAGATCTACAACCCACATTCAACCTGAAGAAGTTGAGCCACCATCTGATAAAGAATGTATTTATCAGTATGAAGTCGATTTAGAAAAGATAAGGTGATTCAAAATTTAATTTTTCAATTTTAATAAACCTACTAATTATAATTAATAATTTGAGTAAAATATCTCTCCTATAGAAAAAATTCTTTAATGAGGGGGTTTCACTCAACTAGAAAGAGTTTCATATAATCCTTAGACCAACTCATGGACTAAATAAATAGTCTATTTTACCCCAGTAGTTTTATATCATAACAAGTTCCCTCTACTAGGATAGAAATGACATACATTTCAGGTGAGATACCCTATGAACATTTATGATTGTTATTAATAAATTGATGATTGGGATGTTAGTAAACAAGATTCATGAATCAGTTAAGATACCTTATTTACAACATTGAATTCATGGTGGTTCACAAAGACTTGAATTTCGTTATATTGGTGGGAAGGCTCTAGAACCATATATAAATAGTGACTCCATAATTATATCACCAAATACTAAATTACTATGTTGAAGGTAATGTTGTTGTATAATATAGTGATATCACCCACTATTAGTCTTAATAATATCAGTACACAAACACAATGTAATATAAAAGGGTGGGGAAGTGGTCATTAGTAGATATTTCTAAATTGACTGATACCCCTAATGGCTTGGAAACCACTTTTATCAATCCATGGAGTGAACTATGTAGAGGATTCATGTTTTCCATCAACTAAATTAAATAGACATCCCACGATCTAAAAAAATAACTTTGTTATTTTGTCTAGTGACATAAAACATCAAATTAATTTCTTCTAAAAACTTAATCAATATGGTGTTTCCATTGAACAACTGCCCCCAATTAGGGAAAATACAACTTTTTAATACATGTGTATTGATCATTCACCTAAGTGTTTATACTAAAATTCAGGCTAGACTGATGTTTAGATGATATATTTAAGGCTAATCAATTTGTTTAGAATGAATCCTAGATGTACGACATGGGGATTAAGAAATTTCTCCTATGTTTTCATGGTTTTGGAATAACTAGATGAACCTAGATATTACAAAAAAGGAAGTGATTATGATGGAAATACCAATTATATTATATCATATCTAAGATCTAATGTTGTCTGTTTTTCTTTTGATCCTCACAATGGTGAATATTAGAGGAATATAAAGAGGAAGATATCAAGGATTCCCTACCAGTATTTGAAGAAGGTGTATCTACTACTATTAATGAACTTAGGCATGTTAATCTTGGTAAGAAATAAAAGTTATGTCCTATGTTGAATACTTATTTTATAACACCTAAAGAATATGGAAAAACATTTATTTTCTTAAAAACATCGAAATATACTAACCAGGAATTTCAAAAAGTTGTCCAGATTAGATCCCCAAGTGGCTACCTTTTTTTAGATCAGTCAAAAATCTACCATGTCTATATAATAATCAAGGGTAGTATTTTTGACCTATGATTACAAGGTGGATTATAAAGATAAAACAATCATCAAAGAAATATAATACCTGAAATGGATCACTAATGTTTTTCCAAAAAAGAATAAAAATAATAAAATTAGTGTTTATATTGATTCTGAGAATCTCAATCATCATTTCCCAAAAGATAACTTCCCAATCATGATCAGAGAACTATTAAAAAAATGAAATATTGTGGTTTTAAGACATCTTCTTCATTGATGGATACTATGGACACCATCAAATATAGATCTCAAAGATATGGAGTTCACTGCCTTTTGTGATCCCCATGGGGTATACTATAATAATTTAATTCCATTTGACTTGAAGAATTATACTCCTAACTACAAATATTTTATGCATTATATTTTAAATAATGGATTTCTACATAAATGAAATATTGGAAGAATCTTGATGATATTGTGACCATCTTACTAATCATGAGGATGATTTTTGAAAATTGTATTATTAGAACATAAAAATGAACCCATTGAAATGTTCCTTTGGGGTGAAAATGGGAAAATTCTCTATATTCATGGTATAAAATTGTGGTATTGAGGTCGAACCCGAAAATAAAAAGATGCTACATGATATTTCATCTCATAAAAACCATATGTAAATAAGAGGAATTTAAGATGACATTCGCATATATGGAACTTCATAGTTATATTTCCCTACAAGTGATTTACCCTCACTTTAGTAACGATAAAACCAGCCTCTTATCAATGGGATTATGATTTTTAGATATCATTTGATGATATTAGAATATACCCTATACACTATCTGGTATTGATTCATCTAGTAGAAGGTAAGCCTATCATTCTCTATATAGAAACTATGTATTAATAAAATAGAATCTTCCTTAATCAAAACTATGATATGTTTTAGGATAATTGTCTTTATAATAATATTCATATAATAGTGGATTTTGAGACTCAGTATTCCACTATCATGGAGAAAATCTATACATTAATTTTGTACTGTAAACGAATATGTACTATTTAGGATACCATGAGGTCCAGTAGGCATTTGATTTAAATTTAATCCAATACATCATAATTTTTCTGATTTTCATTGGGAATCTGGTGCAGTGGGTAGTCATACTAAATCAATTTGACGTATAATTTTTTTCTTCTAATAAGGCGATAAAAGTGAAAGTGTTAGATGATTTATGCACAATGAACCATATCCTATAGAAGTATCCATTAATTATGGATCTCCATAGTGAAGAGTAATTCTCAATACATTAATCCACTACAGTATGAGAGATGTATTTTGACAGTGTTCCTAGAATCCTAATTGATAAAAGAATAGAAAATCCAACATTTAATAGGGTCGACATAGATATTGTGTTTGTCTCTCCTATACAATAATTACACCATTATTTTTAGGGATTTTATGGTCATTCCTCTCCCATTATTCACCATGTATGATTCAGTAAGGCCTTATATAATGGAAGTGCTTCCTCAAATAGATCATTCTTGATTAAATAATATGTACCTATTCCATGATATATTGGTGGGATGTATTTTCTACACTTTAGTAGAGAGATCCTAGTCCCATGATTTTTACATGGATTCCTTTTAGTTTGTTGTGGATCTTTATCAATGGATGATGGTGCCCCATTTTAGAGAAAAAAACCCCCAACCATTCTTCTAGAACATCATCACCTCTTAGGTCCATGATTCTTGCTTTTTATTTTAGTTTTCAACCCGAATCTTTTGGCATGGTGCTTGGATCTCATTTTGATTTTGTAAAATCATGGTTATGAATACCTCAGTTTATGATCATGTGGTGGTGTAACCTTTTCCGAGGGTCATTAGAATCTTATTTTGTCCTAGATCTACCTCAAGTGACTGTATGGGTTAATCTACATAGTCTCCCCCACCAATTCCATAAACATGCTTTTATTCTTGGTATAGAAAGCACACCAGGGTATTTCCACTAGGTGGATGAGTTCACACTCCACCTTAAGGATGGAAGGATTTCATGCATATACATTGAGATGGAATTATACCAACCCCTTAAAGCTCACATTTTCCTCTGTAAAGGTGATGAAATCTCTTCGTGGAAATCATTGATTTTCTTCTCCCTCTAATTATTTCATATAGAGTTTAACTTTGTATAGAACTCTCTTCCTATCTATTACAAACACAAGGAAACTCAATTTGAACCCATACCAGTTCACTTCTCTACTGAATTATATCCCCCTATGAAGAAGTAGAAAATATTATAAAATGTTATACCATAGGAGGAGACAATCACCAATATCCCTCCACCATCAGTTCCTACTCACCTTCTTTATCATACCTCAATGGATGTTTCATTCTTATCATGAAGAAACCTTACACTCGATAATTATCAAACCATCACTGAAATTATGGGATTTTCCACCTTTTTCCCCTTACTCCATAATAGGTTGTTACATGCCTCTTCTTTGAGACATCCTTTCACTACTACACTTGGATTGCAACCCCACCACTAGTAGAAATAGGCTCCAATTCATAATAATGGAAAATAACTATATATCCATATTCTACACAACCCTGATACCCATATTCACATGACCTTGAATAGAATTTTCCAGTCTAATGGTTTTGGCACATTATCACATGTGGAAACAAGCATGGAAATCAGTGTCATATCTCATCATCTCAGTAGAATCTATACCAGAGATCATGCCAATTGTAAAAAATAATCCTCCTTCCCCACAAAGTAGTCATTGAAACCAAGAAAAAAAACTATGTCCTACTTTTTCAATGATTTAATTTCTCCTATGGAAAAAATTTGGCCTAGGTACCCAAGGAAAGACACAATTGAAATCCTCTTAGATTACTAGAAAAAAATATTCTGGTTTCTATCATTAACCATAATCTACAATAATCCAAAATTTAGGAATTAGGTTTTAAAAATAGGCTATAAAACTGCATTCATAGTTATATAGAGAATCATTATATTTGTGTTTCTAGAGAAATTATTTTTTAGTTATGAAAATCAGTGTGTCTATAAAAAATATATCCAAAAATTTATATCTTGATAGCTTCAGTTTCTACTTATCTTTTGTTTATTCTAAATGCTATGTGTGTCTATAGGTTCTTTGGATAACCTTCGATCCATATCCTCCTTTCCCATAACCAAGGTTGAGCACATGGTGATGGATATAGTTGATAATTATCTACTTATTGTCAGTCTCTGCAGTAGTAGTTCACCCAGTTAACATTTTTTCTTTTCATGACGATGGAAATCTGATCCTGATTATCATCTAGTTTCTTGGTTGTCATGGGATAAAACCAATTATGAAGGGTCCGGGGTTGGGTTTCATATTAAGTTATGATGATTGAAGGATGGAATCTAGATCATTCATTATATCAAACCATCCCATTAATTTTATTTACGCAATATTAAAGAAGGAATCAATAAGGAAGAGATCAACCTTGAAGATATATGGGAGGAATATCATTACTAAAACATATTTCACAAGGAAAAACATTTAGTTGATCTCCTTCTAGATTAGGAAAAAGACACCAAGTAGAGATCCATGGTTACATGGATAATATAGAAAGATAAGAACATCACATTTTTTCATGAATGCATCGAATACATAAAACCCATCAAGGTCCCAAATATACTCATTGATGATGGCTCCTTCACTAATGATACCCAAGTCATTGATTGTATGGTTGATTATCATTTTGGTTTTTTTCTTACTTATATTAACCCTCATATGTTGAATAGATTTCCACAAGTATGGTTTGATCTTTTTACACTATTAATCAAGAGGCCTATTTTGATATTAAATGCTATTTTGAAAAAATATTGTAGGAGGATATGGTTTAGGGGGATTTTATAGCTCTCAATTATAGAAGTTCCCCTAGACTCGAAATCTTTCCATGAAATTCTAATCTTATTCATGTGACCTCATCAAGAATGAGATACTGGATATTATTTAGGAATTTTTGTGGGGAGGGATCCTTCTCATTGTGGATTCTTCCCCCAACATGATTCTCATCCTTATAGTGAATGTCCCAACTTCTCTGAAATAGTTTTGTCCAATCACTATGTCTGAATTCCACTACAAATTTCTATCCATAAATACCAATAAAATATTTTCAATACACATATAGGAATTGATCTTTGATGAGAAACATGGATTTATATGGGGTAGTTCTACCAAAATAGGTATTGATTTGGCACATGAAATGATAGGTGAAATCACTAAAAATACATAAAGATCTAATATACCTATTAATAATGATATTTAAAATGAATATGACCAGGTGGAGTGGAACTTCATCATAAAGGTTATGAATAGTATGGAATTTCTTGGGTTTCTGATTGAACATTCTTTATATAAAGTTCTTCTATTTTGTTCTTGGTCACATACCTGGGGAAAAGCAATGGGTTTTTTCAAGTCGGTCTAGGCGCTTAGACTAGGGGATCCTCTATCACCCAATCTATTCATTATGGTCCAAGACTCTTCCAGAAGATATCTCAATTATAAAATCAATATATACCTCATTATTTTATACTTTTATTGGAAAATCTCAACTGGATTTTCATCTACTCATTATGGATATTTTTCTCATTTTCATCAATGGAAGTAGTAGATCCATCTATGTGCTCAACCACCCCCATGATACCCATAGTATGTGGAGTGGCCAAATTATCCACCATGAGTAGAGTAATGTTTACTTCTCAAGAACATGTTTAGAGGGAATGGAATAAAATCAATAACAAGATGGTTATTAGTAAGATTTACTTTTCCATGGAGTATCATAGAGCCATAATATACCTGGGCATGTCCCATATTCATTAATTGGATAGAAACATGAATAAAGTTTTCTTCTAAAAAGGAGATAAAAGTGAAAGTGTTAGATGATTTATTCACAATGCACCATATCCTATAGAATTATATATTAACCATGGCGCTCTCTAGTGAAGAGGAATTATCAATCCATTAATCCACTATGGTATGAGAGATATATTTTGATATAGTTCCTAGAATCCTAATTTTTAAATTGATGGAAAATCCAACTTTTAATAGGGTTGACATAGAGATTGTTTTTGTCTTTCCTATACAATAATTACACCATTCTTTTTAGGGATTTTATGGTCATTCCTCTCCAATTATTCACTAAGTATGATTCATTTAGGCCTTATATAATTTAAGTGCTTCCTTAGACAGATCCATCTTGATTTAATCATATATCCCTAATCCCTAAGCTATTAGTGGGATATCTTTGCTCTTCTTTAGTAGAGAGATCCTAGTCCCTTGATTTTCACATGGATTCTTTTAAGGTTGTTGTGGATCTTTATCAATTGATGATGGTGTACCATTTTAGAGAAAAAAATCCCCAACCATTCTTCTAGAACACCACCACCTCTTATGTCCTCAATTCTCGATTTTTTGTTTCAGTTTTCAACCCTAAACTTTTAGCATGGTTCTCGGATCTCATTTTGATTTTATAAAATAATGGTTATGAATACCTCAATTTATCATCATGTGGTGGTGTAACATCTTCCGAGGGTCATTAAAATATCATTTTGTCCCAGATATACCTCAAGTGACGGTATAGGTTAATCTACACAGTCTCCCCTCCACTTCCACAAACATGATTTTATTCTTGGTATAGAAAACACACCTGGGTATTTACTCTATGTGGATGAGTTCACACTCCACCTTAATGATGGAAGGATTTCATGCATATACATTGATATAAAATCATACCAACCCCTTCCAACTCTCATTTTCCTCTGTGAAAGTGATGAAATCTATTTGTGGAAATCATTGATTTTCTTCTCCCTCGAATGCTTCTCTATAGAGTTTAACTTTTTATGGAACTGTCTTCCTATCTATTACAAACACACGACAACTCTTTTTGAACCCATCCCAGTTCTCTTCTCTATTGAATTCCATCCCTCTATAAAGAAGTAAGAAATATTATAGAATGGTTTACCATAGGTGGAGACAATCACAAATATCCCTCCACCATCAGTTCCTACTCACCCTCTTGATCATACCTTAATGGACGTTTCATTATTATCATAAAGAAACCTTACACTCGATAACAATGATACCATCACTGAAATTATGGGGTTTTCCCACATTTTCCCCTTGCTCTATCATAAGTTGTTACATGCCTCTTCTTTGAGAAATCCTTTCACTATTACCCTTGGATTGCAACCCCACCACTAGTATAAATAGGCTCCAATTCATAATAATGGAAATGAATTATATATCCATATGCTATACTACCCTTATACCCATATTCGCATGACCTCGAATAGAATTTTCCAGTCTAATGGTTTTGGCACATTGTCACATGTGGAAACAAGCATGGAAATCTGTGTCATATCTCATTCTCTTAGTGGAATCTATACCAGAGAGCATACCAATTGTGAAAAATAATCCTCCTCCCCCACCAAGTAATCATTGACACCGAGGAAAAAAACTAGCACCAACTGTTTCAATGATTAATTTTTTCCTATGGACAAAATAGGGCCTAGGGACCCACGTAAAGACACAATTAATTTCCTCTTAGATTCATAAAAACAAAAGTCTTCTTGTTTCTACCATTTAACATAATCTATAATAATCAAAACTTTAGGAATTAGGTTTTAAAATCATGCTATAAAACTTCATTCATAGCAATATAAAGAATCATTATATTTGAGTTTCTTGAAAAATTCTTTTTCAGGTAAGAAAATCAGTGTGTCTATAATATCATTGTGAATAATTCTAATAAAGATCAATTTATAAATCCTTTGTATTTGGATAATATTAAATTTGGTGGAAGAAGGTTGGTATTAGTGGAAGAATATGCTAATGACATGAAATATAAATTTTAAATGTATATGATTGGTGAACATGACTTTTTTTGGGGATATAGGTTGTTCAAAATATGGATTACACCTTCATTTATCAAGTAAAAAATTCAAGAGAGATGATGAAGTAATTTAACATGCATGACTCCAAAACAACGACAATTGTGATTATGGTTTGAACAAAATTTTGGAAGCTTGATGATAAGAATTATGTAGATCACTACCTATATAGGAGGATCCTTGGAAGCTTATTGTAGTTGAATACAACATGGATAGATATCATTTTTGATAATTTCTTATCCTATCACATCTAAAGTAATATAAAAATAATATTTTGAAGCCACTAAAAAATTATGAGGTATATTCAAGGTGATATCAATTTTGGATTATACATTAAATAAGAATAGATAATTAATTATCAACATTTTATGATTTTTAATGTGCCGGTAATTTGGTGGGTAGAAATTATTTAAATGGTGGAGCATTATTTATTGGAAACAAATGTGTAGGCTAGTTGAACAAGAAACAAAAAACAATACTCTAAGTATAGATGAAGCATAGTATATCCATGTTATAAAGTAATGAACTAAACTATTATGGATGAAGAAATAAATGAACGATATTTGTGATGAGGTAAATCAGCAACATGTGATTCACTATGACAATAAGAGCGTAATCAATCTTATGAAGAATCTGGTTCAACAAACCCTTACCAAACATATTGTGGTCATACATCACATCATCAAATAAAATGTTGAACAAGGTTTGATTAAAATGGAGTATGTTAGAACTGATAACCAGGTGGATAACATCCTAACTAAGACTTTAGTAGTTCCAATGTTTGAGAAGCATCATTTGAACATAGAGGTTCATCCATATCCAATTGCAAGAGATGGTTCTGGTTAGTTCATTCTCCCCATTTCTGTTTACAGTTTTAATATATTTGTGATGCGATTGAGGTCTATAAGGGAGAAATGATTCCGAGGGATTTTTTATCACTAAAAATACAATAATAGGTTATTTTGGTTTATTCATAAAGGGGAAAATAATTAAAATTCAATGAATTGTTGGATTGTTGGATTGGTCAGCAGTTTTTTGAGGCATAGAATCCAAGTTTTCTAATAAATTTTCATACACATATATTTGATCACACAAAAAAAGTGATAGATGAGTCATTTCATTCTTATCATATTTTTTATAAAGGCTAGTGATTTGTTGAATTTTTATACATATTTCCATCACATCAAAAGTGGGCGATTGTTAGAGACACACATTTTCATAGCTGGAAACAAAGTTTATTTTGTGTTTTATCAAATCACACTAGGGTTATCCATGGATATTTTAAGGTGAGTGATATTTCTTTATGGATTTATTCAGTATTGAAGTTGGAATCATTTCCAAGTGGTTTTTAAATTTTTTTAATCTTAAAATCGTAAATAAGGAGAAAGATTCATGAAATGTGATTTTACATGTCTGACTCTTCTCAAATATGGAAAAGAAATGAATTTCCTAAAGCCTAGGTTTCATGAAGATGGATATTTATGAATGTGTATATCATCATGAACCTACGATGGAAAGATGTTATTCATGTGATAATGAGAAGGATCGTGATTTCATGATGGGATGATGATAAATATTAACAATTAAGTGAAAAATTTTGAATGGGTAAAATTTCACCCGAGATTCACCATGATAAGGAGCTTTGAGAAAATGAACTTGGAGGTTTGTGAAAAGATTGTGGGAAGTTAATAGATACATGAAGGACTAGGTTTATAAATAAGTGACTAAACATACATCATTAAAGATGATGAGAATTGGAGAAAAGGATGAATTATTTTAAATTCATGAAGTCTAGGATCTTCATAAATTAGGTATACTTAATGAGCTTTAACATCGTGAAAATACGATTTAGTCTTCGCTAATTTTAGTTCTTTTTATAAAAGGACGTGTCATCATGATTGGGAGTTTTTTGAAGACTTGGTTCTCGGTGAAAGCTGTGAGAATTGTAAAGGTTTTGAGATTTGTGATTGTGGGGTGCTTCATGAAGGTGTATAGGTTTGTAACAGTGATAATTTCTTTGAATCCTAAATTGGGTTTATGAAAGACGTAATTTATTTGAAACATAAATGTGGTTTTTTGTAGGCTATGAGCTTTGGGAATAATAGTGTTAAACATTTGGTTTATGTAAATTAGGTTTTCATGTTCAACAACTCTGGAAAATGGTGAAAAAATAGTATTTTACTAATAAAGTAGAAAGAATTAAATTCCAAATCTACTGAGGTGGCCTTAATGTCATTAAACTATTTAAGACTTCAACTAAGGTAGTGATTTTAGGGGAGTACCTGGAAGTGTTCCTAGGGAGGTAGTTTTTTATCTGTAAAATTTTTGTAGAGGCATTATTTCTGGAACAAAGAGGATATGTTTGATCTAATGTCCTCCACAATAACTAGTGAATATTAGTTGATTTAGATATGTCTATCTCACTATCAGCATATACCAATTATACTAGATAGTAGTGGAGAACCATGTAAAACTATTATATTTTCAATCTTCATTTGAATTTTTAATAATGGAATGATTCTATAAGTCAGGTTTTATATGTTTCTACCAATTTGTGAAAAATATATGTCACGTTAAATGATACATTTGACACACAAATTTACTTATCCCCTCTTAGTGTGTTCAAGGGTCATATAGAATGTTGACCTTACCCTCAATGAATATTAAGATAATAAAAAACTACCTTACAAATATTATGTTTATGATTCTTTTATCCTCACATTATAATTCACATCAATGAATGTTTTTGATGTCATCCTCATAAATAACATAATGCTTAAAACTATCAAATAATAATTAAATGATAAAACAAATTTTAGAAAAATGGTGTACATCAAAATATGTGAATAGGTCCTGTGCACTTGATATTATAGGTACACTAAAAATTTGGTAACTCATACGAATATCCATATATCACATAGTCAGTGAGGTTTGGATAAAGATAAATGGGAATTTGTACCCATATCTACAACCCACATTCAACCTAGAAATGTTGAGCCACCATCTGATAAGGAATGTATTTATCAGTATAAAGTCGATTTAGAAAAGATAAGGTGATTCAAAATTTAATTTTTCAATGTTAATAAACCTACTAATTAGAATTAACAAGTTGAGTAAAATATCTCTCCTATAGAAAACATTATTTAAGGATGTGGTTTCAATCAACTGGAAAGAGTTTCATATAATACTTAGACCAACTTGAGTACCAAATAACTAGTCTATTTTACCCTAGTAGTTTTATATTATAAGTAGTTCCCTCTACTAGTATAAAAACTACATAAATTTCACGTGAGATACCCTATGAACATTTATGATTGTTTTTAATAAATTGATGACTAGGATGTCTGTAAACTAGATGCATGAATCACTTAAGAGACCTTATTTACAACATTGAATTCATGGTGGTTCACAAAGACCTGAATTTCATTATATTGTTGAGAGGGATCTGGAACCATATATATACAGTGATTCCCTAATTATATCATCAATGACTAAATTACTTTTTTCAAGGCAATTTTGGAGTATAGTATAGTGATATCACCCCTTATTAGTCTTAATAATATTGGTACACAAACACAATGTAGTATAAAAGGGTTAGGAAGTGGTCACTGGTAGATATTTCTAAATAGACCGATACCCCTAATGGCTTGGAAACCACTTTTATCAATCCATGGAGTGAACTATGTATAGGGTTCATGTTTTCCACCAACTAAATTAAATAGATATCCCAAGATGTAAAAAAACAACTATGTTATTTTGTCCAGTGACATAAAACAAAAAATTAATTTCCACTAACATCTTAATCAATATGATGTTTCAATTGAACAACTTCCCCCAATTGGAAAAAATACAACTTTTTAATACATGTGTATTGATCCTTCACCTAAGTGTATCAACTAAAATTCAAGCCAGACTAATGTTCAGATAATATATTGAAGGCTCTTCATTTTGTTTTGAAAAAATCCTATAAGTAGAACATGGGGTTTAATAACGTTCTCCTATGTTTTCATGGTTTTGGAATAACTATATGAACCTAGATATTAGAAAAAAGGAAGTGATTATGATAGAAATACCAATTCTCCTATATCATATCTATGATCTAATGCTGTCTGTTTTTCTTTTGATCCTCACAATGGTGAATATAAGAGGAATATAAAGAGAAAGATATCAAGGATTCCCTTCCAGTATTTGAAGAAGGTGTATCTACTAACATTAATGAACTTAGGCAGGTCAATCTTGGTAAAAATATAATTTATGTACTTTGTTGAATAGTTATTTTATAACACCAAATTAATAAGTGAAAAACATTTATTTTCTTAAGAACATTGAAATATACTAACCTGGAATTTCACAAAGATGTCCAGATTCAATTCCCAAGGGGCTACCTTTTTTTTAGATCAGTCAAAAATCATCAATGTATATATAATAAGCAAGGGTAGTACATTTGACCAATGATTAGAAGGTGGGTTATAAAGATAAAACAATCATTAAGGAAATATAATACCTGAAATAGATCCCTAATATTTTTCCCATCAAGAATAAAAATAATAAAATCACTGTATATATTGATTTTTTGGATCTCAATCATCATTTCCCAACTGAAAACACCCCAATCATGGTCGTAGAACTATTAAAAAAATGAAACATTGTGGTTTTAAGACCTGTTGTTCATTTATGGATACTATGGATACCATCAAATATAGACCTCAAAGATATGGAGGTCACTACCTTTTGTGATCCCCACAGGGTATACTATAATAATTTAATTCCATTTGACATGAAGAATTTTACTCCTAACAACAAATATTTTCTGCATTATATTTAAAATCATGGATTTATACATAAATGAAATATTGGAAACATATTAATGATATTGTGACTATCTTACTAATCATGAGCATGATTTTTGAAAATTGTATTATCACAAAAAAAACCCATTGCAATGTCCCTTTGGGGTGAAAACGGGAAAATTCTCCATATTCATGGTATAAAATTGTGGTATTGAAGTCGAACCAAAAAATAAAAATATGTTACTTGATATTATATATTTTAAAAACCTTATGTAAATAACAGGACGTTAGGATGACATTCGTATATATAGAACTTCATAGTTAAATTTCCCCAAAAGTGATTTACCCTCACTTTAGTAAGGATAAAACCTGCCACTTATCAATGAGATTAGTATTTTTAGATATCATTTGATGATATTAGAATATACCCTATACACTATCTGGTATTGATTCTTATAGTATAAGGTAAGACTATCATTCTCTATATAGAAACCATGTATTAATAAAATGGAAATTTCCTTACTCAAAACTATGATATGGTTTAGGATAATTGTCTTTACAATCACATTCATATAATGGGGGATTTTGAGACTTAGTATTCCACTATCATGGAGAAAATCCATACTTTAATTTTGTACTGTAGAAGAATATGTACTATTTTGAATACCATGAGGTCCAGCAGGCATGTCATGTAAAATTTTATCCAATACATCATAATTTCTCTGACTTTTATTGGGAAGCTGATGTAGTGGGTAGTCATAATAAAGCAATTTGACGTCTAATTTTTTTTCTTCTAAAAATGAGATAAAAGTGAAAGTGTTAGATGATTTTTTCACAATGCACCATATCCTATAGAAGTTTCCATTAACCATGGATCTCCCCAATGAAGAATAATAATCAATGCATTAATCCACTATGGTATGATAGATTTATTTTGATAGTGTTCCTAGAATCCTAATTTGTAAAAGGATGGAAAATCCTATATTTAATAGGGTCGACATAGAGATTGTGTTTCTTTCTCCTATACAATAATTACACCATTCTTTTTAGGGATTTTATGGTCATGCCTCTCCCATTATTCACCAAGTATGATTCAGTATAGCCTACTATAATGGAAGTACTTCCTCAGACAGATCCTTCTTGATTGAATCATATGTCCTTAATCCCTGAGATACTGGTGGGATATCTTTGCTACACTTTAGTAGAGAGATCCTAGTCCCTTGATTTTCACATGGATTCCTTTTATTTTGTTGTATATCTTTATCAATGATTATGGTGTCCCATTTTAGAGAAAAAAATCCTCAACCATTCTTCTAGAACATCGTCACCTCTTAGGTCCTTGATTATTGATTTTTTTGTTTCAGTTTTCAACTCGATACTTTTGACATGGTGCTCGGATCTCATTTTGATTTTGTAAAAGCATGGTTATGAATACCTCAGTTTATCATCATGTGGTGGTGTAACCTCTTCTAAGGGTTATTGGAATCCCATTTTTTCCTAGATTTAACTCAAGTGACGTATGGGTTAATCTACACAGTCTCCCCCTCCACTTCCACAAACATGTTTTTATTCTTGGTATAGAAAAAACGCCTGGGTGTTTTCTCTATGTGGATGAGTTCACACTCCACCTTAAGGATGGAAGGATTTCATGCATATACATTGATATGGAATTATACCAACCCCTTCCAGTTAACATTTTCCATTGTGAAAGTGATGAAATATCTTCATGGAAATCATTGATTTTCCTCTCCCTCGAATGCTTCTGTATAGAGTTTAAATTTCTATGGAACTCTCATCCTATCTATTACAGACACCAGGAAACTCTTTTTGAACCCTTCCCAGTTCACTTCTCTATTTAATTCCATCCCTCTTTGAAGAAGTAAAAAATATTATAGAATGGTTTACCATAGGTGGAGAGAAGCACCAATATCCCTCCACCACCAGTTCCTACTCACCCTCTAGATCAAACCTCAATGTATGTTTCATTCTTATCATGGAAAAACCATACAGTCGATAACTATGACATCATCACTGAAATTATGGGGTTTCCCCCCTTTTCCCCTTACTCCATCATAGTTTGTTACATACCACTTCTTTGAGACATCCTTTCAGTACTACCTTTGGATTGCAACCCCACCACCAGTATAAATAGGCTCCAATTCATAAGAATGGAAAGGAACTATATATCCATATGCTACACTACCATGATACCCATATTCACATGACCTTGAATAGAATTTTCCAGTCTAATGGTTTTGGCACATTATCACATGTGGAAACAAGAATGGAAATCAGTGTCATATCTCATCCACTCAGTGGAATCTATACCAGATATCATGCCAATTGTGAAAAATAATCATCCTCCCCCACTAAGTAATCATTTAGACCATGGAAAAAAACTAGGACCTACTATTTCAATGATTTATTTTCTCCTATGGACAAAATAGGACCTATGGACCCACATAAAGACAACATTCATATCCACTTATATTCATAGAAACAAAATTCTTCTGATTTATATCATTGAACATAATATACAATAATCCAAAATTTAGGAATTAGGTTTTAAAATCAGGATATAAAACTACATTCATAGTTATATAGAGAATCATTATATTTGTGTTTCTATAAAAATTCATTTTCATTTAAGAAAATTAGTGTTCCTTTTTCACTCTATTTGTTTGTTATTTACTTATTGTAAGTCTCCCTAGTAGTAGTTCACCTAGTGAACATTTTTCTTTTCATGTCGATGGAAATCGGATCCTGATTATCATTTGGTTTCTTGGTTGTAATGGGATAAAACCATTAAGGTAGGGTCCTGGGTTGGGTTTCATATTATGTTATGATTATTGAAGGATGGAATCTAGATCATACATTATATCATAGCATCCCATTAATTATATTTTCACAATATTAAAGAAGGAATCAACAAGGAAGAGATCAAACTTGAAGATATGTGGGAGGAATATCTTTTCTAAAACATATTTCACATGGAAAAACATTTAGTTGATCTCCTTCTAGATTAGGAATAAGACACTAGGTATGGATCCAATGTTACATGGATAATATAGGAAGATAAGAACATCACATTTTTCCATGAATGCATCGAATAAATAAAACCAATCAAGGTCCCAAATATACTCATTGATGATGGCTCCTTCACTAACGATACCCAGGTTGTTGAATGTATGGTTGATTATCATTTTGGTTTTTTTTCTTACTTATATTAATACTCACATGTAGAATAGATTTCCTCTAGTATGGGCTGATTGTTTTGACAATATTACTCAAGTGGTCTATTCTGATATTAAATGTTATTTTGAAAACATACCATATGAGGAAGTGGTTTGGGGGTATTTTATAGCTCTCAATTATAGATGTTCCCCTAGAATAGATAACATTATAGGACCTTCTAATATTATTCATGTGACCTCATCATGAATGAGCTATTGGATGTTATTTCAGAATTTTTTGGGGGAGGGATCCTTCTCATAGTGGATTCTTCCCCCAACTTGATTTTCATCCTTAAAGTGAATGTACCAACTTCTATGAAATAGTTTTGTCCAATCATTATGTCTGAATTCCCCTACCAGTTACTATTTACAACTATCAATATAATATTTTCAATGCACCGATAGGAATTGATCTTTGATGAGAAACATCGATTTATACATGGTATTTCTACCAAAAATAGGTATCGATTTGGAACATGAAATGATAGGTGAAATCAATAAAAAGACCTCAAGATCTAATATTGCTATCAATAATGATATGTAAAACAAAGCCAACCAGGTGGAGTGGAGCTTCATCATAAAGGTTATGAATAGTATGGAATTTCTTGGGTTTCTGAGTGAACATTATTTAGATAAAGTTCTTCTCCTTTGTTCCTGGTCACATACCTGGGGAAATGATATGGGCTTTTCAAGTCGGTCTAGGGGCTTAGACTGGGGGACACTCTATCCCCCAATCTGCTCATTATGGTCCAAGACTCTTCTAGAAGATATATTAATAATAAAATCAATATATACCTCAGTCTTCTATACTTTTATTGGAAAATTGTAACTAGATTTCTAATCTACTGATTGTGGATATTTTTCTCATTTTCATCAATGGAATTAGTAGATCCATCCAACTGATAAACCGCACCCTTGATACCTATAGTATGTGGAGTGGACAAATTATCTACCATTATAAGAGTAATATTTACTTCTCAAGATCATGTTTAGAGGGATGGGAATAAAATCAATAACAAGATGATTGTTAGTAATATTTACTTTACCATGGAGTATCATGGGGCCATAATCTACATGGGAAGAGACTATATTCATCAATTTGATAGAATCATGAATAAAATTTTCAATCATATCATTAATTAGAAAAACAGGTTACTCTCTTTCATGGTGTTCATCAAAGATGTTAATTATTTCCTTACCTATATTCCCATGAATGCCTTATCTTCCTCTATTGTTCCTAAATAGTGCTTTGAAATATTTATATCGTACAATCTACCTTTATATAGGATGCATGTGTGAAAGGACTTCATCATTGGGCTTCATGAAATAGAATGGCCCTAGAGGATAAAGATTGGGGAATTAATGTGAGGATAGTTTCAGAAACCATGAGATGTCTTCATTCTTGAATAACGTATGGGTTTATTAAAAGAATATTGTTATGGTAAAAGTTCATTTTATGTTTATATGAGGTGCAGCTATACATCTCTATGGGAATAAGATCTTAGCTATGTGACTCTATTTATCATCAATTACCAGTTCTTAAAAACTATACATGGTTGATTGTGGGATGCAGATCACTCAACTATTGGTCTGATAACTGGGAAGGGGGTGTTCTTGAATTCCCAGTTTTCTATGTTCTTGATATAACCATCTTAATGGCCAACATGTTTCCATTTGTCATCAACAAAACTCTTAACCTAAAACAATAAGAGGTTTTGAATATCATCTTAACAAATGATGATCAGGACAAAATTGTTTTTACCGAATCCTAGACCAGTTCCTTCTTGATGAAGGTGTACCTTCAGAAACTAGATGAAAACAAGTAACATGATGCATGTCGAATCCCCCTATGGTGAAAATAAATACCATAAAAATTAAACTTCATTGTGTAGTGTATCGACAACTGATCCCTTACTATTGAGTATAGGGAAAGAAAAAGGGGAGTCTCAATGCATTCCACATGCAATTGTTGTTTTTGACCCAAAGAAAAGTCATACTCTCATATGTTTTCTGATGTTGGATGATAGTATATGGTTAGAAACAATTTTAATGTTTTTAGTGACTTGTAAATTCATGAAATTTTATAGGATAATTTCCTTTTCTCATAGTTTCATGACATGAAGAAAAATATGTATCGATGGAGGGTGTGGTCGGTGATCCTGGCGACTGGTGTTTGGAGTATTTGGAACAAATGAAATAGGAAAAAACATGAGGGAAGTCCCAAATCGAGCCTCAAAGTGATGGTTTGAGTGTGATCTCTAGTGGTTGAGTTTTTCCCGCTACTCAGATAGGGGGAGCTATCTTCATCTCTGTAGGTTATTATGACCGGAAGTGGACCATCTCTTATAGTTTGAAGGATGACTCATAAAAGTAGTGTTTTACATTGGATCCCACCGATAATGGACCAAAGATAAGTTTTGATACCTGATTTTTTAATGGCTGGATGCAGGAGGAGTTGTGGTTTATAATTAAGATGGTTTGACCATCTTTTGTTTCAATTTTTTCTTTGAGAATGGATATTCCCTTATATTAGAATCCTATAAATTTATCAAGGGGAAAAATTGTGTTCCTATCGTGGTCTTTTTATTGAAAAGGTATGATCTAGTTCTGCTATTATCCATAGATCCATCTATGAATAGTTCAAAGTCCCTTGGTCAATCTTATATTTAGTCTAATGATGCAGATTTTTACTAAACAATCACAGGGATATTTATCACATTTAGAGGGAGGTAAATAAGGTGCGTGACTTATTGGATTTATGGGACACTCTTAATGAATCATGTATTATTTTCACAAGAATATAATATCTTCCCCCAGAGTGTGTTAGTCTTGTATGAGTTGATGACTTGGGGCTCCATTATTTCATACCACTAATCTTTTTAGCCGATCCCCTTTAATCATTAAATTTTTTATAATTTTGGATGGATGGAAATATTACATAATTCCCAAACAAATTCACCAAATAATATAGCTATATAATTGGAAGTTCTTGACAAAGAAGGAATGGTTATTCATATTTAACATCATAGGATTCACTCTCCATTCATTGGTAACCATGTAGTATAAATAAATAAAATTAATATCATTATTGACTAAAGTTTGTTGATTTCATTACTGATTCGTTCGATAATTGGATATATGTATTATATAGTGAAGTATTATGGAAATGGGATTCTCATCCTATATCAAGAAATGTAAGAATAAATCTTTTAACCAATAAAAAATTTCATCCGCTATTGAATCCTGAATTCCTAGTAGGTCCTCAATAAATAATACTTATATAGAGATTACCTAAAGTTAATTGAAATACGAGAGATCATCAATGATATGTAAGATGTATAGGTGATCACATAATACACCAACCAATTAGGATCCATTCTCTTACACAAAATCAAGAGACTTAGATACTTTTGGAATTTAATGATACATGACTACAAGATATCCCCGAAGAAATTCAATTCTTTTAAAATATATTTCAGCTTAACCAATATAAACCAAATTTGTTGCACACTTCTAAGTACTATTATTCATTTTCTATATGGAGGATAAATGACATGAGTATGTTCCCTAGAACCACTACTAAGTAGTTAATGTTCAATCGAACTACCACCAATTTCTTCTTAAAATGGTTTAATGCTCTATCTGTTAAAGAAGTCTGAATAATTTTTTTTTGAATTTAAGAGGCTATATCAAGAGTAAAATATAAAATACAACCACCCATATCACCATAATACCATAAAAAATGAATATATAATATCCTTTACATAAAATTTACCTTATATCATTTATTATATTATAAAAAATTACAAGAAGTATTTATTAGATAAACTAATATATCATCTTTGGGTGTGTGATACCATAAAACATACAACCATTTTTGTGACCCTACACTCGCTTGTGTATGGAACACATATAGTTCTACCCATTAAATTTTAGTTTCCCTCACTTCAAATTTCTATATATGACCACCTTTCATAAGATGAATAGTCTCAAATCCAACATTTAGAATTAGAGATACTTGATGAGAAAAAGTTACACACACTTTACTACCAATAGATTAATCAAAATTAGGTCACAAAATCATTCTATAGGAAGGTTCTCCTATAATAATTTATCTAAGGCGAATATTTATTAGCTCTAAGATATCTCATGATAGTTGGGAAGAAACCTATGAATCCAAACTTTAATTTGGGAGGACCTTATACAATATAGATGTTTTACTCTAATGGAGCATACATATTGATTACAATGGAAGGAGAGTATATCACACGTTTTACTGAAACAATTTTCCCATAAAATACATTCCATAGTAACATAATGGATTTATAATGTCCATTATGATTATGATGACTTTAAAATTCATGGATATATTTCTTTTCATTCAACTATAAACTGCTATACATGATGGTCCTTATTAAATGATCTTAAATTGTAAGTAACAAAGGTCATTATCTCACGATTTTAAAATATATAACATATGGAGAACCTTAGTGGACCTTATTCATGTATTATAATTATTAAGAACTTTATGTGACTAGATTTTTGTTTTTTAAGAAATTTAGTGTCTCTCAAACATCTTGTTTTGAGTCAATCCATGAATTTCACTATCATTAATTCTAGTACTCAGGCTATTAGTTATCTATGTCGGGTATACCACCATACCCTATTAATAGAATTAATCCAAACTATTTTACCCTATTTATGACCTAGATCTATGCAATGAATTCTTTTAAGAACTCCAAGTTGTTTTATTATTTTCATCTCAGTATATACAGTGACAGGTAAATTCTCTATATCATGATAAATCACAAACTTCATACATATAAAACTCTTAATTTATATGGGTGTCTAAGATATTATAAATTTGTTTTTCTCTACTGTCTCTACACTATGAAAAAACCATTTCATTTTTCATATGATCCAGATCCATGATAATCCCTATATATAAATTTCCTCGTAATATGACAAAAAACTACAGGAAATATGATTCCTTATTAAATTACATTAAACTAAATGAAATATGGTACACTTTGGAAGAATATTGAACTACTCAGAGTGGTCTATTTTATATAAAAACATCCTTACATAAGCACTAGATATGTAATAATCCTCGGAGTATGATTCCTTATCTATAAATATACAATTTAAAAACCGTTCTCCCCGCCTCTAAGAATTATTCCCCAATGTTTAGGTCTTCTCAATTTATGTTGAGATTTCCCTTCCAAATCCTAATATTGGGATGAGATTATTAAAACTTTCCCCTGCACATAAACTAGATCTGTCCATAGATTACTTCTACACACTATATAAATCATGATTCATTTTATTTTTGGAAATGTTTGGGTCGAAATATTTCATTTCTTAGGTCTAACCGGAAAAATTATCAACATTATTTCATATGTTTTTTTGACCTTTTCGAATTCAATTTGGTTAATCCACATTATTAATAAAATGTGACATAGTATATTGAAATGTGGATCTCATATATTATTTTAAAATATATGGATAACTTCTAGTCTTATCCTCACACAAGAATAAAAATTCCTCTCTTGAGAACTATGTATGGATTAATTCTCATTATAATAGAATATATAGTGATTATTTGATCTATAATCCCAATCTTAGTCTTATATAACATTTCTATGACTAATTCTACGATATGGATGTGATCTCTATCAATTTTCTTTGTGTTTCATTATAATTTCTTTCACCAAGGCACACATATATTTATCCCTTTATCTTCTACACATTTTCCATAATTCCAAAAAGATCCTTTCCCATAACAATGTATGTCTTGATTCATGCTATCATGAGATACATAGTGACACTCGAATATATTATTTTTAGTATATGTAGAATATCAAATTCCCATATATTCGTCTACATTATTTAATTATGTTGGATTTCATTATTCTAATTTGATTTCCTTAAATGGCCCCAACACTAGGATAAAAATATTCTATATTAAGAACTAATTCCTTGAGTTATCATTCAACGATTATCAATAAATCACATTAACATCAAAACTACTACAAATATATTATCCCCACATTAATGTAGGGTCTTTCTACCAGATATTATATCTTTTAATGACATAATATAACAATATGTATCTTATTTGACCCAAAAATAAATTATTTATAACAAAGATTTAAATTTCTAGCATTTATAGGGTCATTTCAGTATAGATTTTTTTTAGAATTTGGAAACAATTAACATAAAAATTGTACATTTCCCAATAATGTCCATTTTTTCAGCAAAACAATTTCTTTATAAAGACACACATTCTTCGTTCAATCTAATTATTATATTTAGAACTATGAATTTACTGATATTTCTACATATCCTTAATCAATATAAATAATAATATAAAAACCTAGGATGGTAAAAAATATGGTACGGTAAATAAATTAAAATATTTACATTAGTCCATTTTAAACTTTATTAATGCATAATAATGTTTTATTTTTCAACAATAAAAATTTTACCTCATATATATGTTTACTTTTCCTAGAAAAAAACATAATTTAAAAATTGGTTTCATGAAATATTTAATATAAAATTATAATGATAAGGGTTTCTTAGAAACCATTAAACCTCAGGAATACATTTCCTTAAAAACAAAACATTCATCTTTATTTAAAATAATAAATTCATAAACTTTACTTAAAAACATATTCTCATATTATTACCTTTTGAAATCAGACAATATCCTTTTTAAACCATTGAACGAATATCATATAGGTACCTAGGGAAACTATTCTTAAATTCACTGTTATAAGAACCATTATAATGAATTCACATAACCCTATAATTCCCATATCTCTTAGATGTTAATAGTCATAGATAAAATCCATAACCTTACCAAATTCATAAGAGTGCTATATTAGGCTCACCTTCCATGAGATCCACTTCATTCTCACTTTTAAATCATATAAAAAATTAAAATAACATTATAATGAATAAAAATCAAGTATATTTAAATTTAATCATAAAATCCAATTTAATTTTCATTCAATCCCATAAGTAAAAAAATTTAGTTATATAATAAAGATTATGAAATGTTTATATTCTCATGGAAAATAATTTTTTTAAAATAAAAAAATTCAAAAATATTTGGTGAAGGATTTTGTTTAAAAATAACCATGAAAAAATGTAGATGAATCTTGATAATGAATAATATATATAATGGAAGGGAAAATTAGTCAATATATATACTTTAAAAACTATTTTTTTCACTTTGTTAAAAAATTTAAAAATCACCAATATAGAATTTTTTTAAAATATTCCATTTTAAGAATTAAGAAATAAATTCAAAACCAGTCAAAAAATATTTTTAACAATATTTAGTGTATAAATAAATAAATTTGTGGAAATTTTTTAAGAACTTCAATATAGAGGAGAAATATTTTAAAGGAATACATTAAAAAAAGTTTTTAATGAAAAATACCTTACCTTAAGTCTTTTCTAACATTGTACCATCACGACCAATCCCAATGGGGATTAAACCATCACAGCCTAAAGCTCAACTAAAATAGGCCAAGGGATATATAATTACACTGAGTAGGTATATCACTCACAAGGGAGGCCTTAGACTAATGTAAATGTACACACACACATACATCCTAATTCTATAAATTGAAAAAATGTAAAAAACAGATTGATGGTTTTCAAAAAAAAAGGATGAGGTAGTATGATAGGTAGATCATGGCGATGAATATCTTGGATATGAACCCGCATTGATGGTCAATAATGAATTCCCCCCTCTTTCTGAAGGCGATAGGGGGGAGGATTTTTTGGTGCAACTGCCTCCAGTTCTGCTGATGAGGTTTATCCCTTTTTCTAACCCAAGAATTCTCCCTTTGTTCTCATCAATTTCATTATGCTCGAAGGTTCCAAGTCATCATCTTGGTGATCCTTAGCTCTAGATTTAACTATTGGAATTATTTGAGGTCTTGAGTTTCCAATATTTGACCCTAGTGGAATGCTTCAATCATCAAAGTCCTTCGGTTGATGAGTTTGATCGCTTCCTGTTTAGTTACTGGGACTTGCAAGATCACGTGGTTGTGGATCGTCTTGATAAATTCCAACTGATGATACATTTTTTAGATGAAGATTTAATATGTACGTGACACAAGTCTCCCCACATATGAAATAGATTCAATTTCTTTCTTCTTCAATGGTCTTTTGATCTTTGTATTTATCAGGACTCACCTTCTATTGCGACCCGGGTAAGTCTTCCTCGTCTTCCATTTCTTTTTAAAAATCCTACAACCATTCATATGCTAGAGAATTTGGTGGGTTGATTACTTTTTTTTGATATTCACACTTCTTCTATGAGTCACCCTATCAATCTGTGTTTTTGTGTTGAGGTGGATGTTTCAAGGCCACTAGTTGAATGGGTTTGGATTATGGATGGTGAGGAGTATTGATCAAAGAAAGCTGTTGTTTTTGAATCTTGGGTTGATTATTGTTCGACCTCATGCCGATTGGGTAATTTGGAAGACAAATGTAATCGTGGAACCATGAACAAGAGGCCTTCTGGTCCAGTGAAGGGGCTTGGTATGGTCTCTGTCCGGGGGAAAATTCTTGATGATGTTGATAGGCCTAGAATTGCCTCTGGTCTGGGGTACATGGGTGATTCAGCTTTGAAAAAACATGCATGGGTACCTTCTGATCTGAAAATAACTACAGTTTTTGATAGGCTGAAGCAGGATATTCTCTTGGGGTATGGTGTGAATCTTGCTACTATAGATACAACTAGTCCTGGAGGTAGTACTTTCTTAGCAATCCCTTCATGGGATTCACCGAATCAAGGGAAAATTGGATCTGTTCAGTGTGACACTAGTTTGGAGAATGTTGGAATGCTCAAAGATGTTGGTGCTAGGTGTATGGAGAGTGATATTCTCTTCAATTAAATCAGTGAATCTATTGTGCATGAGGAAGGCTGTGATGGTAAATCCAATGATGAATCTCATCTTTATCTGGCTGTTGAGGATTCTAATTCGCATCCACATTTCGATGGTGTCTTGAAGATCATAGTCACTAATTATAACAGATTTGAAGAAATTGAGAATTAGAAGATCTCTCATGTGGAGGAGGGTTCTAAAATTAATGAAGCAGACAATATGTCGCTTGATTTCTCTTCGTAAAATGCAGTAAATGAAGAATGTTCATTGAGGAAGTTGGTTTAAGGTGGTCTTTATTTTGTGGAGCATCCACAATATTTAGACATGATTAATTCTAACAAACAATAAAAGCAGGACCAGACAGTGATTGTTGATTTCCAAAATGTTTTTATCCCTCGAAAATGGGGGGATGTCTCTAATAGTGACATTGAAAATCATATTGGTATAGTCAGATCTTCCTATGGTGATGTTTCTCAGGTTGGGAGGAAGAAGATTTCCCATAATGTTAATGTTATGTATGCCTCATCAAGAAGATGGCCAAAGGAAGAATAATCTTATCTACTGAAGCTGGTGTCCACTAGTTCTTCTATCAGGGAGGAAAGCGGAGCTATTCCTAATTTGAAAAATGACAAGTAGTATTCTAAGGAGTTTATATCTTTGGAGAAATTAAACATTAGAAAGAAGTATTCCAGGATCCTGAAGCACTATGAAAAATCAGAGTGGGAATCAACTACCATGGAGGAATCAATCTATCATGGTTGTGGTGATGGGTATAAATTTTATGATCTCTAGATTTCTTTCCTGGTTGTTGTAATTTCATGTTGTACTTTTTTTTATCTTAATAAATGGTCAGTGTCTTTCCTTTAAATAAGATTTTATGGAAAAAAACTGATAAAACATACAAGAATAAATCTAAATTCTCACCATTAGATTATTACAACATGTTTTATAAAAAAAAGGTCCAAATACAATACCACCATAATGAAACTAAAAATATGAATAACATGAAATTATAAAATGGGATTTCTGTTAAGGTAACCACATGAACACACCTAGATCTATCCATCTCAAAAAACTCAAGTTGTTCCTAGTCCCTCTAGGACTCCATAAAAAGGTAGTTTTTCTTCACAATGAATGATATGTGTTGGAAAATCCAATGCATGGGTGAATATAAAAATACTCATTAGGACACCCCAAAATCTCTAAGCATATAACCTCAAGAATTAAAGTTAGATCATCATAGGTATGTGTCCCAACACATATAACCAAAACATCTATATACACAAAACAATGATACATAGTCTCATGTTAAGTCACAACCAGAATACCAGATTAGGATTTTGGTTTGATGGTTCAACAAATCACTCATCCTGGAGAACACATTCCAAGAGTCAAAATAGAACCGATCAAATTCATCCAAGATTTCATGTTCATCAGGTCTCTCTATATGAAGTATATACTCAAAGTATAAAGATAATGATATATAGATGAGGATCACCCATAAGTCTGTGGGTTATACCAATAACTCAATATGAAATAACCCACTATGTAGAGGATGAACACCCATGTTGTGTTGGTCCTCAAAATACAAAGAACTCAACCTAGGGGAAGATGACGATAGAGGATCTCACATAGATCCTCACATAAGGATTCCAAAAACTCTATCCAGTAATGAGGTCCTATAAAGGGGTCACTAACCAATGTATAAGATGATATTCTAGGCTAAAACATCCGGGAGTGGATCAAGGGAATTCACCCTAATAAATCTTGTCCAATATGAAGAGGAAAAGGCATCCAATCTATTATTGAAGGTTTATATAGTGTGCAATGACAGTACATGGCATGGCTCTTTAGTAAGAGGTCCTACCCATGTATCATGGTCCATGATCATGTCTGTGTTAAAATAAATGACATGTATGATCCTATTTACTCTTAAACCTATATAGGTACCTGGATCTACCTGTGTACACCTAGTCTAGTTGTGTCAATTTCAGAGAACATGGTGTGTCTGATCCTGTGCAATCCTCATTGTGTTTGTATAAACTCTAAGGTGCAAACTAATCTTATAGGACGAGTAACATGAAATGTGGATGGCGGCACACACCGTGTGATATCTAACAATCTGTGGTAATCCCAGCACTATTCATGGGTACCACATAGCATGTATCACCGGAATACACCCCGTGTTATATAGGATTTTACATAACCCATGGTTCTTCCTTTTTTTATGTCTAATCCGCCACTTCATCCTATTTCCACAATCATTATCACTAATAAGAAATAATCTAGTCTATCTAGAACTCACCATCATTGCAATCCAAAATCTAGACACCAAAATGAACTATAAAATGACTGCCCTTGGTCCATGATTCCATCACATTCCACACTCGATCTGGGGCCTCAAATACACCCTTAATCAATCATCACATTTAAGTCCTATTGTTGTTATGTACCCAAATATGTGATATCATTCTGTTGTGCACGGAAATGACTAAACAACAATTTATTATCTAGTATTTTGTTCAAGCCACGGGTCAAATGATCACCAGTGATGAATACACGAAGAATGGTGAGTGAAATACAACAAACATAAAAATATGAATGAACTTTGGCCATGTTTGGTCTTACTTAATTCATTTCTATCAGAACAAAAAAATGAAGATCTAATAAAATAAAGAATTCATCCAAATAAACCCCGAATATATTCCCATGTCCACAAAATTATCCACCTGTGAATCAATATGATAGTCGATTGATTCAAGTTATTCATAGGAATGATAAATTTGATATAAATATAAATAAATTTACATCCTACCTTTATTTGGGTCAAGATCTAGAAAACAACGACTATCAATTGTTGTAGTTGGAGAGATCTACACGACCTGTTGGCACACAAATCCTCAATCCCTCTCTACTTGTCACTCTCCAATAGAATATCATTCAATTATCTCTATCAATTTGCGACATTATATATCTTGTGCTAAAAAAATTACATAAAATTTTATTTATAGAGAGAAAAATTTGGTCATTATGTAACATTTAAAAAATCAATATTTTTTTTAAATTTTATAATGATGGGAATCAACATGAACATCTTTCACGCTACAAGGTTATGTTGTCCCTATTGTAAAACACAAGCTCCATACTCAATGACAGCCCCATATTTCTAATCTAATCCACCATTTAGGAGTTATTCAACTTTTTTTGGAAAAATGTGGATGTGAGATATTTATCTTTTTTAATTATAGGAAAAATTAACTTCAGGTACACGAGACCTCATAATTTTATTCCATCACAGTTCCTCGATCCATAAATAATACACTTAATTTTAAAAACAAAAACATGAAAAAATGGGATTAATTACATTCAACCGACATTGGGGATTTTTGTCTCTGAAATATAAAAAAATCTATATAAAGAGATATGGAAATTGATAATGCCTTAAGGCCTCTCACTCCTAAGTTCTCTCTTAAAGATTATCGTACTTTCTCCAGATATGAAGTCGGGGAAATGATCACCAATGATGGATCCAAACATTCCAATCCTCAATATCCACTCGGTAATCATCAAAGGTATATCTATCCTTGATTTCCATATTTCCTCAGTTGACAAAAATTTATGGGTTTTTCATGTTCCACCTCAACTCTGACATGTGGAAGATGTTGTGCACCAGGTCTAACTATGGTAGTAGATATAAGTGTCACATTAGCTCTCCAAATCTATAATATATTTTCAAATATCTAATGAATCTTGGAGTTATATTTGTACCCTGGAGAAATATCTGTAATCCAAATCAAGTTGAGACCCCTGGGAACACATGGTCTCCCTACCCAGACTCCAAAGGACTCTGTCATCAGTATGCATAAGACTAATGATGGCTCTGTATAGTCCTTATATACTATTGGTTAATATAAACCTTCTTTGTAGTGTCTCTCACCACCTCTATTCCCATAAGTGATGAATCTCTTAGGTTTGTATGTCATAGTAGTGACTTTCAAAGTCCCCGTACAAGGCCTCAATAATGGTAGATATTTTTTATAGAAACTAGAATAGTGGTAGGTGATCCTCCCAACTACAAGAAAAGTGAAATCTCACAACAAGTCCTCTAGAACATGAATGTTGAACTCAGTATATCCATTAGACTAGGGGTGTGATGTTGTGCTCCAATGTAACTATGTTAAAAAAGACTCCTATAATCCATTCCATAACCAACATGTGAAGCAATAATCATAGTTAGAAATTATCATTGAGGGGAATCCATGGAGTCATAGTATCTCTTTCATGTAGATTCATCTGAATCTCTCTATTGAGATCTCCTCTCGAATATCTAGGAAGTGGGCCAACTTGTTGAGTCAATCTATGATCACCCATATGGAATCATGTCCCTCAGACGTATGTGGTAACCCCATCATAAATTTCAGGTATATCCCATCCCACTTCTACTCTGGCACCTTATGGGGTTGAGCTAATACCACTAAAACCTGGTGCTTATCCTTATATTAATGAAAAATAATGAATCGAGAGACAAACTATAAAACTCCATTTTCCTCAATGACCACAAAAAATTTATATCAGATGTCCTTGTACTTATTTTCGACACCTATATGAGACACCAAAGGACATGTTTGAATATCTCTCATAACCTCATCCCATAACTATACTGGTACAGTCATCCTTCCCCAAAAATTAATGGAATGATCCCTACATTCAAAAAATTTATCAGGAGAATGTCCAATAGATATCTGAGTACATAGGATCTCATAGTATTTATTCCTAATTCATTCCTCTCTAACTCACTTTAAAAGTGGAGTTGTAATAACCATATATTAGAAGTAATATACTTCTTAACCGTCCAAAAATAATAATTTAAAATATTCTAATTACTCTGGTACATCACTCAAAAACTGTGAACAAGATCTCATACTAACATCCTCTTCTACCAAATTACACTTCCAAGAAGTATAGAAAATCTTGAAGTCAAATTCTGGAGGAACACTATCCATCACCTCTATCTCAAGTAAAGATCCTTCAAAGAAAATATATACTTCATGATCTTGTGGTAAAAATAGAAGATAAACCACTAACCCATCAGGTTGTGTCACCACATCTTTAGTTAAAAGACTACCACTATAAACTCAATATCATGTTTTTTATTTCTATCATTTAGTATCAAATGGTAAAAACCATAGTCTATAACCATCTTCATCTACTTCAAAATAAATTATATTATGATCACTGATGTATCAAACAACACTATGTACATGATACCCTCCTATGAAAATCTCAAGATGAGGGTACACATCAATCACTACCTCAACTCTTAGAAATTGTTATGAAATATGTATACCCACACAAAAGGATTCTCCTTTTGGGGAAAATATTTCAAGGAAGATGATATCATATAGAAATCACATATAAATCTTCAATAATAAACTTCCAAGATATAGAAGCTCCGTACATCTATCACTCTCTTAGGTTTCTCCCAATATAACACTGCATCGACCATCACCAGGAAAACTACTACAACATCTGATGATATATCATATCCTAGAAAGTGGGCCTCCAAAATCAATAACTAACACTTTTAGAGCTTTAAATAAAGATAGTTATCTTATATTATGTCCAAAACTATCCTCAAGTTTCTTGTGTACTCATACTAAGACATCGAGTATGCTAGGATATCATCAAGGAAGACTACCACAAACCAGACTAAGAAACGCTAAAAGATCTAGTTCATGATTCATATGAACACTACTAGGGTGTTCATTATTCAAAATTAAATCATTAATTACACATAGTTACTATAGAAACATATGAATTTTATTTGGTATATCATTATATCGAACTCGCAACTAGTGATAGCCTAATATGAGGTCAGTATTTAAGAACCATTATTTCCCTCTTAATCGATTATAGAGGTCATAATTCCTCAATATTAGATATTTTAATTTATAATCACCTCGTTTAGGTGACTGTAATCCATAAAAACCCACCATCTCCCATCTACCTTAGAGGAGAACAACATTGGGGTTACCCAAGGAAGAACAATGGGTTTGAAAACTCCCTTCCTAGGTAAGTCATCAAATTGCACCCTCATCCCACGAAGCTCTATGAGAGATATCTGATATGTTGTTGAAGATATTGGGGGATATCATGGGGTATATGTAAATGAATAATTTTATCTCTATATGGTTAGGTAATCCAAGTATTTCTTTGAGTTATATGTCCTCATACACTTCCACTACTATTGGAAACTTAAATCTCATTGAATTGACAAAACCGAGTTACATTCTATCCAAACAATGTATAATCATATAAAACCTCTTATTCATGCGTCTATAATTCCATTCCTGGGTTTCCTATTCACCCATAATGTAAAAGCTTATCCCAATGTTGTAGATACACCACATCCTCCAACTGAAATAGTCTATTAAGGCATGAACTATAGATAAAAATTTAATATCTAAGATGATGTTTTAAGGCCTCATCACTGCCACTAAGAGATCTCAAATGAAACAATCTCCTCCATGATTCAAGTTAAACTACCTATAGAAGTGTGAGATCACTGAGTCACCTCTAGTATGAGTTTCCAAGAATAAGGGTTGATTCAAAGGATCAACCATAATTTCTATGTCTTGAAAAATATATGTGGAAATAAATCAATGACTCTCACTTGTTTCTATCAACACAACATATAATGTATTAAATATTTATATTGTAGCTCGTATCATCATTAGATATTCTTGGTCAAAATCCTTGTCTGACTCTTGTATCCCTATCCCCTATCCCCTAGTTCCCTGAGCCGAGTTTGGACCACCTAGGGGTGGTGGTGGCAATAAGTCATACCACCCACCACCTACATATACTCTCCAAAGTCCTACACCATTTATACTTCCTTTTAGAATGACCTGACCCTAATACTTCCACTACCTAGGCAGCCCATCCAGTATCTCTCTTTCAGTCTTATATAGGCTCAGAAAATCCCACATGATATGTCACATTCCATCTAAGAGTACTGCCACCTCTCCATAGGCTGGCTAGATCCAACTTATGAGCCCTGTATCATAGATCATATATCTTATGATCACCTCGTGAAATGTATCACACATCGACGTCACTTAGTCTATTGTTATGTCCCTTCTTCCGAAGTCTGTACTCTTATGTTCCCACTACCGACAACAATTTTTCTGTTCCTTCTTAGAAATATTACTCTTGACCACTAAGTCATAATATAACACCCTAACATAGGTAGGAATACACATAGGTATCATGATAGATCTAATATCTATGTGTAGTACTTTTTCAATGATACAACCATAAAAGAACTTATCAGGCACCATATCCATCATTTATTTAGAAAAGTTGATAAAACACAATGAATATTCATCCATAGACATACTAATATATAGAATCTATATAATCTACTAGATGCACATATCCCACAATGTAACTTGAGAAAACTCTTATCTTAAAATATTCTTGAATCTAACTGTTTTAGGGTCACCTCATCTTATGAATAGGTCAATAGGTACCACCATCATCTAGTAGTTTTATAGATAATGATCAATTTTAGGGCTACAATATGATCTGTCAGTGTCCTAACATGACAAGAGACTCGTGTCCCTAACTTAATAAATTTTTCCTCTACTTGAGAGTATGGATCACCATGTATACTAAGGGTTTTCTATTATTAAAACTCATAAAGAACTCTCATCCTACAAACCTAATCTGTTGGTATTGTTGGTACCATATACTACTTGGAACATGGTGGTATGAATAGTACACCACCAAGAGTTAACACCTCTTGAACATGTACCTTTATCGAAGACACATTTATGAGGGGATCTTCCTTGTGATCCTAATGCTAAATATTAGATGGAAAACATCATGGAAGAATCCTAAAATAGACAGGATGTACTGTGTTCAATGGGTTTATCTGGAGAGATAACTCTAGAAGGGAATGGAAACCACAACCCATTCTAATATTATTCATGTACCGATGTTTTTCCCAATTACCAGTGACTAAATGTTCCAAGTCAATAGTAAGGTTATTAGAGTCTTGGTGTATGGATACTTTGGTCGTTACACTAACACCAAATTTCCTAGCCTAAAATTCAAACTCAAAACACTTAACATTGTTTCCCTAATCCAATATCACATAAAGTTTTATTAAGGTAGAACCAATGGCTTTGATACCACTCTTTCACAACCCAGCCTAATAGGTATTAAGCTATGACTAGCCTAATACCTCCTCCAATAGGCCAAAAGATAATGATCTGCACTGAGTAGGAATATCACTCACATGGGAGTCCATAGCCTAATGTATATATAGACATGAACATGTATCAAAGACTATAAAATGCTAAAATTTTAAAACAACTAATAAATAATTCACTCATAAAAATAAAATCCCACCATCATAGTATGAAAACTAGTAATAGAAAGAAAAAAAGGACAAATAAAATCCCACCGTCGAGAAACTAAAAACATTTCCAACATGAAATTATAGAAGGAGACTGCTGTCAAGGTAAAAACTGGAACACACTGTGGAAAATTCATCTCAATAAGCTCTTCCTAATTCTGGTCTCTCTAGTGCTCTATTAAATGTTTTCTCATCTATATAATACATTGCATGTGTAGGTAAATTCCATCCATGGGTTAGTATAACAATATGCAGTAGGATCCCCCAAAACACTAAGCATATAAAATCAAGGATAACAATCATATCATCACATGCATATCTCATAGAACATAGAACAATAATACCTTAATATTCACAAAAAATATACCTAGTCTCAATGTAAATCACATCAATAATTCCAGCCTATGATTCATACTCAACGGGTCCAAATATCACTCTTCAAGGAGAACACACTCCATATATCCAAATAGAACTAATGGAGTCCATTTGGGATGTCATGCTTATTGTCTCCCTCAAAAATATATGCCTACATTATGTTCTAAGAGAAAGACACACAAATGTGGATCACACCCAAGGTAATAGTGTATAACAATTAATTAATTCTAGAATAACCAAGTATGTATAGGATCAAAGATCATGTTGTGTTGGTTATGATGATACAATGAACTCCAACTAGGGAATGTTAATGATATAGGATATAAATTTGAGCCTCATGGAAGGATTACACCAACTCTATACAAGACTAAAGTCCCTATGAAGGGAAAAACATCCCATGTGTAGTACATGATTCCATGTTAAACCCTTATGTAATGGATCAATGGAATGACACATAATGGATATTATTAAAGATAAAGAGGAAAATGGCTATGCGACATCATTAAATGGGAACACAATGTATATTGGTGTTACACATCACATCCCTTTGACACCAATTATTACCCAGGTATCACAGACCATGCCTATTTCCATGTCAAAGTACATGGTGTGTTCAATCCTATGTACTCTTGACCATTCCCATGTACAAGAATCTTCCCATGTTAATCTATCCTGTATATTTATGTTTTATTGTATAAATTGCGCTAGATACCATGTACTCATAGTCTTTTCTATGTACCTTAAAGGATACACATTGATCGTCTAGGTTAATTCACAAATCATGTGATAGGGGAAACATGATATGTGATATTTAACATTTCACAGAAACCCTAGCGCCATTGGGGGGTCCCACATGGTTTATAATGATGGAATACATGTCTTGTTCTAGGATATTTCATATAAAATATGTTTCTTAATCCGCATATGTCCACACCATTTCCACTTATAATTTACATTATTGATCATGCCGGTAATCAAGGATTTGGTCTGACTAGAATTCAGCATCTCTGCTCACTAGAATTCTACCACCAAAATGGATATGGTAACAACCTCTTTTGGACTCCATCATCATTGCACACCCCACTCAAACTGGGGTCTCAAACACATACTAAATAATTCATTTTCATAGTCTCATCTCAATACCATTTCAATTGAAACGTGGATTGTAATATTAATATATCATGAAAATAAAAGAGTGTGCAATGATTGATTATCTAATATTCTGGTTTAACCATCAGTCAAACGAACATTGGTGATGAACCCATGAAGAATAGTAGTAGAAATACAAGAAACATGAAAAGAAAAAATAACCATATCCATGTTTGGATGGCCTTGATACCTTTCCATAATAATGATAAATGAAGATCCAATTATATTAAATATTCCCCTCAATAATCCCCATAGATAATCTCATACCCTCAAAACAATCAATTCAGGAATCAATCCGATAGTCTATTGATACATGTTCATCGTATGAATAATAAAATTCGGGATAAATTCGAAGAAAAAAACATCCTTCCACAATTTGGATCAATCAATGGTGACGAAAAATCACAAATCACTATCATTATCCATATCCACACATCTTATTAGCACATTGATACTCAATCTCCATATAGTCATCTCTCACCAATAGAATGTCCTTACATGATCCCTATCAATTTGTAGTGTCATACGAAATTCATTGAATATTAGCTATATCACCATATTTAAAGAGATAAAAATAGGTTTCTACATCATGCAGAATAAAATAAATAAAATAATTTATTTATTTTAATAATTTTCCTGCAACAACACTCAACCTAAATGTTTGACAGCATTTATTGTTATCTTGTCCCTATGGAAAAACCCATGCCTTGAACTCAACAGTGGCATCCAATCTCTGATCCCAACATCAATTTAGAAGTTATTACACATTTTTCATGTAAACTATGTATTATTTTTATTTATTAAATTTATTATTTTTAAAAAATTAATTATAGGAACATAAGTCCTTGGAATATTACATCTTCTCATCACCATGATCTGTAAACAATCCATTTAATATTCTAAATAAAAACATTGAAAAATAGGATTCATTAAACATAAATTCTCTAAATTATTTATAATAAAATAAAACTATATTTATAAATTCCTAATATACATTTTAATGTTATATTAAATATTTAAATTCATTTAATTTAATTTAATATCAAAACATATTTCCTAATAAAATCGATTAAGTTTACGTTATATTTATTAGAGTAGTTCGATTTATATAAAAAAACATCAGTTAATTGACCATGGTCAAAGGTGATATGGTTTAGTTATGTCTACAAAATAGTTTATAATTATTATATTTATAAATTAAATACACATTTAAAACAAACTATTTAAAGTGATAATAAAAAATGAACTACGTCGTCTATGGAGACGACAATTTGTGCATTGGTATGAATGTGATTCTAATTTTTCTAATGGGTGGAAAAGATAAAAGTTGACTATATTTAAAATTTATAGATTCAAAAATATGTTATTCATTCCACATTTATTCATTAATTACATCTTTTTTACTAACTTGTATGTTGTTTATAAAAAATGAATCACATCATATCATGGAAGTTGTATTCTACATGTACGCACAAGTGACACAACAAATTTCCAATGTATAGAAATATTAAGAAGGTAAGTAATATATAATTTTTTCAAAAACCAAAATATTATAATAAAAAACTTATATACTCATTAATTTTATCTTTATAACCATCCTTGTGAGGATGTGATGGAAAAATAAATGCATTACTTTATTAAGGTGGTAGTCGACACTCACACATTGGTGATGTTTTCATTTACCATAGCATGAAGAAGTGATATAAAAGTGTTATTACATATACATAATAACTTTAAAGTATAGATAATATATAGATTTAAATATGTTATAGTTTCTTTGAATAATTTATTTTAAACTAAAAGAACAAATAAATATTAAATAGTTCGGTTAAGAATTATACCTCCTCCTAGGATATATTCATTTAGATTTCAACTTAATCCTTTTAGGATTGGTCTTTTAGGATTACTAGTATATATAGGATATGGTTATGGATTTTTGAGAGATATATGGGGTGGGGTATTGGGTTAACTAGAGTTCTCAAATGTTTTATGCAAGGGATGAGAGGAGGTTTGCTTTTATAAGTATGGGGAGTGACACACTTGTAAAATTTATAAAATTTTAAATATTATAAATGTATTAATCATCATAATGTATATTAATGACTATCAAATTTTGTATTTGAGGTGATAAAAGTAAAAAAAATCATCCAATATGAATTAATATATGATTTTTTGGCCTTATCACTTAGTTTTTACCCCTGAGTTACTTGATTTACCCTTCACCGTGGAGACACATTTTTTCCATGGTTGCAATTCATAATGTTAAAAAATTTAATTGACCTCATTCATAAATTCTAAATTACCAATTAAAAATTGATAACTTATTTGTAAGATTTTTTAGGTAAAATTTAAATAAATGAGTTATTAAATTAGGGCACAAAATGCAAGGATTTTTTTTATAATATTTAGTTTTAAGAAACAAATGAACTTATAACAAAATAAAATAAAATTTTTAGTCTAATGGAATTATTTAGATTTCATAACCAAATTTATGTTATGTTTATTTTAAACATAATCCAAAATATATTGTTTCTTTTAAATTACTTGACTTAATGAAAACACATTGAAGTTTTACAAAAATTAACATTTTTCACAACTCAACCGAAATCACTATTTGTAGAAAAATCCAAAAAAATTAACTAAATAATATTTGAACATTATGATTTAAAAAATTATAAATATTTTTTCAAAAAATATTATAAATATTTTTTCATAAAATATTATAAAATTAGTATATATGATTTATAATATCGACAAAAAAATTCAATAAAAAGCATTTTTTAAGAAACTATGTTTTTAAATAAAACTTCATAATTCTCATTACTTATCTAATAAAGATAATTAAATTATTTTTTATTAATTAAATTACATATATAATCTAATTATTTAATTTAATCAATTATGAATATTTTTAATTTAATATATTAATATAAAAATACTTTATAATCATAAATATAGTTTTATGAAAAAAAATATTTTACCTTCAATGATTTTATCTTCATTTAAACCAATTGATATTCAATGTATTATTGATTGTTAATTTTATTATGAAAATAATTCATAAATAATATTTAAAATATCGTTACTTCTAATAATACCCTATAAACCAATTTCTAATTCATAATGGTTACATCAAAATTTTAGTATGTCATAGTTTATTTAAGTATGATGCTATATAAACCACACACTATCAAAAATGTTATCTTAAGACAAAAAATTATAAAATATCAGGGTGTTACATTATACCCCAATAATGAATTTTTCCTTTAAATTTTACCTCATGATTATATAAAGGGATTAGAAAATTCTTCAAAAAACAATTCCAAGGAGTAGAAGATAAAACATATTATCATGTTAGGAAAACATGTATACTATTTATAAATATCATTGTTCAAACCCACATCATAAAAAACAATGATAAAAATAATTTTTAAAGAAGGAAAAGTAAATATTAATTTCACTTGGAATAAAACATAATCAAGTTCCCAAATAAGAGTAACTTTTAGTGAGAAGTGAAAATATTGGTCTGGAATAAATATCAATTAAAAAGATAATGATATTCTTTCATGACAAGAGAAGAAACCTTATAATAATCATTAATAGTCATAAAAGGTTAATATTTTTATTTTGAAGATTCTTTTTTAGAGTTAAGGGACTCTCTTTCCATTAATATAGCGAAACTAATAAAATATAAAATATTTATTTATTTATATTCCATAAGACTTGTTTCATACTTTTGTTGTGATTTGAAAAGGTTTTGTACTTCTATGTCATATTTTACTCTAATAAATGAATATTCTTGTGAATTTTTCATTCCTAATGTTCTAAAATCAACTTATACTAAATTATAGGATCAAAAAAGGGATGAAATGTTATTTATTAAATTTCATTCCATTAATAAAAAAAAGTTATAAATAATTAAGATAATATCCAATATGAGTTAACATTTAAATAAATAAATTGTAAATTAATCTCTAAACCATAAAGATAACACCCAATATTAGTCTTTATAAAATAAATAAATAACCTTAAAATTTATATAAATATTCCAAAAAAATTCCAACCAATAGATTAGAATTATTTTATCCCATAATATTCCAAGATCAACATAACATTTTTCTGCAAAGGACACTAATCACTCATAAGGTCACAAACAATAAATTTATATTACATAACCATATAATTTGAAAATATCTAATATTTTAAATAAATAAAAGCAATCACCATATAGCAAAAATAAAAATCATATATACTTCCAAAATATTACTCAAACATTATTCCTCTAATAGAAACCCATATTTTCTAATAATACTTCCATTTACCTTAATCATGAAACATTCGCAATATATTTAAAAAAAACTTTAATCACTTAGGCCTTAAATCAATTTTCAATCTCATGGTTTTATATATAATAAAATATATTATCCAAAAATATAATATAATTTTTTCAAAAATCCCCATAATTAACTAAATATTAATGATCCTATTAACTATAATTGTTATAAATACATTTCAACATGTATTCAGAAAATATATAATCATTCTTCCTCAAATAACATTTTAATTAGTGAAAAAATTAATGTTATGGTTTATAAATTACATAAACATCTATTAAAACTCAATAAATGTATTCAAGGCATACCCATCACATAAAACATCAAAAGATTTTTAATACCTTTAATATCAGGATCATCATTTAATTTATTTACCCTTAAATAAAAGAACACAACATCTTAACTCTTGAATCCCAATATATAAAAAATTCAATCATTAAAATTTATTCATTATAAATTCACTAATATTTTTCATATTGTTCCTTAATAATTCGTTACTATAGTTAAAAATATGAATAATTTCAAAAAATTATTCAATATCAAAACATAAATCTAAAAAATAATTCTTACCTTTTATTATTCATTCCCTGTTTCATCATTTTCAACTCCATTGGAGAAAGATATTTTTAAACTTATATCTGTACAATCATGCTAATCCACTTATCTAGATTTCTTTATAGGGTATCTATATTCATACCTATCATACAACCAATATTTAAAACATATTAATTTTAATTTTAGGTAATTCCCTAGGTACTTCTTCCCACATTTTTTACATGTTGAAAATTGAATCCTTTTTTCCTTTATATACATTATCTTATAGAATTCTTAAAAAATAAGTTTTTGTCTTATTTGGAGTGATATGAAACTATCCAATGTTTGGATTTTTCTTCATACACCTAGATTGGAGGTTAGTAATAAAAAAATAGGGTTCACACCAACTCGAATGTCATTTATTTTCCCATTCAAGAAACCACTGCATTTTCCCTCACATGCATTGTTAATATGGTTCCTACTGATTCTAGCTGTTTATATAAAAACAATTAGTGTCATTATATCAAATAAAATCATCATAAAACTTCATTTGTGGTAAATAAAAAATAAAGTGTCCTTAAACATGCCATATTATATTCAATTATATCAATTTATTAAAAAATAAACACAAATTTCTATAAAATTTTAACATTTAAGGTTAGAAAATACATAAAACATATGATACCAAATCATCAATTTAACCCTTAATTATTTCAAAATATTTTTAATAATATTCATCTAATAAATTCATAACGTCTAAATTTATATAACCTTTTTTTCTAATACTAATAATTATTAGTCATACATTATTGAAACCCAAAATACATTATATAGAATAAGGGATCAAATTTATTTCATTTCTAGAATCTTTTTAGTATATTGTTTTGGGTAATTGGGTGAAAAACTACATAATAACTTTTACATTTCCACATTGTATCTATTTTTTCCATAAAAAACTTATTTACAAAGATACATTTTCTTTATTCAAGTTACATATCTAATACTGTGACTTTATTGACATTTATACTCATATATGAGTCCTATGAAAAGTGATTTGAAGACATAGAATAAGAAAAAAAAATTAAAGGAAAAAAAATATAACAAAATGTTTAGTGAATTTTTAAACAAGAAAAATCCATGCGAAAGTTTACCCTTTTCATAATAAAAATTTTGCCTCAAATATCGGTTCACATTTCTAAGAAATCAACTTAATTTCATAATATATTTCATTAAATATTTAATATGAAATCATAAAGGAAAAATCATAATTGTATGTTTTCTTGGAAACCATGAAAACTAATGAATTTATTTCCATGAAAAATAATAATTTCAATGCTATTTAAAAAAATGTTATTAACATTCCAAAAAAACATAAGATCATTTTCTTACATTTTTAAATCAAAACATTTCCATTATAAATCATTAAACGATTTAGTATGTAGGTAACTTAGGACAACATCCTTTTATTTACCGTAATAATAAATTTTATAATGGAATCACCTAACTAAATACTTCCCATATATCTTAAAACTAACATATCATCATTAAACATTATCACTTCACCTAATGCACCAGAGAGTTATGTCGTTCTAACCTTTCATCAACGCTATTCCTCAATCTCCCATCATTCATATAGAATTTCCAAGAACATTATCATGACTAAAATAAATATATATTAAACTTTAATCATAAAATCCTTTTTATTTTCCATTCAATTCCATAAGAAATGACACTTTCTGTTATATGATGAATATGATATAAATATTACACTTCCAAATAAAATAAAAAAAATTTAAAGACTAAAAAACACTCAAATATTGACAGAGTTATTTTATTTGAAAATAAAAATTATGACAGGTAGATGAATATTGAAAATGAATAATAACTATAATGTAATGAAAAATAATCCAAACCATATACATTAAAAAATAGTTTATTTTCACTTTTGTCAAAAAATATCAAAATGGACAATACCAAGAAAGTTTTAATGATTCTTTTTTAAAAATTATTAAAAAAATTAATATATTTTAAAATTAATTTTATTTTTCTCTATATATTATAACACTCTTTTAATAATTTAAAAACCTGATACAGAGGAGAAAATTTAGAAATAAAAAATTTAAAATAATATTAAAAAAACATCTTATCTTGGGTCTCATTAATATACATAGATTTTATAACTCCTCAACAATAAAATTATAAATTAATTTTACTTTATTAATAAAAATTTTTAGGTTCATTTAATTATTACGATTAATTTAGTTTAATTTACTACTATGACATTTTAATTTTTAAAATGGTTTAGTTTATGTTGAATGTTTCGGGGTCATTCAATTTATGGCCGCAGAACAACATCCGCCTTTTGACCATAGTAAAATAGCTTATGGTTCTATTAATTATTAATTCATAAACATGTAATAATAATTATATGTTTACATTAAATATAATTTTAAACCCAACTATGTATGGCAGTCAGAAAAAATGAATCACATCATTTTATAGAGATAATAGTCCGTACATATTAATCAACGGTGTTTTTATTTTTCAAACATGTGGAAGAGAAATAATTTATATAATATTTCAATTTTATGGAATCCAAAATATGTTATATTTATGCATGACTATCATGGAGCATGGAATTTTTTTTATATTCCCAAAGTTTATTCCAGTGACTGACCTTAGGAAATCCCTTGAAGATGAGTGCATAAAGAACAATTTTTCACTTTTAATTGATAAATAATTAGAGGATGTTTTTGAAATTAATTGAGCATTAATAAAACAATGAAGGAAATTTAAAATAATGTTTGAACACAAGTGATGGAGATAGTGATGAGTTTATGGTAGGATAGCCTTTTTAAATGTCATATTTTTCATTGAAATAAGTTATTTTCTATTCATATTGAATGATAAATGATTGACTTGTCGATCGAGTTTTCAGTCACCATTGGTTGAGGGAAGTAGTTAAAACCACTCTTGTGTGCATGAAATATCATAAATAATTCCCAAACAATTATGTAAATTATATATTGGGAAATTTTGATCCTTATAAATCTAGAAACAATTCACTAATTTCACACACGTTCCAACGATCATTAGACACTCACCAACTAACACAACATTCTTGATCGAGACAAACAACAATACGCAACGAGAGTTTAATGTTTTTCCACCAAATATATAATCAATGAATGAAAACAAAACCCAAAATACATTCTCATTATAATAATTTGAAACCATTTTAAATAGAGATCATTCAATTGATAATAGATTTTTATATTAAAGAACATGACTCTGAAATTACAAAAGGGAGACTCCCCCTTTCTCCGATAGCTCAAAAATATTTACCCATCCATGAGAAGGGTAATCGATATGAATGAGAAAGAAGAAGGAATTAAAAATATAGGAAAAATAAAATATATAAAAGGGATAAATCTAAAAAGTTCTCCTCATCGGTGTCCCAAAAAAGAATGGGATAGAATGAGATGATATAATATAAGAGGAGATCCCCTCCTTTTACAGGTAAAATTTTTCCTCCATAATATTGTGCATTATATCCCTAACTAATGATATAATCACATAGTTTATACCCCATAACAGTTGTTAAAAAACATGTTTCATGTCCACCATCAAAATTTCATCTTAATTGGCCACCATATATAGGAGTTGTGAGTTTTTTTATTGACTATTACATTCTCTGGATGAATGTTCTAGGAATCTTTCTTTACAATATTTAACTCAAATACCACCATTATGATCTCATAACTCCAGAAAAGTTTTCGAAAACATGCTCCTATGAGTCATCATTACTGTCCAAGTGGAATAACCTAAATTAGAGGTCTGTATACCAGGTTGTGCTTACATTATGGTGGTGTGGTACACACAGTCTATTCGTAAACTTTCCCAACTAAAATGAATATTTTGATCCTCTAGATTCTCGAATCAGCCCATGGTCTAGAAGAAAAATTTGAAGTAAATAAATCAAGGATTTCAAAAAACAATAATTATTAAATTATTTGTTATATATTTTAAATAAATTAAAAAAATACACTTGTGGTAAAAATCTATTAAAAATCCAGAATTAAGCACTTTTGATAATTTTTCTCGAAAAACATAATAAATACTAAATTGATTCATATAAGATAAGATTTATAAATTTGGAGGTTTTAAATAAACGAAATGAAAATATAAAATTAGGGAAATATTATCTATATCAATTTCACCACACTTAGCACTTGTATTCCTGGACAAGTAAGCATCAAAATAATATCAATGAAAATTTAAAACACATTCCAATGAGATCCACCAAATCCAAAACAAGAAACAAAACGATATATTGAATCATCAAAAACTATTATTTCGAGTTCCCCATTTAGATAATTTAAAATATTTCCACTTCATTTCTGATCCCATTTACCGAAGACACCTACCTCACATGAAATTTATCTCATCTCACAAATGTAAATGTTCAACAAGGATTTTATCATCCAAAATCATGTAAGAGTCTCCATAGGCTTGATAAAGCCCTTATTTACACCTAATTTGAGGCAACGACATGTGTTTCTAAAGGGGACTTTTCAGGGTTGTTCTGTGGCTTTTGATTGGTAGGATTTAGATGTTAAATATTCTGAGGCTGAACAAGGAGGGATTGTCTCTTTTTAAAGAAAAATTGAAAGATTATAATTTTCAATCAAGTATGGTCTCCTTCTCTTCCCATTTGTAGAAAATTAGCTCTATCATCATGAAAAATCAAGGAAAGTTCACTCCATTTTTAATTTCACCAGCATGCACTTCAATCTTCTCAAACATCGTTTTTTTGGAAAGCTCTATATAGGAACTACTTTATTTCTCCTTTGGAAGCTCCAGAAAGGAAAAAATTCTTTTATCATGAAATCTCATGAAAGGAATAGATTTTAATAGAATTTTTTCTTTATATTTTCAATTTTTAATTTTCCACAAAAAGGATCACAAAATGATGTATCACACCACAAGACATCATCCCCCACACTTATGTTCAACTAGATAATGCAATTTTACTTCAAGAGCAGGCTGGATAGTGAAAATTGGATTATAATGTGTCTAACCTAACAAGATATTAATGGATTTTAAGTTATATAAGGATTAATGTACAAGGTATTCCATAATAAAAAAGATTATTTTATTAAATGGTCTATTTAAAACCATATAAAGTCGTAAATCATTTAAAACACAAGTACATCAAACCCTAAAGTGTTGAACAGAATAAATCCAATTCTAGTTGAAGTAAGCATGCTCTAGTTCTCTAATAATTTGAGGTGAATGTGAATTATATGGAAAATATTATTTAGAATCCTCATAAGCATGTGATTAAAAAAATACAGTGAGATGTGGCATGAGATTCAAATATCAGAGTACTATTCATGTAATTACCAAAGAATTGAATTTAAACAAAGTCATTTTCGAAATTCCTTTTAGCTTAGTTTCATGGAATAGAATAGGTAAATCATTGAAATGGATTTGAAAATTGGAAATGATAATCATTTTAGCTCAAATATTTTGAAAACACGCTACATTTTAAAAAGAAACACACAAAAAACATAAAAAAACTATAAAAAAATTAAAACAAACAAAAAATGAAAATCCTAAACTAGAAAGGATCCCTCCCCATAAATAAATGATGTAGGGTCCTCAGTGAATTCAAATGGATTTAACATATTATAAGATTTGATAATGAGTCTCATCATGGAAAAAAATGTAAATGATAGGTATGACCTAACATCTTTTATTGATAAATAGTTTAGAGTAGTGTGATCTCCTCTATTGGCTATGACGGTAGGGTACCAAAGAATTTTTTCAACCATTTCCCATTAATACTGATTGGATACTATTCTATATCCTTTATAATATACAAAACACCAAAAGGATATACATGAGTGATGATAAATGGACCTTCCCATATGGAACTATGTTTACATGGCATCAGCTTGAGTCTTGAGTTGAATAATAACACTTTGTCTCCAGGATATAAGTCTTTTGGTTAGATTAGATTGTCATGGGAAACTCTTGTTCTTTCTTTAAAAAAACCTATAATTTTCAAATATTTCCCGTCTAATTTTCTCAAGCTATTGTAACTTGAAACTTATTTCTTTCCCATGACCTTCTATATCCAAATTCATTTTCCTCACAGCCCAATATGCCTTATACTCCAATTCCATATGTAGGTGGTAGATTTTCCCAACATCATCCTATATAGACTCATTCCAATCATGTTCTTATAGGCTGTACTATATTCCCATAATGTGTCTTCCAACCTTTGGAAATAATCCTTTCTATTTAGATTAATTGTGTTTTCCAAAATTCCTTTGAATTTTTTTATTGGACACTTTAGCTTTCCCATTATTATATGGATGATAAGGAGTTGATTTTTTATGGATCACCCAAAACTTCATCCATAAATACTCCATTATACATTGGGAAAAGTGAGGCCCCTAATCACAGATGATTGCTCTAGGTTTTAAGAAACCAGATCTTTATTTCATGTATGGATCATGATTTCAGGTGGTATTGAGAAAAAGAAACGAATTTGGAAATTTTTTAAGTACCCACTATGTACTTAAGAGTAAATTCACTATATCAAGTTAATATGTATAGCCACATCTGTGTTGTGTAACGACTGAGACATGGTCATGTGGGGTGACATGGCAGACTGCTAATGTTGGGGGCCAGTTGAGGCAAATACACGACATGTTCAATAACCGTATACGCTATTTACTTTTACTTTTAATTGACTAACTGAAATGGGGTCTTGTTTAATCCCCAGAAATGTCTTCTTCTAGATGTACCTCATTAAGGAGAATCCTTAATTGGATATTCTTCTCCAAGCCACCATTTCTCTTTCCAAAGTTAGATTTGATCTCCAATGTTCAGGGAAATTATCCTGAGATCATAGTTTTATTCTGAAACTGTTTATCATTCATTATTATGTTGTGCATGAACTTCCAATGAGGGAATATCTTCCCAACTATCACACCCAAGGCCCTCACTGCTAGTCGCTATCCTCCAGCGTTTGGGGAAATGTGATCGAGGCAATGTGACCAACCGGGTACAGGGCACCTTTGGGCATTACCTGGAACCAGAACGTTACAAAGTGGTATCAGAGGAGGGTTATTTTCTATTTTTTATTAATATTTGGATCCTATAGATATGAATAGGAAATAAGGTGTAGTTTGTAATAAGTTGTGGCCAGGATTAGCAAACCCATCTACAAGGAAAATCCATGTTACCTCGAATATTTCAATTTTCTAGTTTTGCAATTATTATAGTTGATTTGATTTCACTGTTGGGTGACACACTTGATTTATGATGTTATAACTTATATCATTGGCGCTCTATTTATATTTCATCCTGATGAGATGAGGGTATTCCATATCATGAATCATAAAGTCACTTGGTAGGGATCACATGTCATGCATTCTTGTCATGCCATTTAGGGTGCATTACTAATTGCATGCTATTGTGATATGTGGTTTACTACATATGAATGTTTTTGTGATAGATGACATGGTAGAATTCCTACTATTTTGATAGGTTATTGTAAAATTTAATGTTTCATTTGAATGGGTACCAAACATTTGTCGCTAAGGTTTTATGGGCCCTCTTGGATCAGAATTTGGTGGATAATATTGAACTTTAACCAAATTATGCAATGATATGACATGAATATGATGCCAGGATTTTATTCGCGGGGAGTATGTCCCCCCATGTATTTGAATTTGGCACTTTGATGCTTGTTTTAGTTTTTTATGGGGATACAGAGTAGTTTCTGAGGCTTACCATTCAAAAAACCCAAGAAACGTGATGTGTGATGATTCATACACGCCATGTATCCTTCTGTTTAGGAAGAAAATGTTTTTCTTAATTACATAAAGTGTGATTTTTATACAGGCTATGTAGATAGTGACCATGTGACTGATAGTTTGACTGACCGTGTGAGCAGAGGGACGAGAATGGGGAACCTTTTGTAGGACACACTGTGCATGTAATGAACATGCCATGTACCCATTTACCATGTGACCAACCGTGTGGGTAGGGACATGGGTTTGGAAAATATTTTCTTGAACACATCATGTACTAGGCATACATGCCTTGTTTTGGTGATCCGTGTATCCAGGGATGTGACCAATGACATGGGTCGATGAAATCCTTCTAGTACACACTGTGTATGGAATATATACGCCATATTGTTTTGTTATAAGAGAACTGTGTTGTTCGAGCCATGTATGAGTACTTGGACATAAGGGAACATTCAAGTAAACGCTGTGTATCAAAGAGAACACGTCATGTGTGTGGGTGTTACATGACCAGGTTTGACAGAAGTACATGCCACGTTAAAAGCCTATGGGAACACACCGTGTAGGGGTTATACACGTAGTGTACCCATATTTTGTAAAACATGATTGTTTTCTTCTCCTGATCCTTTCTTGGACTTATATGATTCAATATTTGATAATCTTGAACTGAGGCTTGTGGTTGACCTTGTAGAGTCATTCCACTGAGACATCCTACCGTTGTACACCAAGATCATGGCGATGATCAGACACCCGAAATGGTAGACCAGGGACTACCAGCAGACCCTCCCATCATTCCCTCCATTGAACCAGTCTTCATTCAAGATACACATGCTGATTCATAGTAATGAGAAGGCTACATGAGGATGATATATACTTTCTAGGGGTCACTGCATCTTGCCTCGTCTATGGAATAATTGACGCGGGGTTTTCAGCAACAATATTCTCCCACCATCTCAAGGGATGGAGGACCTAAGGCTCTAGATTCATGGTTAGAAGCCATGTTTTCTATCTTTATACATCTCAAGATACCTCCAGAGATGAGGGTGAAGCTTTCTACGTACATGATACACGATTTATCCAATATATGGTGGGATGTGATATCACAGGTGGGATGTTAGTGAGTTATGTCTTGGGATGAGTTACACTGTACCTTCTATAACTAATTCTACCTAGATACCAAGAGGGAAAACCAAGCCTTAGATTTCATGAGTTTTTATTAGGGTACTCTCTTAGTCATGGAGTATTCTTCTCACTTCCGAGAGCTGCAATTCTTCACACCCATTCAGAGGGGGTGATGAGTTATTTCTATCAAGAAAGTTTAAGGATGGTATTATACATGAGACCTGATATCAGGTGAACATCTTTATGTTGAATTCCACATATTATATAGTCCACCAGGCATTAATCACCATGCACAACTTAAGGGATTCTGGATCTGTGGGACATGGCGGTTTAGCATTTAGAGTTGGTACCCTTCCGACCGATTGCAGGAAGAGTCGTAGGGATTTTATGCTAATCCAATTAGGTAATATTTTCCATCAGGAATCCAAGTGGTGTGAAACCAGTGCATGAAAGGATGAAATAATAAACCTCAGTTACCCAGAGACCTAGTTATGTGCCGATGTTACGGCAATATGGGACATCTTTAGAGTTTCTGCAACTCCCTCCTTCTAGCAGCTAGTGAAGGAGGATCTGTTTCAACTCTTTGTACCAGAGCAGGACCACCAGTCCCACATCAAACTGGGGGTTGGTGTTCTTCACACCATTTTGGATGAGTTTTTGGTCATGTCCTTAGTGGTTAGACACAGGGTTTTTGACAGCCTCATGGTAGATTAACTCCAGGATCTCAGACATCATCACAAGGCCGCAACATAGGTCAGGCTTTTGCATTGGAGAAAATCCAACAAGAGTAAGATCCCGAACCCTGTACGGTTAGAGGAATGATTTTGGTTGCCTCAGTTTTAGCTTCAGATCTTTTCTATACAATGGATTACCATATCATTATATTTGTTTCTATTGTGGAGAGCCTTGGGATCTGAATCTTTATATCTACTGATATCATGATGTCGGACACTCCGTTGGGGACTAGAAAAGATAGTGTATGTTAGTACAATATGTCCTCTCTTGAGGTTGGTGGGTGTCAATTCATTTGAGACCATTATGTCTTAGAGATGATGGGCTATGACATCATTCTTAGAATGGACTGGTAAGTTCCCTTCTAGGATTTTGTCAATTTCTATTTCCATAGGGTGAGTTTTACGTCACAAGAGGGTATATTTTTTCTACATAAGGGTGCATGGGATTCCATAGTAGCAAAGATTGACCCGAGCAACATGGTTTGAGAGCTGTTACAGCCTAGATTTCTAGTATGTATCTAGAAAACTAGGGGACATCACATATGGGATTTCCACCAATGGTCGATCATATTAGGGATGTCTTTCCAGAAAACTTTTCATTTTTTCCTCTCTAGCAAGAGGTAGATTTTTTAGTGAACATGTTTGAGGGATAACATTAGTGTCCATTACTCATTATAAGATATCTAAACCAGTGTTTTAGGGGCACAAGAACCAGTTAGAGGAGTTACAGGCAAAGGGTTTCATCCTACCCAGTACTTATCCTTGAGATTCACATGTCCGGTTTGTAATGAAGAAGAACGGTACACTCAGAATTTGCATGGATTATTAGAAGCTGAACTAGTTGACTGTTAAGAACCGATATCCCTTAACGAGGATTGATGATATCTTTGACCAATTTAGAGAATTATGAGTGTTCTTGAAGATTTACTTGATATTTTATTACAACCAGTTGTGCATTAGACAACCATATATACCTCTTACATACTTTCAAAGCATGTATTGTCTATATGAGTATGTGTTTATTCCATTCAGTCTCACGAATGCACCGATTGTTTTTATGCCACCGATGAACCGAGTGTTCCATCCATAATTGGACTCCTTTGTGGTGGTTTTGATGGATGATATCTTGGCACACCCTCACACTCCACAAAACCATGATATCTATCCTAAGATCATTTTGAGTACACTACGAGAGAATCAATTTTATTCTAATCTCTCAAAATAACACTTTTGGATGGACCCGATTCACTTCTTGAGTCATGTTATCTTAGAGACAGGAGTATCAATAGACCAAGAGAATGTCAAAGTAGTAGTTTCATGGGAGAAGATGAAGAATGACATTAGGGTACATAGTTTTCTTATGCTTGCTGGTTACTACAGAAGTTTTATGCAGGACTTTTCATACATAGCAGCCCCATTGATAGGCCTGACTTAGAAGGGTGCAAAGTACTCATTGTTAAATTTGTAAGAGTTAGAATTTCATAAGATTAAGAGGAGGTTGACTTCAGAACTGATACTAGTTTCCCAGAGTCGGGAAAGAGTTACACAATTCACTATGATACATCAGGTATCGATATGGGAGTAGTGATTTGGCAGGGTGGAGGATTCATTGTGTACGGGTCTCGATAGTTTAGGCCACAAGAGAAGAATTACCCAATTCACAATCTCGAGTTTCCGGTAGTTGTTAATGGATTTCACTATTGAAGACATTACCTTAGGGGAGATAATTTTTGTGGTGTACACTGACCACAATAGTATCAGATATATCTTTACCTAGCGTGACTTGAATTTGACACAGTGAATGTGGGTTGAGTACCTTTAGTGCATTAACTTTGAGCTTTCCGACATGCATGGGAAAGGAAACGTAGTGGATAATGCATTGAGCAGTATAACCCAGATACATGCAACTCAAGAAGACAACATTGAGTGGAAGCTCATGGATATATTCTCTAAAATGCATTTGGAGGTGCATGATAGACATGGATATACTTTTATTTCTTCTATAGATATTACCTATCCTCCTATGGATTGAGTGAAAATGAGGAATCTATAAGATTCTCAAGGCCTAGTATTATTGAAGAGTGAGTCAGGAGATAAACCTACTTCTGGGTGGATCGTAGGTGAAGATGAGGTCTTACATTTTCATGGACATATATGGGTGTCAGTAGATACATGTGAGGAGATGATGGCGGGTTTTTATTCCTCAGTTTGGGAAGTTTATCCTAGTGTCCCCAAGATGTATCGAGATATACACTGTCGGTATTGGTGGAAAAGTATGAAGAGATATGTTGCTGGTTTTGTGATGATATGTTCCACCTGTCAATAGGTGAAGGCAGAGCATCAGTGACCAACAAGGCTTTTATAGTAGTTACAATTTTTTAGTGGAAGTGGAATGATGTCACATTGGATTTTGTGACAGGTTTATCGAGGTATCCTCAAGGGAATGATGTGGTTTGGGTTGTCATTGACTGACTCACAATAGATTCACCTTTTTTACCGATAAAAGATGCCTTCATTGTTCATGATCATGGATGGTTATACATATAAGAGATTGTATGGTTGCATGGGGTTCTGTGCTCTATCATTTCAGATAGAGATGAATGTTTTACTTTTCGTGTTTGGCATGGACTATAGATGAATTTGGATACACAACTACTTATGAGTACAATTTACCATTCCAAGATAGATGGCCAGTCCGAGCGCATGATTCATGTGTTAGAATTTATACTTTGAGAATGCGTCCTATATTTTGGATGTTCTTGGGGGACACACATACATAAGGGGGATTTTTCCTAGAGTAACAGTTTTCACAGAAAATTTAAATTTCATTTTATGAGGATTTGTACGGTAGGCCATGCTGATCACCCCTATGTTGGCTGGAGGTAGGAGGGGAAGCTATACTGGGACCACATCTTGTCTAGGAGACCACTAAACAGGTGGTGTTGATTTTAGAAGAGGATGACTACAACACAGTCTTGACAGAAGTCTTATACTGATTGATAGAGATTACCTCTAGAGTTCGAGGCTGGAGATCAGGTTTTCTTACAAGTCACACCGAGGTTGGGACACATGAGGATTAAGAGACAGGGAAAACATTCACCAAGATACATCAGGCCATTTATGTTTTTGGAGAGAGTCTGACTGGTTTCCTATCGGTTGGAGTTACCTATGAGTTACCTAACTATGATTGAATTTATCCACATTTTTCATCTATGATGTTACTTATCAAACCCATACCACATATTTCTATATGAAGAGGTTGAGTTAGAGATGGATGAATCTTTTGAGGACAACCCAATTCGGATTGTGGATCGCAGTACAATGGTTCTCCATGGTCGGTTTGTTCCTCTATTATGGGTGCTATGGCAACATGGGTGAGTACAGGATGTGAAATGTGAGAGGTAGGGCGATCAACGATCATAGTGGCAAGAGCTGTTCAAGAATTCTTCTTCTCAACCTAGTTAGGGAAATTAATGGGAAAATTTCATTAAGGGGAAAGTTTGTAAGAAACTAGATCTTCATTTTAGGTATGGATCTTTATTTCGATTGGTTTTGAGAAATATGGGAGAATTTTGAAATTTTATAAGTACACGCCGTGTACTTAAGAGTACAGGTAGTGTATCCAGTTACCGCGTATAGTCGCGTCTTTGGTGTGAAACGGCCAACACATAGTCGTATGGGGTGATGTGGAAGACTGCTAATTTTAGGGCTCAGTTGAGGAAAATACATGGCGTGTTCATTAATAGTACACGTCGTGTACTTTTTATTTTAATTGACTAATCGGAATAAGGTCACGTCTAATCCCCAGAAACATCTTCTTCTGGTCGTTCCTCGTGATGGAGCATTCTGAATTTCTGATTCTTCTCAAAGACATTGTTTCTCTATTCGAGGTCTGATTTTATCACCATAGGGTGTGTTGGAATCCCCTCGATGATTTATTGCTTCTTATAGAGCCTCTATTTCTATTTTTTCTCTCTCTAGTTATTCAATTTTAAAATTTTTGGCCATTTTGTAGATCTACAACATTTTGGACCAATTCGAGGGTTGACATTCGAGAGATTTATTAGTAAAATGTCGAGGTAGGTGGTTTGTTTCCTTTCATTGTTTGTCTTGAAGTTTATATTCCATAGTGACTATTACCCATGTTTCAGGTATTTTGGGTTAAGAAAATTAAACTTTGTTTTATCTGCCTTAGATTTTTGGTAATATTATGGGTTTGTTGTTGTGGTATTATGTGAAATTCCATGTTTGAGGAACACCCCATGGGTGCGTTTACTTGTTTTAATGTTTAGGGTAGTTTGGTCCAGGTTGTCTATGAGGCAGACATTGTTTCCTAGCCTTGCTTGATAGGATGGAATTGATTTCCTTTTTCTGCTTGTTAAAAGATTATGATATGCATTAGAATTGTTTATCCAGGTAGTAGTTGAGATTAATTTGGGCTGCTTTGTATCATATATATATACGACTGAATTTCACATGGATGTGGAAACCTGGTGTATTTAGACCACATGGGGAATTGACGTTGAGTTATTCCTCAAAGTGTCTATTATATTTCACACTATGATACCACAAGGAGGATTGATGGTGAGTGCTCCCTTAGAGTGTATATAGTTTACATTATGAGACCACAAGGGGAATTGAGGTTGAGTGATTCCCTAGAGAGTATATAGTTGTTGTAGAAAAACCATTGGGGGAATTGACGGTTAGTACTTCTTTAAAGTATCTTTTCCTTTTTATTTCATTACTTTTCTAGAGGGGGTAGACTATGTGAGCCACCAAGAGGGTTAATGTAAATATTGAATGTTTGTGACACATCTTACAATACAAAGCACAAGATTGAATTTAGTCCTATTAGGTAGTCTTATGAGAGAATTATTTGTGATACTTACTTGGTTAAATGATGAACATGAAATGATAATGAATGTAAATAGAAACTATACGATTGTTTACTTTTGTGTACTCCTAGTTCTTTGCTACATTTCCATTATTATCTGCTATATATACCTACTGATAGTTAGGCACAGATCTTATGGTGGTTTCCTACTAGGATTCATCAAAAACACGATTTGGGTTATGTTTTATGACCTAAAAAGATTATGTGGTAGTAGGTTTAGATAATGAAAATCACCCTTCTTCCTCGGCACATGATGGGCTGGTTAGATCTGGAGAGCATAGGACCAAGAATAGGCTTGAAATTCCCTGGAGATTTCTTGTTTTCTTTAAACATTGTTTTAGTTGTATTTCCAGCATATTGTCTTGTTTGGCTGCATTCCTAGACATATGTGACACGCATAATTTATATGTGTTCTTTAGTTGTTATTTACTTTCAGCATTCTGTTGTTTACTTGTTGTATGGAGTTCTACTTCCGCTACTATTTATCATTTGTTATTCAGCTATGCATGCTCTTCCAAAGAGGGAATAGTGTCCTCACTATCATACCCAAGGCCCTCACTGCTAGTTGGAAGCCTCTAGAATTTGAGAAAATACACTTGAGGCCATGTGATCAACCAAGTATGGGGCACCTTTTGGTAGCACTCGAAACTTGGACATTACAAAGGCACTCCAAATCTACAAAATATGTTATCCCTAAAAAATCACAATCAAATTTACTATCATCCGTCCTAGTGGATTTTTCTTCCACCCATTTTAAAACATAATCAACTACAATCAAGATATAAGAATTTCCAAATGATATTGGTAAATGTCCTATAAAACCTATCCCCCAGACATAAAATATATCACAAAAATTTAGTGGCTTATGAAAAATTTCTTGTCTCTTGGAAATATTTCTAGAAAACTGACATTTTTCACACAATTTAAAAAATTAATGATAATATTTAAAAAGGGTGGGCCAATAAATTGAAGATTATAAAACTTTTCTTCATTTCCTTTGAGGTCCAAAGTGGCCTCCACAAGATAAAGTGTGATAAAACTCAAAAATAGATTTAATATCACTTTTCATCAAACATATTATTAATACATGATCATTAAAAATAATCAAAAGGAATAGATCTTAAAAAATGTCATATCCATATTTAAAAACACGTTTTTTGAATTTGGTGAGAATTAAAATGGGATGGGACATGATATTTTATGAGATAATTGACCATGTCAGCATACTAAATCACTTCTCCTTCAATCAAGTATAGATGCACTCTTGTAATTTGATCATTTAGTGGGTCTTTTTCTAGAATTATTGTTTTAATTGTGTTTTGTAGTGTACTAAAGTGATTGACCACTTGGTTCTTAGATCCCCTCTTTTCTTTGATTTATATATTGAAATGTTGTTGTAGTATCATCCATATCACTATCCTTAGTTTACCATCATCTTTCTGTATCAAGTACACAAGAGTTATATGATCAGAATATACAATGATTTTAGTTCTAAGTAGATAAGATCTAAATATTCCTAAAATAAGAAAAAATCGACTAAGAACCCTTTTTCAATGGTTTTTTAATTGAATTGGGATGTATCTAAGGTTCTCGAGCTATGTTAAATAACTTTTGGAATGTAATGAATTCATTGAGAAAGAACTCCTCCAACTTCTTGGTTGGAAGTATCACAAAGTAGATCAAATGGTTATTTCCAATTTGGAGGTTGCATCATGGGTGGTCAAATAAGACTCTTATTAAAATCATCAATGGATTCCCTACATGCACCATTAAAATCAAAATAAGAATCCTTCAAAATTAATCTAGATATAGGGATAGAAATATTAATAAAATCTTTAATAAACCTCATTTATCATCCTGTATGTCCTAAAAAAGATCTAACATGGTTCACACAAGTAGGGTAAGGAAAGTGAATTTATCACTTCAATTTTTGATTTATCCACTTAAATGTATTTTTTGTAAATTTCGTTCCAAAGTAAAATTCCCCTCTCAACCATGATATTAAACTTTTCAAAATTCAAAAAAAAATCTTTTTAATGTAGGTTTTTAAAATATTTTATATATTTTTTAAAAAATGATCAAATGAATCTTTAAAAACTATGAGATCATCTAAGAAAACATCCAAGAAATTTTCAGTGTGATTTGAAAATATAATTATCATGTACCTTTGAAATGTACTTATAGAATTACATAATCAAAATGAAATCTATTTATATGGAAAAGTACCAAAAGGAAATGTAAATGTGGGATTCTCTTGATCCTCATGATCAATGGGTACCTGGAAGTAAAATTAAAATCAATCGAAAAAGAAATAATGAGTTCTCCATACCAATCCCTCTAACATCTGGTCAATAAATGGGATGGGGAAATGATCTTTCAAAGTGACCTGATTCAACTTCTTAAAATCAATGAACACACTCTAACTAATTTGAATTATCATTGGGATATGCTCATTCATTTAATTCCTCACAGTCGGCAGGGTAGTTATTTAGGAACTACATGAACATGGCTAACCAACTGTGAATCTATAATGTGATAGATGATCCCATCATCTAAAAGATTCTCAATCTCTTTCTTCACAACCTCCATCAAGGTGGGATTTATCCTCCTTTGGGGATTTCTAAGAGGTATGGGATCTACCTCAAGAAAAATTATATGTGAGAATATTTTTTGGATTATTCCTGGGATATCACCTATGATCCACTGTATTTCTTGGAAATTCTATCTCAAAATACCAATCAATAAATATTCTTGGGTTTTAGACAGATTATTTTTAATTATCACTGGTAATTTCCCCCCTTTTCTAAGGTAAAAATATTTCAAATAATTGGGGAGTGGTCCTAATTTCAGTTCATGGGGATTCTCATGGGATGAAATTTAATTGATATTACCCACATCCAATGGTTGGACATATTGCACACAAAAAATCATATCATCTTCCTCATCACTTAATAAATTATTAATTAAATTATATTTTACCTATTATTCCCACATAAAATAAGAATATCTAGTGTTTTGGGAATTTACATGTTCATTAATGGGAAAATTATCTCATAAGTCTAATAATTCATAGAATAAACCTAATTCTTCAATTGGTTCTGTACCAACATTATGGGAGAGTTCAAAGAGGGAGTAATCATTTGATGGGTACCTCATGGATTCAAAAAAGATAATGCAGATATTGATATCTCTAAATTACATGGTGAGTGTACCTTTATGGATATTGATGATGGATTTTTCCATTTTCAAGAAAGGTCTCCCCAAAATATTGGGTGAGCATGAGGGGATCATATCTTCTTCCATATTCCACACATAGAAGTAAGATGAGAATAAGAGATATTTTACATTAACTAGGACATCCTCTAGATCTCCTGCTGGGAAAACTCTGGATCTATTTGAAAGTTGGACCACCACTATTTTGGGATCTATGTATAGAATCTACAATGAAGTGTAATATTAGTGAGGAAATATATTAATTGAAGAACCTATATCGCATAAATCAATAGAGAAATTTAATCAACCAATGATGCCTGAAATTTAAAACATCCATGATCTTGAAATTTGGTTGGAAACTGTGGTGTGATAAGGGATGAGAGGATTCTCCCCAATATTATATATTCATTACCAAGAAGTATTCTATTTTCAGTGGAAATATATTTAAAAAATTTCACATAACATGGAATTTTTTTGATTTCTTTATGTAGGGGGATATTGATTTCCACTTTCCAAAAGGTCTCCAAAATTTCTATTTGTAGTGTTTCTTCATGAAATTTCTTTAAGTCAATCATCCTTGATGGAAATATTGGGGATAATTCTTTCTTATCCATTTTCTACTTTTCATTGGAGTTTCTTGTCTCTTCTTCCCCATCATATACTTCTCATCCTCCTCCCTATTTTCTTCCTATTTGTGGATTTTTATAGGATTTTAAATATTTTCAACAACATTCTACCATAGAACATGTGGTTCAGGTTCATGGTTGTTTGGATGTGGGAATTATATTCCACTTATTGTTATGATTTCATTAACATTATCATTAGGATTTGGAACTTTCTAGGATAAAATCATCATATGATTCTTGATTAGAATATCTAAAATAGTTTTTATCTTATTTGATAGGTAAGTCACATTTTCTTCAATCCCTTAAACATATAACTTTAGTTTTTTGTTCTTAATTGATTATTGTTCATTGGTGGAATGTTTCTCCTTTGTATTTATTTTGAATGTTGGTGACTCAAAGGGTTGTTGTTGATAAAAGAGTTGTTTACAGGACTGTTGGATTGGAAAGGGGTTCTGATATTTTTGTTGAGAAGGAGGTCTATCTTGGGTCTGTTTGAATCCATATCCTGGTTGTTTTTAGTCCTGATGTAGTGGATTTTTCTGGAATTTCCTTTACTGATAGTTTGCAATACGACATCCAGTTCCTTGTACTCTTGGACACTGGTGAGTATAATGATAATTTGAAGGGCATAAACCACATACTTGATTTAATGATTATTGTCCATTTTCTTGAGTAAAATATATTTTTCAGACTAACCATTCAAGGTCATCAACATTTGTTTCAATCAATGTTGATGAATTAGATGTTTTTTTACCTCTTGGATCTGGTGGTTTCCATACCTCATGTTCTAAAATTTTTCAGGTTTTGTGCAATCTTCTTAATAAAACATCAAACATCAGTAGGTGAATTGTTGATCAAAGCTCCTCTTGATGAGTCATCTAGATAATTTTGATCATTGTAAATAATTTATTGGTATAAGAACACAAGGAATTGGTGTTCCTCCATTTCTTGATGTGGGAAGCTGAAACAACTATTTATGAAATGCTCCTAACACTCATTGAGGGTCTCTTCATTTGATTTTCATAGGATATAAATCTTCTTTTTGATGGAAGTGCTCATGGATGTGGGAATGTATCTCTACATGAAGCATATTTTAAATCATCTCAGTCACTGGTATTTCTAGGTTATATATTTTAAAACCATTTTTTAGATTCTCCTTAATGTGATAAGGGGGATTCCCTCAATTTAAATTGGTAATGAGGTGTTCCTATTGGGAGGAAGCTTGATAAAGTGAAGCTGAATTCTTGCATGTTCTAATTTGGGTCTTCTCCTGTAAGACCATGAAATTTTAGAAGGATGATAATAATATTGACATGAAATTAAAAATAATTTGGGGAAGTAGGTTCAATGGGCTGGTTATTTTGAATAGAAAATTGAGGTGTACATAGATCATGAAATGTTTGGTTAGGATTTCCATCCATGAGTTCATGTTAAAAGTGAACACTTAAAATGTCACTTGAATCAAAGAGGTTTTTTTTCTGGGAAATCAGATTAAAAATTTTGTTTTCTCAGTTTGGTTATTGGTGTTTCAATTTTAGGATAAATTAATTTGTATGATCCATTGAACTATGGGTCTTTTAGTTGTGAAAAATCAATTTTTAAGTAACCCTACCGACCCAGAAATGGAGGCAAGTTTGATGCATAACTATCAGGGGGAATATAAAAACAATTTTTTATATTCTCTAAGTGTAGTCATGTGATTGACCCTTGTAAGTCTCTTGAAGAGGAGTGAACACAAAACATTTTTTCACGTTTAATTGATAAAAAATTAGAGGTTGTTTTTGAAATTATTTGAGTTTTAATAAAAATATGAAATAAATTTAAAATAATGTTTGAACACAAGTCATGGAGAGAGTGACAGGTTTAGGGAATGATCACATTTTTCAAAGTTCACATTGTCGTATAAATATGATCTTTTCTCTTCCTATTTAATGATAAATGATTCACTCCTCAATCGAGTTTTCAGTCAAACTTGGTTGAGGGAAGCAATGAAAACCACTCATTTGTGCATGAAAGTTCATAAATAATTCCAAACAAATATGTAATGTCCCAATAAGAAATTTATGATCCTGAGAAATATAGAAACAATTCACTTATTTCACACATGTTCCAACAATCTCTAGACAATAACCAACTAACATAGTCTGCTCGATCGAGACAAATGACCCCAGGAAGAGGGAGTTTATTGTTCTCCCAACAAATATATAATCATTGAATGAAAAAAACCCAAAATAAAATCTCATTATGATAATTTAATACCATTTTTAAAATAGATCATTCAATATAAAAGGGAGTTTTATATTAAAGAACAAGACTCTTACATTACAAAGGGAAAACATCCCCACCCCTGATCACTCAAAACATTTACACTTCCATGAGATGGGTAATCGAGATGAATGGGGAAGAAGAAGGAATTAAAAATATATGAAAAATAAAAGAAATAAAAGTGAGAAATCAGAAAAGTTCTCATACTTGGTGTCTGAGAAGGAGTGTAATGGAATGAGATAATGTGAGATGAGAGGAGTTATTCTCCTTTTATAGGCATAATTTTTCCTCTGAACGTTTTATGCATTGTATTTGTAATTAATGGAATACTCACATAATTAATGATTCATAAAATATGTCAAAAAATGTGTTTCGCATCCACTATCAAAATTTTTTCTTAATTGGACCTTATATGTAGGAGGAATGGGTTTTTTATTGACTATTACTTTCTCTGGATAAAGGATCCTAGTAGCTTCCATCAAAATAATTTATTCAATGGCCACCATTATTACCTCATAACTCCATGAACTTTATTGTAAAAATACTCCTATTACTCTTTTTCCCACTATAGATGTAATCACATCCATTGGCGGTGTGTAGATTGAGTTGTTCTTCTATTGCAGTGGTGGGGTTGACGATGTCTGCCTAGAAACTTTCTCAACAACATTGATTTTTTTGACCCTCTAGATGATCAAATCAACCTCTCGTCCAAAACAAAGTTTTAAAGAAAATAAATCTTGTATTAAAAAAATAATGAATCAATTATTAATTATATTTTTAATTAAATTACCAAAATACCCTTGTGCCAAAAATCTATAAAAAATACGGAATTAAACACTTTTCACAATTTTTCTCAAAACAAATCATAAATTCAAAATTTTATCATATAAGCTCAAATTGATAAATTAGGAGGGTATAAATAAATTAAATTTATATATAGAATGAGTAAAATATTATCTCTATCAATTCCCCCACACATCGCACTTGGACTCCTGGACAAGTAAGAATCAAAATCAAATCAATGAAAATATAAATCACCTTCCCATGAGATCCACCAAATACACAACATGAAACAAAAAGATATCATGAATCATAAAAAACCATTATTTAAAGTTCTCAATTTAGATAATTTAAAATATTTACCCTTTATTTCTAATCCAGTGCACCCAAGACACCTACCTCACATGAATTTTCTCTAATCTCACAAATGTAAATTTTCAACCGGGATTTTCTCATCCAAACTCATGAAAAAGTCAACATAAGATTAATATATTTATACTTATATACCAAATGTGAGTCAAGGATATGTTTTTCACATGAGGTTGTTTTAGGTTTGTTTTTTGGATTTCGGTTGGTAGGATTTAGATTTTAAAAATCCTGAGGCTAAATATACAGGGCTTTTTTCTTCTTGAAGTAAAATTGAAATATTCTAATTTTCACTCAAGTATGGTATCCTTCTCTTTCCATTTTTATAAAATCATCTCCATAATCATGAAAAATCAAGGAAAGTTCATTCCATTTATCATTTCACCAAAAAAATTAAATCTTCTCAGACATAGTTTTTCTTCAAAGCTCAATAATGTCACACCAATCGTTCTTCTTTGGAAGATCTATAAAATAACAACTAATTTTACATTTAAATCTCCAAAGGGAACATATTTTAATATAAATACTTCTTTTTATCTTAAAATTTTAAATTTCTACCCAATGTATCACTGAATGAGGTATCAAACCATAGTATAACTTTCCCCACTCTTATGTTAAACTAGATCATGCAATTTCACTTTAAGAGTTGATTGGACAGGGAATATTGGATTGTAATATGGCTAACCTAAAAGTTTGTTCATGGATTCTAAGGGATAGAAGAATTAATTTACAAGGTAGGCCATAATAAAAAGGATTATTTTGAAAAAGGGGATTTAATAATTAATAAATTCCTCAATCATTTAAAACTCAAGTACCTCAAACCCTCATGTTTTGATAGGAATATATAAAATTTTACTTAAACCAAACATGGTATCGTTATCTTAAGAAGTGAGGGGAATATAAAGAATATAAAAACAATGGTTTATAAGCCTTATATATATGTTATTTAAAAAAATTAAAGTGATATGTTCCATGAGATTAAAATATCATAGTAATTTTTATGAAATTAAAAACTATTCGAACTTGAAACGAAGTCATTTTTAGCATTCAATTGACTGAAAATTATTATTATTTATTTGATTATTGAATCACCTTTAACAGAAGAGTGAGAACCATTGAGTCCAAACTTGAATTCAATTAATCTCTGTTTCTTGGAATAGATTGGTCCACTCATTGACATGGGTCTGAAAAATAAAAATAATAATAATTCTAGCTCAATTTTGTTTGAAAAAATCATAAATTTTAAAAAGAAACACACAAATAACATAAAAAAAATTTATAGAAAAAGACAATAAAAAATGAAAATTTTAAACTACAAAGGTTACCTCCGCAACACTTAAATAATGTATTTTCCTTATTGAATTTTAATGAATTTAACATGTAATAAGATTTGAAAATGAATCACAATATGAAAGAAAATGTAAAGGATAGGCACGACTTGATGTATTGCATTGATAAATAGTTTGGAGGAGTGTACTCTCCTCTAATGGATCTGATGTAAGGGTCCCATGGAATTTCTTCAATGTATGCCCATTAATACTGAATTAATATATATCTCCATACTTCATAATTTTCACAACACAAAAAGGATATACAAGTGTAACTATAAATGGACCTTTACATCTGGAACAAGGTTTACCTAGAATAATCTTGAGTCTTGAATTAAATAATAACACTTTGTCTCCAGGATAGAAGTCTTTCAGTTGGATTTTCCTATCATCATCCAGTATTATTATATTTTTGTAAATCCTCTAATTTTTTAATGCTTCCATTTTAATCTCATACAACTCCTTCAACTTTAATCTTCTTAATTTCTCATCACCTTGAAGATCCAAATTCATCTTCCTTAGAGCCCAATATTCCCTATGCTCCAATTCCATAGGTAGGTGGTAGCTTTTCCAAAATTAACATATATGGACTCATTCCAATAAAGGTTTTGTATGACCTCATTTAATACCATAATATATCTTCCAACATTTTCCTCCAATCTGTCTTGTTTGGATTAACAGTCTTTTCCAAAATTCCTTTGATTTATTTATTGGACACTTCATCATTCCCATTAGTCATTAGATGAAAAGGATTTGTTTATTTTTATGATGAACCCCATACTTCTTTAGAAAATCCTCCATTATCCAATTGAAAAATAGAGTCTCCTGGTCAATAATTATGTCACTAGGCACACAAAACCTACAAAATATGTTATCCCTAACAAAATCACAAACAACATTACCATTGTGAGTCATGATGGCCTTTTCTTCCACCCATTTGGAAACATAATAAACTACAAGAAAATTATAATAATTTCTAAACGAAATTGAGAAAGGTCGCATAAAATATATCCCATAGACTTAAAAAATCTCCAAAACAATTAGTGTATTTTTTGTAATTTCTTGTCTCTTTCAAATATTTCCTTTAAACTACATTTATTCACATATTTTAAAAAATTTATGATCATATTTAAAAATGATGGGCCAATAAATTCCATATTCAAAAATATTTCTTTCTACCCTTTGAGGTCCAATGTGCCATCACAAGCTAAAGGGTGACAAAACTCAATGATATATTTAGCTTCATTTTTTGGAAAACATCTCTTTATTACCTGATCATTTCAAATCTCTCAAGGAAATTGATCATTCAAAATGTAATGTTCAGATTTAGCTTTCAGTTACTGAATTTGTTGAGAATTGAAATGATATGGGACCTGAGATGTTATAAGATAACTGACTATATCTACATACCAAGGAACTTCTACTTCAATCATGTACAACTTCCCCCCTTGAATTTGATAATTCATTGTCTCTTTTTAGGAAATTTCTATGTGAGTAATGTTTGGAAGTCTATTTAAGTGATATACCACTTGGTTCTTGGAACCCCTAGTGTCCTTTATTTATTTATTTATTGAACTCTTGAAGTACTATCATACATCTCACTAGCCTTAGTTTATCATTATCTTTCTTCATAAACTACCTGAGAGTAGCATGATAAAAAATACAGTGATTTTAGTTCTATGAAGATATGATATAAATCATTCTAAAGAAAAAGAAATAACTACTAAGATCTTCTTTTCATGGTTGTGTAATTGATTTGGGGCGGATATAAGTTTATCAAGGAATATTAAATGACTTTTTTTCTACCTACAATTCACTGAGAAATTACTACTCCATCTTCATGGATAGAAGCATTACAAAGTAGCTCAAACTATTCTTCCAAATTTTGTGGTAGCATCAAGAGTGTTGAAATTAATATCTTCTTCAACTCATTAAATGATTCCCTACATGAACCATTGAAATAAAAATTATAATTTTCAAAAGTAATCTAGAGATAGGGAGTGAAATATTATTGGGATCTTTTATAAACCTCTTGTAGAATCTTACATGTCTTAAAAATGATACAACATTGTTCACAAAAGTAGAGTAAGGAAATGAATTTATCACTTCAATTAATTTTTGTAAAATGGCATTCCCAAGTATAATTATTTATTCTTTCATGAATTGACACTTTTCAAAATTCAAAATAAGATTCTTTTCAGTGTAAGTTTTTAAAAAAAAATCAAATTTTTCAAACAATGATCAAAAGAATTTCCAAAAACTATGACATCTTCTAAGAAAATTTAAAATCAATTTTCAATGTGATTATGAAATATACTTATCATGAAACTATAAAATGTATGTAGAGAATTTCATAATCCAAATGGCATCCTTTTATATGAATAATTAATAAAGGGACATGTAAATGTCATCTTCTCTTGATCCACAAGAAAAATGGGTACCTGGAAGTAACATGAGATTCCATCCAAAAAGGAATAATGATTTCTCCCTTCTAATCTCTCTAACATCTGGTCAATTAAGGGGATGGGGAAATGATCTTTCTAGGTGACCTGATTCAATATAGTAAAATCAATGCACAATCTCCAGCTATTTTGAATTCTCATAGTGATCAACTCATTATTTTAATTATTCAAAGTGTTCAGGATAGATTTTTTTAGGAACTACATGAATGGGGATAACCCACTATGAATCTGAAATGATATATATGATCCTAGAATCCAAAAAAACATCTCAATATATGTCTTCAATACCCCTATCTTTGTAGGATTGTTCCACCTTTGGGGTTGTCTAACCGGTTTGGAATATCCCTCAAGAAAAATTGTATGTGGGAACATTTTTGCATTTATTCCAAGGATATCACCTATTCTCTACCCAATTTCTTGGAAATTATCTCTCAAAAGAATAATAAAATATTTTTCCTAGGTTTTAAATAAGTTATTTTCAATTATCATAGGTAATTTCTCCCCTTCCCTAAATTGAACATATTTCAAATAATTAGAGAGTGGTTTTAATTCTAGCTGAGAGGGATTCTTAAGGGATGAAATTAAATTGATATTCCCCATATAAAAACGTTGTACCAACTACACACAAGAAACCATATCATCTTCCTCATCATTTAACAAATAATCAATGAAATTAGATTGTACCTCTTATTCTCACATGAAATCATAATCTCTAGTAATTTTTCCATTCACTTGTTCATTAATGGAAAAATTCTCTCTAAATTCTAAGAATTCATTGAACATAAATGATTCTTCAATGGGTTTAGTAACATCTTCATTGGAGGGTTCAAAGAGGAAGTTATCATCTTATGGGTACATCATGGATGCGAAAATGCTGAAGTGGAAAGTGCTATCTCCAAATTCCATGGTGAGTGTACCTTTATGACCATTGATGATGGTTTTTTCTATCTTCAAGAAAGGTATCCCCAAAATAATGGGTGACCATGATGGGATCCTATCTTTTTCCATATTTAGCACATATAAGTTAGCTAGTAATAAGAGATCTTTGAATTTTATAGGACATCCTCCAGAACTCATGATAGGAAAACAGTGGGTCTATTTTCATCCTAGAACACCACAATTATGGTATTTAACTCTCCCACATGCAATGAAATATATACTAAGTAAGGAAATATATTAATTGAAGCACCTATATCACACAAATAATTAGAGAAATTTATGGAAACAATGGTTCATGGAAGGAAAAACGTCCCAAGATCTTGACATTTGGTTGGAAATTGTGGTGTGATAAGGGATGAAAAATTATAACCAATTTTATCCTTTCATTTCCATGAAGTATTCTATTTTTGGTGAAAATATGTTTCAAAAATTTCTCATACCTTGGAATTTTTTTGAATGTTTCATGTAGGAGGATATTTATTTCCACTTTTTTAAAGTTCTCTAGAATTTATTTTTGAATCATTTCTTCATGAATTTTTTTGATTCAATCATAGCTGATGGAAATTTTGGGGATATTTCTTTTTTACCCCTTTCTTTCCTTTTCATCGAAGTTTATTATCTCTTCTTACTTGGCCTATACTTCTCCTACTCCTCTCCATTTTCTTATTATTATTAAATTTTCATTGGATTCTTAAAATTTTCAACATCATTATACCTTAGAACAGGTTGTTCAGGTTCAAGGTTGGATGGAGGTGGGAGTTCTATTCAACATCTTGTTTTGATAGCATTGAAATTATTATTAGGATTTGGAATTATCTAGGATGGAATCTTCCTTATATTCTTGGATATAATACTCAAAATAGTTTTTAACTGGTTGGATATGTATTTCACATTTTCTTTACGCCTCTCAACATCTGACTATAGCTTTTTTTTCTCAAATAATGGTTGTAAACTAGTGGATGGTTTCTTATATGTATTTCTATGTAATGGTGGTGGATAAAAGGGTTTTTTTTATTAAAGGGATTTTTATAGGACTTTTAGAATGGGTGGGTTGGTATTACTATTGAAAATGATGTATGTCAGGGGTCTGTTGGAATCCATATCTTGTTTGGGTCTGGGGATAACATGGTATATTTGGTTAGAATTAACTTTTCTAACAGGTAGAAGCACAACGTTTGGTTCCCTGTGATTATGGAAAATGGTCAGTGTAATAATAATTATAAGAGCATAAACCACATGCCGAATTTTGAGCTTATTGTCCATTTTTATAAGGTACAACTATTTGACAGACAAAACTTGCAAGGTCCTAATAATTATTTTTAATCAATGTAAATGAATAAAATGTTTTTACCTCATATATCCCTTAGTTCCCATACCTATTGTTCAAAATTATTATGAGTTCTGCGCAATCTTCTCAATCAACCCTTAAACATCATCATGTAACTTTCGATCAAAGATCCTCCAGACGAGTCATATAAAATATTTTGATCATTATCAAGAATTACATTGTAGAAGAACATAAGTAATTTGTGTTCATTAATTTATTTATGCAGGTAGTTGGAAAAAAAAATTCAAATGCTCCCAGTACTCATAGTGGGTCCCTCGAGTTGATTGTCGTATGCTGTAAATCACCTTTTAGATGGAAATGTTCCTGGATGTGGGAAAGTATCTCTACATGATGAAAATTTTTAAATCCTCACAGTCACTGATCTCTCCTGGTTGAATATTTTACAACTATTCTTTAGTTTATCATTTATGTAAGAAGGGGAATTCCCCCCATTTAAAGTGGTATTTAGGTTCTCTTCCTGGCCTAGGGCTTGATAAAGTGAAGTTGAATTCTTGTATATACTGATTTGGGTCTTCTCTTGCAAAACCAAGAAATTTTTGAAGGATGGGAATTCTATTAACACCTAATTAAAAATAATTTGGAGTAGTAGGTGAAATTATTTGGTTATTTTGAATAAGAAATTTGGGGTGCATATAGATCGTGCAACGTTTGGTGGGATTGCTGTAACGACCCAAAATTTTATTAATAAAAATTCATCTTGATCTAATAAAATTAATTATTATGTAACATGGTTATATAACATATGCACTTACATGGTTTTATGTTTTTCGATTTTAAAATACTGTTATGAATTTTAACTGTGAAAATATAGCCACTGAACCGTGATCACATGATTAATATAAATATAGGGATTTAACAAATCCAACTTATTTAGAAAAAGTAACCGATGACCTCATCCAGTATACTTCCTCCATACGATGCCTACTTTTAGGAGCTAAAAAAGGATGTAGCATCATTAGGCTTCACTCTTGACCAAGCCCAAGCCAATCTTGATCATGTTAAGCTTGAGTGGAACTGCCTACGAGAGAAGTGGAAGTTAATAGAGATTACCATTTGAGTGATGTTATCTGAGCCACCCTAAGAGTTTTTCACCATCGCACACCTTACACTTCTGCCATATGACAATGATATAAGGGGTTATGAAATGATTCCCTAGAACTATGATTATGTATATTTTTTTATAGAGAATATGTATTCATTTTATTTTTGTTACATTGGAAATAGTTTTTAAAGACAAAATAGAATTTTTAGTTAATTAAGAAATATATTTTGATGAATTAATGTATTTTTTAATTAAATTATATTTTAAATAAATATTAATTATATTTTATATTTTATATAATATAAATGACCATATAATTATTATGAATATGATTGTGAGTTTAATTAAGTTTTGAATGCTATTTTTGTCAAAACCCATGATTTTTCTATAAATATTAGTTTTTATTTTGAATGTAAAAAAATAACATATTTAGAAAATTATATAGATAAAATTAAAATTATTTTTGGAATTAGGACATCAAAATTATCAAATAGTGAATTTTTAATATTTTTTTAAGAAAATAAAATTTTTGGGTAAAAATTAAATACCGTTTAAATATATAATGTGTTTTATGACATCATAATGACCCAATAGTGATGTAATAAAATACTATAAACATAATTTTCGGAAATATGTGTTTTTCCATTAAAATAATGTTATTTTAGGTTTGTTTGATTTATTTTGAAACCTTACTATACCATCCAAGACTTAAAAAACAATTTAACCTTTCAAATTGATTTCCTTGAGAGTGTGACTCACCTCCGCATAAGAAAACCTAATATTTTAAGAAGTTAGGCCATTAGACATGTAAATGCTTTTCCACTCCCCTTTAGAAAAAACCATGTGAAAAAACCATGGGCTGGTTTGTGGTTTTGATTAGTTTAATGTGTGGTTTCTGAAACCTAAATAATAATGAATTCCCTCTCTTTTCCTATATAAACCCACCCAAGCTCCCACTTTATCTTCACTCAAAGCCTTTGGAGTTTTCCCAACCTCTATCTTCCTTTATCCAGAGTCCTCTCTAGGTTCCCTAACCTCCCATGAAGCCTCTCTCACGCCCCTCCCAATCCATAGGGATCACACTTTATAGTAAGTATTTCCTTTCTTTTTGATTTGTTTCCAATTTTATTTAAGTTGTTATGCCATTTTTTTCAATAAAAAATGTTGGGTTATGATTCTGAACCTCCCCAATACCGCTCTATTTATGTTTTAATGATGACACACCCCTTTCTCTTTGAATAATTCCTCCCATGTACACCTGTTACCATGCTGAAATTTTGTAAGGAGTTTCTCTATCCTCATTTACATTCAAGAAATTATTTTTTATTATGAATTTAAAATTACATTAATTATGTAGGGAAATGTATCTATATGAATAACTTTTTTAAATTTCATGTAAATATGACGAGACATCCCTTTCTATCTCATCAACTATTTTTCTGGATTCTTATGTCATGCAGTTATGCTGCTGAAATTACACTGCGATTTTCCAAGCCAAAGTCATTATGTTGTGAATACCATGATAGTTTCTCTATTAAAGGTAATCAAATTTATCTACATTTAATTATTTATTATAGAGTTCCATGAATGAATTCAACATTCCCTTATCATGGAATAAATGATGATCTTTAATGATTTCATGTGGCACACGTATGCACGAAATGAAATGTTTAAGAAGGGTGTGCCCTGATTACGCTCCAATTCATTGGGTAATGATTAGTATCATGATACATAAAGTGAAATGAGGTTTTATTCATGCTAATTCAAGTTTAATGAAGTTTTACTCATGCTCCTTGTGCAATGAGCCAGGGCTCGTGCTAATACCATGGTAAGTGTTGTTTCCACATTTCCATGTTATGATAATGATGCTATATCATGACTTTATGTTCATGTTTCTCTTATGATCCATTGATATTCCTATTGCCTAACATGTATTGTAATATTCATGTTAGGATTTTTTTTCTCTATTACCAGGCTTTATAGCTCACCCATTTTGTATGCATGTCATCAGGTTATCCCAAACAATGATAAGTATGAGGGAACATAGTTGTCATGTAAAGTAAGTTTCAAATAAAGATGTTGTGTTTCATGTTTTAAGTCATTATGTAATATTCCTAATCCCTAAAGAAACTAGATCTATCGATATTAAATATTGTATCAAATGATGATATTATGCAATAAATCATGTTTAAGTGTGAAAGAAAGAGTAGAATTTTTTTAGTTGGTATCAAAGGATAGGTTTAGTTTTTTTGGTATTAGGATTTGAGAACCCAAGTAAAAGCCTTAGGGATAAGACTAAGTATAATAAAAACATCTCTAGATTTTGGTAAGTATTTATTAACTAGTTTATCAATCAAATACATCCCTGTCGAGATATGAGAAGGTAGAGGTGGCTCTGGAATAAATGTACCTTAGTGTGAAAATTCCAACGAGGAGTTTCAGGTTTGACCTGAGGTATCTTGGTACACGACAACGGGCCTTGATGAACTCCTGGTCACGACACTCCCAAGGGATATGCTTTGGTAAATTCAAAATCTTAGTATGAACCATTATTAGGGGAATTAAAATATGCCCCTAAAAATATATGTTGGGAATTAGATCATGGATAACATAGATTGAAGCCTATAGATTCAAAAGTTAAGGAAATAAAAGTTATTTATAAGTCATCCATTTTTATACTTGGATTACCCTTTATGTGTTACCCTAAAATTTCCTTTTATTCCAACCAATGGGTAGTAATAATATGACTCGAACTGACAACTGATGTGAAGATAAATATGATGACTATTCTAACAAGATGCTTAATCCAATGGGAGATAGAATCAAGAACTTTGTCACGATACTATCTCAGTTAACACATACATTGAATAGAAACATGGCTCAAGAAGAATGTTGAAACCCCCCTAAGAATGAACATGTCACAATCAAAAGCTTCATGAGACAAAAGCCTCCTACTTTCAGTGGATCATCTGATCCCTCAATTTCTGAACAATGGATCAAATTCATTTAAAAGATCTTCTCCATCCTTCAATCTTCCGAACAAGAGATGATTCTTATGGCTACTTATCGTAAATAGGGTGTATCCGATCAATGGGGGACATAGATAAAAATATGAATCCTGAGGAGCAGATCAAGGCATTGTAATGGAAGGATTTACAAAAAAAATTCGATTAATATTTCCCACACACCCTCTGACATAAGATGGAAATAGACTTCCTTGATCTCAATCCCAAAGAAGATTAATCCATTGGAGCTTATGAGGACAACATTACAAGGCTTGAACCATATGCCTCGCTCTTTGTCATTTCCCACAAATGCAAGGTTGACCGCTTCTTTGGTGGGATGGAATCCAGCCTACGGAAAGCCTTGTCGATCTGTGACTTCAACATCTATGAGAAAATTTGTCTGATGTGCCTTCAAAGTCAAAATGGAGATCAACGAATCCCATCGGTATCATGACCATAAGAAGCAGAAGGTGGAATTCAATTATGGCAGTCCAATGGGTAAATCCAACGATGCTATGGAAATCTAACACCCCACTTCCAAAGGTGTAGAAATAGGCAACTTAGAAATTTCCTAAAGGGAAAGAGGAAATGCTTTAGGTGTGGATGAGAAGGGAACCTAGCAGTTAAATTCAATCAAGAAGACCCTAAAGCTATAACAGAGGAGAGGAATGATCTATTCAAACCTAAATGCATTGTTCTTTGACTTAACTACAATGAACCATGGTACCTTTCAAATTAGTTCCCTAAGACAAGGATTTTCAAAGGCAACCAACAACCTTAAAGGCAGTAAGGGAGAGCTTTTTCCCTAACTACTGCTGAACTGAATCCTGAAAAAAAGTGTTGAAAGGTATGAAAGTTATTCAATCATGAATAATGAACATAATTTTTTATTCTGGTTCTATGAATTCTTTTATATACCAAAAGTTTAGTAGAACAGTCCCAACACCACTACAAATCATGGAAGTAAAGATTTTTGTGAGTACGGGAAATGGGGAAATCATTGCAACCCATGAATATAACTCCCCCTGTCATAATTGGTGGATTGAACTTTTGGTGAACCTCATCATACTCCATCAAGTGGAGTTTGATGCAATTCTTGGCATGTATTGGCTTTCCCTATATAGAGCCCACATAAATTTCTATGAGAGTAAAATCAATCTCCATATGGAGAATCGACCCCCAATTCTATACAAGTGAAATGAGGAAGATTAATATTATTTAGCACCATTATCTAAAGTGTGGATATTACTTCCCTATGAGCATGTGTATTAGTCTTAGATGATTGAGTCTAAGGAAGAAACCATCCTTGTGGACATACCTATTGTGAGGGAATTCACTGAAGTGTTTCCCAAGAAATTTCCAGGTCTTCCTCCTAGAAGAGATGTTGAATTCTCAATTGACCTTATACCTAAGGAGTTGACAATATCTAAGACTCTTTATAGAATGGCTATTTTAGTGCTTGAGGAGCCGAAGAAACAACTACAAGAGAATATGGGTAAAAAGTTTTTACTCCCAAGTGCTTCACCATGGGGTGCTCCAGTCATCTTTATCAAGAAGACGGATTTGTCAATGCACCATTGACTTGATTATCGTGAGCTCAACAAAATCATGATAAAGAAAAAGTATCCTCTACCATGAATTGATGACTTGTTTGATCAGCTACATGGAGAACAATACATCTCCAAGGTGGATCTGCGGTCGAGATATTATCAAGTAAGTGTGAAGAAGGATGACATCCCCAAGACTGCTTTTTCATACAAGATATGGGCACCATGAATTCATAGTAATTCCTTTTGGACTCACTAATGCTCCAACAATCTTCATGTACTTGATAAATAGAGTCTTTATAGATTACGTAGACAAATTTTTGGTAGTCTTTACAAATGATATTCTAATATAATCCAAAACCAAGGAGGATCATGAGGAGTATCTAAGAACTTTACTAAAGACCTTGAGAAAGGAAAATCTCTATGAAATGTTCAACAAGTGTGAGTTCTGGTTGAAGGAGGTCACATTCATGGGTTATATCATCACATGCAATGGGATATCTGTGGCTCCCTTCAATACATCTTTAATAGATGAATGGATGAGGCCAATATTGGTGATAGATATTCATAGTTTCTTGGGGTTAGATAGATATTATCGCCAATTTGTGAGAAATTTCTCATGTTTTTCTAACCCTCTTACCAAGCTAACTCGGAAAGGAGTCATGATTTCTTTGAGTGATGAATGAGAAGAAATCATCATGTAGTTGAAAAAAAGACGTATCACTAAACATATTCTCACATTACCCACAAGGGGAGAACTTTTTGTGGTATTTTGGGATGCTTAAAATAAGGGAACGAGTTGTGTGTTGATGAATAATGACAAATTCATTGCCTATGCTTCCGAGAAATTGAAAGTTCATGAGAAGAACTATCCAACACATGATCTGGATTTTGCTGCTGTGATATTCACTTTAAAAATTCGGCAGCATTACCTCTTTTGGGAGAAGTATAAAATATACACGAATCACAAATTCCTCTAGTATATATTCACATATAAAGAGTTGAACATGAACCAACGAAGATGGTTAGATATGATCAAAGACTATGAATGCTCAATCTATTACCACCCTGGGAAAGCGGAGAAGGTCGCAGATGCTCTATGTAGAAAGGACCCAGTGATTATATCATCGATGAGAGTTGAAACGGATCCAATCTTATTGGATTTGATGAAAATGGACATGGGAATAATAAAGAATAGATACTCATAAATCCCTTCACATTTGATTTCTCAAAAATATCTTTTGGAAAGGTTAAATGATGCTCAAAACGATGATGTGGGAATTCAGAAGAATGTGAAAACTATCAGAAAAGGGAAATCCCCAGAGTTCAATGTTAATGAATAAGGAATTGTGACATTAGAGAAATGAATATATGTTACATAATATCTAGATCTTAAGAAGGAACTTTTGGATGATGAAAATAGTTTTAATTTCTCTATTCACCCAGGAAACACAAAGATGAATCAAGATCTTAGAGAGCATTATTGGTGGAATAACATGAAGTAGGAGATCACTGAGTATACATAAAAGTTCCTGGTGTGTTAGCAAGTGAAGGCTAAGAGGTAGAAGTCCAAGGGGATGAGGAAACCATTACTCATACCAACATGGAAAAGGGATAACATCAACTTGGACATTGTCATCGGACTTCTGGAGACATTCAAAGAAACAATGCTATCTCGTTTGTTCTGGATCATCTTACAAATTCTATGCACTTCATTTCTATTCAGAATAATTTCTCATTAGATCAATAGATAGATATACATTAGAAACATGGCAAGTCTACATGGAGTACCACAATCTATTGTATCTAATCTAGATCCAAGATTCACCTCTATGTTTTGGAAGAGTCTTCAAATAGATCTTGATACTGAGCTAAACTTAGGTATGGATAATCATTCTTAAACTGATGGAAAAACTAAGTGGATTATCCAAATGCTTGATTACATGTTGGGAGTATGCTTCATGGACTTCAATGGAGGACGAGATCAACATCTTCCTCTGGATGAGTTCTCATACAACAACACTTTCCACTCAAGCATCCAAATGGATCCTTATGAAGCCCTATATGGAAAAAGGTGTAGAACACCGACTTGATGGGATGAATTTGGGAGAGAAAACTCTTATATTCAGAGATGTTTGAAGTAATTGTGGATAAAGTTAAGAGCATCCTGCAACACATTAATGATGCTCGGAGTCGACAAAAGATCTATGATGATAATCATCGACGATACCTAGATTTTGATGTCAGAGACATGGTATTCATCCACATATCACTATAGAAGAGAGTTATGATATTTGGGAAGAAGGTAAAGCTTATTCTTAGGTACATCAACCTTTTTGAGATCCTTGATCACATTGGAGAGGTGGTCTATCTACTAGAACCCCCATAAAACCTATATCAAGTACATTATGTATTCCATGTATCACTCTTGAGGAAGTACAAACCTAACCCATCACATGTACTCAATATAGAGGTGGTACCATTAGAGAATGACCTATCCTATAAAGAGAATCTGGTGAAGATCTTAGATCATTTGGAAAAAGTTCTATGAAATAAGATAATGACCCTCATCAAGGTGTTGTGGTGAAACCACAAGTTTGAAGAAGAAAAGTGGGAATTGGAGGAAGTGATGAAGCAGAGATATCTGCAACTATTTAGTGTGGGAAAAGGAAATTTTGAGGGAAACATTTCTTAAGGGGGGAATATTGTAATGACCCAAACATTTATTAATGAAAATTCATCTTGATATCATTAAATGACTTATTATGTAAGATGGTTATATAACATATGCACTTCCTTGGTTTTATGTTTTTGGATTTTAAAATAGCATTATGAATTGTGACGATTGATAATATATCCATTGAATAGTGATCACATGATTAGCATAAATATCGAGCTTTAACAAATCTAACTAACCCATAAAAAATAATTGATGACCTCATATAGTAGAATTGCTCCATAGAAAGCCCATTTTTCGGATCTCATAAAGGAGGTGGTGTCATTAGGTTTTGCTCTTGACCAATCCCAAGATGAGATTGAACACGTTAACCTTTTGAAGAATGACCTAAGAAAGAAATGGAAGTTAATAGAGATTACCATTTGAGTAATGTTATCGGAGCCACCCCAAGAGTTTGTCACCATCACGCACCTTACCCTTCGGTCATATGTGGGGGTTATAAGAGGTTATGTAATGAGACCCTAGTAGTATGATTATATACATTATTTTTGTATATAGAATATACATTCATTTATAATTGTTACTTTGTAAATAGTTTTTAAAGAAAATATAGCATTTTAAGTTAATTAAGAAATATATTTTGATGAATTAATGTATTTTTGGATCAAATAATATTTTAATTAAATATTATTACTAAATTCCTTTTTATATAATATAAATGACCTTATAATTAATATGAATATGATTGTGATTTTTATTAAGGTTTGAATGATTTTTTGGCCAAAACCTAATAATTTTTTATATATTTCGGTTTTTATTTTAAATTTAAAAATTCTCATATTTAGAAAATTATTTAGTTATAATGAATATTATTTTTTCAATCATTATGTCAAAATTATCCAACGGTGATTTTTTCATAATTTTCTGAGACGGTAAATATTTTGGGTAAAAATTAAATACCGTTTAAATATATAATGTGTTTATGACATCATAATGACCCAATAGTGATGTAATAAAATACTATAAACATAATTTTCTTCCAATAAATGTTTTACCATTAAAATAATGTGATTTTATATTTTTTTGATTTTTTTACAAAGCTTTAGTGGACCCTCCAAGACTTATAAAACATTTTAACTTTTTAAATTGATTTCCTTGAGAGTGTGACTAACCTCCACATGAGAAAACATAATATTTTAATTATTTAAAAAATTGCCCTTATAAAATAAGTTTTTCCACTCCCCTTTGTAAAAAACCATGGTAAAAAACCATGGGATGGTTTGTGGTTTTGATTAGTTTAATGTGGGGTATCTCAAACCTAAATAATAAAGAATTCCCTCCCTTTTACTATATAAACCCACCCAAGATCCCACTTCTTCTTCACTCGAAGCCTTTGGAGTTCATCCAAACTCTTCAATCCTCTATCTAGAATCCGCCCAAGGTGATCCAACCTCTCAATAATCCTCTCTCAATCCCCTCGCAATCCTTTGGGATCACATATCCAAGTAAGGGATTCCTTCTTTTCTAATTTTTGTCCAATATTCTTTAAGTTGTTGTGATCTTTTATTTTCAATTAAAAATGTTGGGGTATGATTTCTCACCTCACCCATACCGACCTCTTTATATTTTAACGAAGGGAAACCTCTTTGTCTCTCATTAATTCCTCCTAGGTACACCCGTTACTATGCCAAAATACTGTAAGGAATTTCTCTCTCCTCATTTACATTCAAGCAATTATTTTGTATTATAAATCTAATATTACATTTATTATGTTGGGAAAGGTATATATATGACCCCATACTATACATTTCATATAAATATGATTATTCGCCACATTCTCTCTCATCAACCATTTTAATAAATTCTTATGTCACGCCGTTATGCTCCCAAAATTGCATCGCAATTTTCCAATCCAAAGTTATTGTGTCATGAATATCAAGCACATTTCTCTCTCAGGGGTATTCACCTTTATTCACGTTTACTTAATGACTAAAAAGTTTCATGTATGAATTACACATTCCTTTATCATGAAATAACTGATAATATTTAATAATTCCATGTTGTATGATCCATGTGACAAACTTATTCATGAAATGAAATGTTAAAGAAGGGTGCACCCTAATAGAGATCCCATGTATTGGGTAAAGATTAGTATCATGATAAGTTAAGTGAAATTAGGCTTTAATCATGATAATTCATGTTAAATGAGGTTTTACTCATTTTACATGTTCAATGAGCCTTGGATCATGAAAACACAATATTAAGTGTTGTTGCCACATTTCCATGTTATGATAATCATGCTATATCACGCCTTTTGGTTCATGTTTCTCTTATGATCCATTGATATTCCTATTGCCTAAAATGTATTGTATTCTCCATTTATGCCGTGTTTACTCCCTTACTGGGCTTTATAGTTCACACTTTTCTTATTCATGTCATCAGGTTATCCAATGTAATGCTAAGTATGAGGGAATGCAGTAGTCAGGTAAAGAAAGTTTTCAATAAAGATATTATGTTTCATGTTTTAAGTCATTATGTAATGTTCTTAATCCCAAAATACAGTGGACCTATTGATCATCTGTGTTTTATCAAGCTAATAATTTATGTAATAAATCATGTTTAATTGTAAAGTAAAGAGAAGGTATTTTTTAATCATGATCCATGATTTTTGGTATAGAGTAAACACTTAGAGTGTCACTTTAATCCAAGAGGTTTATTTTATCAAAATTGGATTGATTTTTTTTCTCAGTTTGGTTAGCATTTTTTAAATTTCAGGATCAATATGATTTAAATGGTTAGTTTACCTATTGATCATTCCGTTGTGAAGAACCACTTTTTTTGTTATATAGCACTGCTTCCATAAAAATTGCGCTAAGATTTATGTACTCCTATCGTGGGGCATGGTAAAAAAAATTTATATTCCCTACGTTTATTATAGTGATTAACTCTAGGAAGTATATCCACGAAGAGTACATACAAACAGTTCATCTCTTTTAATTGATAAATTATTATAGGATATTGTTGAAATTTTTTGAGTTTTAATAAAAAGATAAAGGAAATTTAAAATAATATTTTAACACAAGTGATAGAGACAGTGATGAGTTTAGGGTAGGATATCCTTTTTAAATTTCATCATTTTTATAGAAATCAGTTCTCATGTATTATTATTGAGTGATAAATGATTTACTCCCCGATCAAGTTGTCAGTCACCCTTGGTTGAGGGAATCAATGAAAACAACTCTTGTGTGAATGAAATTTCATAAATAATTCCCAAAAAATTAAGTAAAGTATTGAATGTGAATTTTTTATCATTAAAAATATAGAAATATTTCACTTAATTCACACATTTTTCAATGATCGCTAGACACTCGCCAAATAACACAATCTGCTCGATCAAGACAAACAATACTAGGCGGAAGGAGTCTCATGTGTTTTCCACATATCTATAATCAATTAATGAAAACAAAACCCAAAATAAAATCTCAATATGATAATGTTACACCACTATAAATAGATATCATTCAATAGAAAATATATTTTCATATAAATTTAACATGACTCTGACATTACAAAAGGCAAACTCCCCCTTCCCCGATCACTCAAAATCTTCACCCCTCTATGATATGGATAATCAAGATGAATAGGAAAGAAGAAGGCCATGAAATCTATGAAAATTAAAATAAATAAAATATTTAAATCCTTAAATTTCACTTCCTTCGTGTCACAGAAGGAATGGGATGGAAGGAGTTGATATTATATGAGAGGAACTCCCCTCCTTTTATAGCCAGATATTTTCCTCCAAAAGATTGGAAATTATATCCTAGATTAATGAAAGAATCATACAGTTCATCATTCATAAAATTTGTTAGAAAACTTTTTTTATCCATGTTCAAAATTTAATCATATGTTTCCACTAGATATAGGAGTTACGATTTTTTGAACTTTTACTTTCTTAGGATAATGGTTCTAGGCAGCTTCCTTCAAAATATTTTATTCAAAAACCACTATTCTGAGCTCATAACTCGATTAAATTTGTTGTAAATACAATTCTAAGGGTCATCATTCCATTTAATGTGGAATAAAATTAATTTGAGGTGTGTAGACTGAGTTGTACTTCCATTACAATAGTGGGGTCCACACTGTCCACATAGAAAATTTTCTAACTGTAATGAATTTTTGGGGCCTCTAAGTGCTCGAATCATCCCCTGGTCCATAAGACAAAGTTAACGGAAATAAATTAAGGATTTTGAAAAATAATCACAAAATTTTTTATTATATTTTTTAAAAAATTACCAAAATACCATTGTGGTAAAAATCTCTTAAAAATATAGATTTGAACACATTTAACAATTTTTCTCAAAACACATGATAAATCCAAAACTAATTTATATAATCTCAAACTAAAAACTTAGGAGGGTTTTAATATATTAAATTCATATATAAAATTAAGATAATATTATTCATATCATATATATTTCACATTTATTCACTAATTTAATCCATATGACCAGCATTGTATGTTAGACATGAAAATTGAATCACATCACTTCCTAGAGGTGGTACATGACTGACATTATAAACATTGAATAGATGGAAAAGATAAGAATATAATTTATATATTATCTTCACATAATAATAATAATTTCATAAAATTTTTATATATTCATTAATTCTATCTTTATAACCATCGATGTGAGGTGGTGGTTGAAAATGAAACACATCTCTTCATGGAGGATGTAGCATCTTGTACACACAAGCGATGTTTTCATTTACCCTAGGTTAGAAAAGATAAATATACAAGCTATCCAATAAAAATATTAAAATTTAATTATACATAATATTTTTATTTCATATGTTATAGTTGTTAGAATAGATCTTAATGAGGTGGAAGGAGAATTATACTTTACATAGGTTGGTTCAAACTTATACCTCCTCCATATAACCCCCTATATTTCACATTAATCAATCTAGTATTAGTGTTTAGAGAATAAACTAAAATCTAGAATGTGGTGAGGGAAGTTGAGGAGATATTAGGGTAGTCTATGGATGAAAGATGGTGCTCAAAACCTCTGAGGAAGGGAGTAGAGGAGGGGATCCTTTCTAAATGACGGGAGAGGAACACTTGTAATTTATCTAAAATTTTAAAAATGATAAGTTTATTAATCATGGTATATTTCCTCAAGAAATATCCAATTTTATATCTAAGGTGATAATAGTCAAAATCAAAACATCCGACAATAATTAAGATATGTTTTTTTGGCCTTATCACTTTGTTTTTACATTAATTAACCCAATTTATCATTTTCCATATTGACCAATTATTTCCATGCATACTATTCATAATGAACAAAAATTAAATTCACTTAATTACTAAATTTGAGCATCCTAATTCAATATCTGGAAACTATTTTTTAATATTTATTTTTTACAAGTGGAATAAATTAATATTAATATTAGTACCCAAAGCACAAAGAAAAATAGTTTTTGGAAAATTTTACTTTTAACCAAAAAAATGAACTTATAGAAAACTAATATAAAATATTTATTTATTTAGAATTATTAAGATTATGTTTAATTACATGGAACCTATATTATTATAAATACAAATAAAAGATAGAATGATATATTTAAATTACTTGATTTCATGAAAAGTAATTGCAATTTCACATAAATCAGAATTTCCATAATTCACTAAAAAATAATTCTTTTCAATAAATTTCAAAATATTTATCGGAATAATATTGTGACATGACTATTTAAAAAATTATGTTCACTTTTCTAAATATAATTTATAAACATGGAAGAAATTTACTATAATATATGTGAATTAAATTTAATAAAAACCATTTTGGAAGAAAATATTTTTTTGAAGCATTAAATGAATTTATTATCAATTATTATATAATAACCACAATTTAATAAAAAAATCATTAAGTAATACATAAAAAATATTTATTCCAATATAATTATTTATAAATAGTGATTAATTTAAACTATTATGAAAAAAATATATTTTTTTCATAAAAACAGTTTCATGAAAAATATTTCTTTTACCTTTTCAATATTCTATATTCATTTACAAAAAATTGATAATCAATATTTGATTTATTATTAAATTTTTTAAATAAAAACTTCATACATATGTTTGATTATATGATTACTCATATTCCTATACTCTAAAAAATATTATCTTCTAATTGTCACATTTGAATAATATTATATCATAGTTCATTTAAGATTGGTGTTGTGTATACTACATACTATAAAAAGTATTAATTTATGAAAATAAATTCTAAAAACATGGTATCTTACACATATCTTATCCTAGAAATACATTTTTCTTAATTCCTGGTATCCCTAGATATTTAGTGAAGTCCAAATCAATTATCTAATAACCAACCATAGATTTTATTCATCTAAAACTCTCTCTTTATTCATGCATGTGAGACCTTAATAGGATACATCATATTTTCCTCTATTTAACCTTTAATATAATATCAAAATCTGAAATTAATTATATCATCTTGTAAAACTCCCATTTGGTATATGGTCCTTGTTGCATGACATTAAACTATTTCAAATAATAGTATATTCTTTAGGACATAAAAATACTTATATTTAACTATTCAATATGACATGATTCCATTACATACAATATAAATATATGTAAAATTTCATTCCTTTATTGGATTAATAGTTTATTTTGGGTCTTATATAACATCCCACCACAAAGAAGGAACCATGTAATATTATCATGTGCATGGATCTAATATGAGTAATGATATTTCATAAGAACTATGTGTTTATTTACTTGTATTATCTATGAATATATAGAAATATATAAATCATTTATCTTTAGATAAGCTATAAATTTTAAATTATTACAAGTTCTATTAGTGTGTTCTACCAATATAAACTTTATGTTTTTCAAAATTACCATACAATGGAATACTATACACATGAAGCTTGTTCTCCTATCCTGGGTGTATCCTTGAAGATTATCTAAGTTCTAATCTTATACCTTGTACATTAGCTCATCATGGAATCCCATTTTTCAATAATATTATCCAAATATTTATGTTTGGTTCTTCAATGGACCAATATTATAATGGAACCATTATATTCACCCAATGCATGAACTATGTTAGAAAAAAAATCATTTCCAAAAAAACTATTTACATTGATTCCTATTTTGATAGTATACATAATGACATACGATCAAATTTTTTTAGACCCATCAAAAACAATCATCCACATACATTCCCTTGAAACATTACATAATAAATAAACATGTTTAATTTTAGACTATAGTGTTCCAAACATCTTTTGATGATCTTTTCCACATATTCTAAACATTGTACCATTAGTGTTTAGTTCACCAAAAATTATTACTATAAGTTGGTAATGAGTATACTCGATTCTAAAAAGACCCCTCTTCTTAGTAATGAAATTCATGTTACATATTTAACTAATTAAATAAAGGTATGTTTTTTCAGAGTAGAAGAGCCTGTATCCCTATCTTCCCTCAATAATAATATATGAGAACCTGTTATTTGAATTCAGTATTTGGGTATACTCAGTATAATTGTTCCATTTCATCACATATTAATTCAAATAACATAATATTTTATTTAAATCATTTCCATCCAATTGTTAATGGTGCTAAATAACTTATAACTTTCAAGACCATTTTTTCACAAAACCCCTTATATTGGTTGAGAAAAATGATCAAAAACTATTTATACCTTTTCCTGAGGTTAAATATATTGATAAGATCAATTACACATTCATGTAAAGTGTTTAATTTTCCACTATCTATAATTAGACCACGTCATTTGTTTTATAGACTATAACTAATGAAATATATCTTCCATTTTCTACTAAAGATTACATGTAATAGTGTTTTCAAAATTTACATAATGTTAATTATACTATTTCCTATAGACATGAAATCCCATAATTGATGATAGAGGTACAATAATAAAATCTGTCTTCATTCGGTCCAAGAATTATGACTAAATTATATATCTCTATGTAATCATTGGGAGATAAATTAATTTAGATTTACCATTCCATTTTTATTTTGATCAGATAATATTTTTTCAATGCAATTTACCATTAATCACCAGCTTAATTAGATTAGATTTATGACCATAAATTACCTAAGTAAGGAGACAAAGTAATTAACTAGTATAAAACTTGTAAATGGAATTAAAGTAAAAATTCAAGTAACCACTTAGTAGTAATTCAGATAATATATCCTTAGAACAATTTTGGAGCATTAAATAAAAATAAGATTGGTAAAAATCATATCATGCTAAAAATAAAAAAATAGTGGCCTAAGAAATCGTAGTTTTTTAACCCACTAAGCCAATCCCTTTTCATATCTTACAAAATTTTAGGGATAAAATGAAAAGAAATAATTCTTTTAGGGGATACCACTTGGACATAAAAATTCACGATAAGTTAGGTCCATCAAACTAGGAAATAGTGTGAACACCTTTATTTTCTTCATGCATATGGGTTCATATGATTTGTGTGGAAAACATAAAATTTGATTTTATATAACTTCATCACTATTGAGTTTTATAATCCTCAGGAATATACCTTCATAATTTTCACTGCTTTAAAATATAATGAGAATACCCATGGATTACCATGATGGAAACCCCACCGTATATATGGCCCACCCATAACCATCTAAGAGTAAAAGTGCATATGTAAGTCAACCACATGGATTAACCATTTCTTATAGTGATGATAATGTGAGCAAAAATATATTCCACATTTATTTTTTTAATATTTAAGTTTAGTGGGAAACTAAATTTTACATTCCTTTATCATAAATACTTATCTCGTATTATGTTGATTTCATATTTTTTACAAATATATCTAACATATATCTATTTGAGGGAATATGTATAAAATATATTGTATTGATTCAGAAATCTCATTATTGGTCCCTATTTTTTGGAATTATCACTTGAAATATGCATTTCTGTATAATATAAAAATTGGTTCTATTATTATGATATTATACATAGGGATTTTATTAGATTATAATTAATATATAGTCAAAGAAAATTGATTACAAGATAAGTAGAGGAGAAAATGTCAATAATCCACTATAACAAGCATTTTATAAATTTTGGAATTGGGATATATAATAACTCTATGTCATAAATTTTCCAATGAATTTCATCCATATTTATGGATTTTACTTCTTACTCTAATAGTAGAACATGATCTCAGATGAAAAAATTCTCTCCCACATTATCAACATTCTCCCACTCATACTCAATGTTCTTCATGACCACATGGATATATCTAATCAAATAATCTCTTCCCCATAGTAATGAACTAAAATGTAAAATCCTAGACTAGTACTTCTTGATAAGATTATTATGAACATATTCATTACATGTATACCATGATACCAATTAAAGAGACCAAGGATTAACTATCCTTGATTACAATATCAACAAAAAATTATTTTGCACTTACACACTAAGGACCTTTTATGTTTATATTTTTAGAGATTTATAAAAAATTTATAATTAAAAAACCCTATATCTTACCATTCTAAATAGAATTTTTCCTTCTAAACTAATCATTTATTATTTTATAACAACTCTTTAAAATGTCTCATAAAATTCACTAAACATGATACCTATCTAGTAATTTCATACTTAACAATATTAATAATATACTATGGTAAAGAAGAATATAATAAAGGATATAAAAAATTCTTTGTAATGTGTATCATAAAATAGAAGTAATCATGTAATAAATGAGGAAATAATAATATGGAAGGAATAAATAAATATAATAATTCCTTATAACTCAATCCTGAGAATGTAATATATCTATAGATAGTGTAGAAATAAAAATAATCACATGGATAATAATATTTTATTTCATAGTGAATTAATGCATGGTTTTGAACATCCAATTAATACTATTATGACTTCATGCCAAGTAATTAAAAATAATTTAAATCATTAAGGACTCAAGGCATTGAATTTTAAATAAATATGATGGCATAAGCCAGAGACCAAAAATGTTTATTTTCATGAGTCATACTGATGAATCTGGGGGTTATATAATTATGGTCCCCATCAATAATAAATTAAGTCCAATTCATTTATCATATAAAAGTAATGAATAAAAATTTCATAATCACCTTTCTTATTAAGAAATCATTTTCCTTATTGAAAAAAAATATACAATTTTTTATAACTCCTACAATTAATAAATGGAATAATTTTATTGGTTAATACCCATAAATTTGAAAATTATTCACACTATATTGACTAATATATACATGTTTAAGTTAAAAATTTAAACTATATATATCATAAATCTAGGAGGTTAGATAATATTTTCATGAAGGAGAAAATTAATTTCAAGTGGGGGGATGAATATTGATAGAGAATATAACCATTATGAACAATATTGGGAATAAACTATAAAATAATAAGATAATTTATAGTGAAAACATTAAATATGTATCCATTATATATTATATATTTTGGATATAAATACTAAAATGAAGTACAATTATGGAAAATGTTTTATAGAAAACATTTCATAACATTGACTTATCTTGAAGAAGTTACAAATCACTACCAAGAAACATTTATAATAACGTAACAAGAAAAAAATATAAACACTAAATCAAAATAAACCCCAATAAGGGATCATTAAAAGGTAAATAAATATTTTATAAAGGAAATGTTGAGTGGAATCGAGTATATAAGGAAATTAATGGAAATTGTTTTCATTATTTTAAAATATATTTATTAAATCGAACATCATAAAATGTATAATAATAATTTTTTGAAAATAGGTATGGATAAAAAAGAAGATTAAATGAGATAATAAATATTTTTGGATTCAAAATAATAAATTAAATAATTTTAGGAAATAAATAAAAATTTTATTTATTATAATAGTCATTAATGATGATGAGAATTACTCTCAATGATGGTATACTTCTATGAGAATGAAATTTATCGAGGAAGAATATTTGAATTAAAGATGTATTTTTCCTTAGATAAAAAATATGTAATATAAAATTATATATTGAATGTAAGAATATATAAATATTTTAAAAATGGATTTAAAAATGAAACCTTATAGCTTAGTGATACGAAATTGAGTTAATAATGTCCCTTACAAGTTCAGTAGTGTATGATTTAGAAGAACATATTTGATTGATTGTGAAATTGATTTGTAAATCACATGAATGATGATTATACATTGTTAAACAATTAATTTAATTTTTAAATTCACATTGTTAGATAATCATAGGTCAAAAAATATGAAATCATTCCTCAATGTAGGGAAATTGAGATTAAATCACATACAATTTTGGTATATTTTGAATCGGAATACAATGAAATATTGAAATTGAGGAGGATTTTAAAATTCATTTAATTGAATGGAAATATGATTAGAAACCTTCTTATGGAATTATATACACCAAAAAAAATAAAACAATTGATGAATATGGAATATCTCAAAATGAATGAAAATTGAGACGATATACCCTAACAGTTACTTTTGACATTCAAAAAAGAATTATAGACACTATTATAACAAAAATAATAAACTAAATAAATTATTTGTTAAATTTATTCATATATTTTATCATTTATACACTTAAATTATAACCATTTATTATATATTTATTATTTATTATTAACATTTATTGTTGGATGTCCGTAACTTTGATTATTTTATACAATTATTGTAATTGAAATGCTGGTCCTCACTATTTGACACTGCTAATCATTACAAGATTATATGAGATTCTAAAATAGATTTTTAAAAACATTTTATAACGATTTAATTTTATACCATGAGATTTTTATCTATTATTTTTGTGGAATAAATAAACGACAAAAAAGTTTTGGAAATTCTAAATGGATAAATTTTGGTATATTAAAAATGGTTTTAGATATTAATATAACCTCTCTAAAAAAGTGAAATTATATACTAATTAAAATATAAAATAACCATTAATTTTTTTCATCACCTTACTTGATTGAAATTTATATCATCATTCATGTTGGTTGTAAAAATAGTCTTTAAAATAACATGCCATAATTAATTGGTGAGAATAGTTATGAATGTGATTATTTAATGATAACATCATTATAAAAGAATAAAGATTGTATTATTATGATTTTATTAATGTTATAAATAATAATTGGTAATATTTATATGATTAATATAAATGAAAAATAATTAAAATATGTAATTATTTACAAATAAGAAATCATTTTCTTCTCATTTTCCCTGTTGTATGTGGTTAAATTTACTATGATAATAGAGAAATAATATTATCCCAAGAATTACTAATTTATCATTATGAAAATTTAATAATATAATGAAAATAATTTATATGCATTTAATACAATATTATAATGATCCATATAATGTGCTTATGAACAGCATTATACAGTATTTATGGAGGAAATAGTTTTCACGTAATACAAGAGATATTTTGTTTTTTTAAATGATGATTTCTAGATAGATAATTATTATTACATCGAAATACTTACATTTTATTAAACTAATTATATTTATTTCATTATATTATTATTTTAGACTAGTTTTATAGGATAAATATGAAAAATAAATGGTTAGTGGGGGCATAATAATCACACGGGGTTCTTGATTCTTCTTTTACTAGACTTATTGGAAACAGAGGAATTGGGAAAGTTTCTAATAAACATGGGATTAAAATGTGTAATAATATTCTCAGATAGGTAAAATGGATATGGTTATAAGATAAATACCAAAATTAAGATAGGATTTATGTCGGTTTATGTGAAAAAAATTTATCGGTGAAAAGGGAAACATTTCCTTGAAATTGAATGTAGGTTGAGGGATAAATATATAATCACAAGAGAATTTTCTGAGTTAAGAGAGGAATGTTTGGGATGATATGTTGGTATGGAATTCCAACCCAATGAATATCTTTTATAATGTTTAAGTTTCATGATAATTTTAAAAAATTGTAGCCATTTTATATTACCATTTTTACCCTTATTATCCTTTACAAAAAATTCACCATGGAATTTTTTTATACTAAAAGTATTAGATAACCCTAAATAAAAAATTAGTGTGATTTTTCATAATTTTTAATCTAGTATATTTAGATTAATTTCTAAATATGAAAAAAATTATCATTTATTTTGGACATTTTTTTCATAAAAAATATTTCTTATAGAAAAATATTGTTTTATACATTATGTGTTTTTTATTTAGTTCTAATTATTAATTAAACTAATTTTATTTTTTTAGTTTTAAACATTATATTTTCACCTCAATTAAAATATATCAATTTAATGTATTAAAAAATAACAAAATGTTTATAATTTTTTTGAATTTTATAAATTTTAACAAGGAAACAAATATTTAATTTGGTAATAAATCTTCATGTAAAAAAATAAAATGAACATATTATAAGATTTTTATACTTCTAATTAATAATATGAATACAATTTTATAAAACCCAATTTATAGAGTTTGTAGAAAAATAATTTTAACATACATGTGCCTATCGTATAATTTTGTTTATGAAAAATGTATATTTTTCACATAAAATGCATATATTAATAGTACATTCATAGTAATTACTATTCAATAGATGTAATTATATTTATATTAGAAATAAAAAATTATATATTTAAAAACTATAAATGAAAAATGTATAAAAATTCACATGATATATATATATATATATATTATTTATTACAGAGATTATTACATGATTATATCATCTTAAATTATACTTATATAACTCCTCATGATCTCTATTTAAGGCCTAAGGATAATATAATCCACAGCGGTTGGCATGGGTGGTGATTTAGCTATTATTGACCTTATAATAATTTCAATGATCTTTAACTTCACCCATAGCTAATTTTTCTAAGGACACACATGTTGGAGATTGGCATTGGCTTGGTCTAAAGAAAACCCTACAGAATATATCACCCTTCCAAGCTTAAAAAATAATCTTCATAAAGAATATTTTTATTAAATAATTTCATTCATTTTATAGTATATGATTATTTTATAATATAGATACTTATATTTATAGTAACTAATGAAATGGATATGATAAAAAGGAAATATTTAAATTAAAACATCGTTCATTTTATTTCACAACTATATATAAAAAAATCTATCATAAATCCAATGTATTATAATTCCCAAGGTGTTAAATTCGATCAATTAAATAAATTGTATCCTTACAATTTTAATTACTACTCACTAATGAAAAATATCTAAGGGAAATAATCAACAAATAATTTCCAACTCACTATCTTGGGTAAGACTAAAAAACTCATGTTTACCTATTAAATAAGAACATATTGATATTGAAAACCATTTTTTCCTAATATTCCCCTTACCCAAGTATAATATTTATGAACTTCTTAAGAAATTTAATTCCCAGATTCATTTTTATTATCTTGTTTCCAATAAAATACCAAAAAATGTTATGATAATATATAATAAAATATGTCTAAATGATCATATAAATATGAAAACTCTATCTTAATATTCATTCCCCTATGACACATTAATTTTAATATATAATACATTTAATAAAACTGTAATATTATGGGATCAACCCATAACTCCTTCAGTTTGACCTAGGTTGTCCATGGTTATTTTCTTATTATGTTACCTAACATAAATCGTTATATATTACATCATTATAATCATTTTAAATCCTTTAAAGTGGTTCTTAAAGATAATGTGAAACATCCATAGTATAACACCCTAGATTTTCAAACCAAAAAATCAGTTAGATTGACTTGGTGTGCATCATGTTAAGAACGAGTTAATACCCATCCAAATTTTTTAGGTATTACTACCCATGGGTGTATTAGTTATATAGTCTACATCCACTTGTTTGTATCTAGATAGGTATTTCATTTTTAGAAATTCAGAAACACTATACATTAAAAAATTATGATTTTTTCTTAATTATATGTTCATCCCTAGGGTTTTCACTAAGGTATTCTTATCCTAATATATACTTTTAAAAAATTATTTCTTACTATATTTTATAACCAAAATATATGGAAACATATTCTTCATGATAATAACTTAACTATAATACCCAAATAATATAAAATAACATACCAATCAATAGATACCTTAATCATGTATACTCTTATACAATATCAATATTTTACCAGGATAACAAAATTTACTTGACACTAAATCAAATAAAAACATTAATGTATACTTCTACCTTGATCATGTACAGTTTCTAACTTCTAATGTTATCTAAACTACACTTCTCCTATAACTATGAGGCCACAAATGAGTACTCATTAATCCAGTTCTATTAAATATATTATTTATATTCCAACTTTGATATTTAACAAAGAAACCCAAACATAACCATCAATGATTAAAATACAATAAAAAATATTGGTCACTTACACACCAATGACACTATTGGTTTTGATTTTTAGAGAGTTAAAAAAACATTTAACTAACAAAATATATATATTTCCCATACAATGTGAATTTTTCACACTTAGCCAATAATTTATTTTTTAATAATAATCCTTAAATGTTTTCTAAAAAATTCTATACACATGATATCAATCTAGAAATATCACACATAATACTATTATGCATAAAAAATGGATACTAAAAAAACCGTGAGATTAGATACTCGGTTAGGGGTAGCTTAAATTATAAATAGTAATGGAATATAAAACGCATGAATAATACAGTAGGAATAAATATGTAAAATAGTTCTATATAACTGAATAATGATCATGTAGTATTTCCATATATAACATAGAAAATCAAATATTCAAATGGATTCCAATAACTAATTTAATTATGATGGAATGAATAATGTCAGATATTTAACTCAAAATATAAATTCCTCATCCTATGTATTTATAAATAACTGAAATCTTTAATTCCTTATATGAATACATTATAAATAAATAATCTTGCAAGAACCAAATAAACAAACTAGTTTTTATTAATTGGTTTATTGATGCATCAAGGGTTTATATGATTTTAGTCTTTACCATTCATTAATTATTTCAAATGCATTCACCATATGAAAGGAATGGATAAATAATAACTAGTAATCTTTCTTGACTAATTAATAATTTTCCGTATTTAAATAACTAGTATTCATATTCTCAAATATTCCCCAATCAATAAATGTAATAACATTATTGGTAAAATACATCAAATTTGTAAGGTTTCAGACCATGTAGAGTAAGGAATATATTATTATGTCAATAATTGAAATGATATAGAATAAATCCATGGTATTAATGAATATGGTTATGAAGGAAAAAAATAATGTCATGGAAGGGATGGAGAGCGATAGAGAACATAATACTTATGAAAAAGGAGGTCTATTGACTATAAATTGATAATTGAAATTAGAGTGAAAATAATTTAAAATAACCCCATTTTAGAATATATCATTTAGATTTAATTAGAAAAAGTGAATAAAATATGTTAAAATAGTTTTCTATGAAACATGTGATAACATTGTTGTAAACAGATGGAGTTATGATCAACTTTAAAATATAGTTATTAATAATATAACATGAAAACAAATTTCAACACCATTAAAAACGAAATTATAATAATATACTCTTGAAATGGATTTAAATTATTTCAAGTCTAAATGAAGAGTGGAAGGTAAAATATATAGATGTGAAAGGAAAAATATTTTTATTGTTTGAAAATAAAATTATTGAAATCCAAAACGTTGAAAGGAAATTGAAAAATTATTTTTAAAAGTGTTAAGGAGAAATATTAAGATCACAAGAGATTGTACATATTTTTTATTCAAAAATAAAAAATATTTTTTTGGAAAGAAATAATATGGATATAAATGGAAAATATTTATTAAAGAGAATTAGAATTACTCTTAACAACATTAGACTTTTATGGGTAAGAATTTCATCTATAGAGAACCATTGAAATAAAAATATAATTTTATATTATTATTTAAGTTGTAATATCATGTAATATTTTAAATTAAATAATATTGGGAACTTAGGAAAATGTTATTCCAAAAGAAACCTTATAACTCAAATAAATGAATTTGAGTTAGCAAAATCGATTACAAATTGGGTAGTGTTTGAATTATATTACCATGAAAAAATTATTTAAAATGGAATTTTTAATAACATGATTTAATTTTATATATGATTAAATAATTAAATATTGAATTAATTACACCATGTTAAATAATAATAATTTCAAAATATGAAATTTTTCATTAACAAAGGGGAATTTAGATGAAAACTCTTAAGACTTTGGTATCTTTTGAATCAAAATCCCACGAATAATAATACTTGACAATTATTTTTAATATCCATTATTTAATGAAAAATATAATTAAAAATACATACATAAGTTTATAGAACCTAAAAATAAAATAATTTATGAATATATAATATGTATCAATGAAATTAAATTGAGATGAGAGGCCCATACGTTTAATGTCGACTTCTGTGAAAGAACTTTACATAATTTTTAGAAAGAATAACTAATTTAGTAACCCATTTAATTAAATTATTTATATATAATTTAATTTATAATATTTAATTATAATAATTTAAAATACATTTATTATATAGTTATTGTTTATTTTCATCATCGAGTGTTACTTAATTAAGTTGATTCATACATGTTTCATAATGATGATGTCGATACTCATTATTTGATACTAAGTTATACATTCCATGAATATTTATGTTACTAGAATCGATGTTTAGTAATAATTTATATAGTTATAATTTCATTTCATGTGATTTTTAGTTATGATTTTTATAGATGAAATCATGTACAAACTAGTTTCGGTAAATTTTAATGAATAAAAGGTGATATATCAACAATTTATTTCAATATTAAAATTAGCTTAAAAAAATAAAAACAAAAAATTTAAAAATTATTATCTAATATTAATAGTAATTAAATTTATATAGTCACCCATCATATAAATTCATTTCATCATTCATCAAGGTTGTCATACTGAAAAAAATGATAACATGCTTTATTGAATAGATGAATAAGATTATAAACATGATTATTTTATTATAATATCCATATAAAAGAAGTGTAATTGTATTATTTAGATGTTATTAATGTGATAAATCATAATCTATAAGAGGTATATAAATAATAAAAGTGAAAAAATAATTGTAAGAAATTATTAGTAAAAATAAAGAAAATGCTTTCCTACTTGGTATTCTTCTTTTGGACTGTTAAGCATGAAATGATCAATTATTTTCGATATTATTAATATAAATCATAATTTATCTTTACAAAATGTTAATAATTTAATAGAAATAATTTTAATTAAATTAATATATTCTCTGATATATCCATGTAAGGTGGTGATGTAAAATTAAATGTGTCGTTCATAGAGGTGGTAGCTCGATAGTAACAGAAGATACAATTTAATTTTCTAAAAGGATATGAGGGAGTCATATCATTATTTTACATTAATATTATAACATTAAAATATACTAATGATAATAATATAATTATATTATTTGGGTTATAATAGTATTTGTTGAGAAAGACAAAGAAGAAAACGTTGGGGAGTGGATAACACTCACGTTGAGGACCTGATTATTATCTTGGAGGAACTATAAAAAAAAGGAGAAGTTGAGACACTTTCATGTATCAAAGGATAAATTAAATGTGTAGCGTGTGTTAAAGATAAGTAAAATGGGTGGGTGTTCTTTATTAATTTTATTCTAAATTGTGGAATCATGTGGGTGAAAGTGAGCTACTTTTATAGGTGAAAATGAGAGTCTTTTCCATTATATTAAAATTATGTAGGGTTAAATATATAATCACAAGGGATTTTGGTGAGTTAAAGAGGGAATTTTTATGATAATATTTTTTATGAAATTAAAACCTAAAATTAGTATTTTATAATATTTTAGTGTCATTTTAATTTATAAATTTTTGATCCATTTTAAGTTTCCACATTTTTCCCTTATTAACCTTGATTATGTTTTCACCCGTGTAAATATTTATTTATAAAAATATAAGATCCACTTTCTTACGATATTCTAATTACCTGATTATTAATTTGGGAACCATTAAATCTAGTTTAAATTATAAATTTTATAAATTTTGACTTACTATTAAAACAATATATATAGAAAAAACTATTTTGTAGAAAAATGTATTTATACATATTTAGTGTTTTTATTTTTATTTATTAACAATTAATATTTTAATAAATTTACATATATTTATTATATGTTTATAAATCATATTAGTTCCCTCATTTAAAAAATATCAATTTTATTTATATATATATATATAATTTATTCAGTGATTTAAAAAAAATTCTTCAAAAAATAATTGTTTCACTATGATAGTGGTAACATATTATTTTGTTAAAAATTAAAATGAAATCATTACCAAATTTGGATGAAATAATTAAAAATATAAAAACCATTTTATTAAATTAAATTTATAGAGTTCATCAAAAATATTTTTAATATATGTCTTTATACTGTATAAAACAATTTTTATGAAAAAATTATTTTAATGAATAAAATATATTTTTTTCATATTACATTCCTACTAATATGTATGGGAAGGATATAAATATTTTTTTAGTAAAATTATTCATACATTTACTTTAAAATTATAACTATTAAATATTTAAAAATAAAAGTGATATATAGATTTATATAATGTTTATTATGTTGATAATTAAAGGTTTATATCTTTCTAACTTCTACTTAGATAACCACTCATAATCTTTGCATATTTTCTAAGTATAATATTAGAAATAGTGTTTATCATGGGTAATAACTTAGATAGTATTTACCTCATATAGATTTCCATGATCTTGAACTTCCCTCACAACTTATTTTTCTTAAAAATGATTATTTGGGTTTTTATTTTTCTTGGTTTAGGAAAAACCTAGACAAGTAAGCTACCTTAACTTGTTAAGATAAGTTATATTCATAAACATGACTTATACTAAATGATTTTAATAATTCTAATTTCTATATTTTTTTCATAATATGGATACTTCTATTTATACTAATTGATTAAATGAAATTCTTAGAAAGGTCTTGTTTTAATTTTAACATGGTTTATTTTCATTCAGTTTTATATAAAAAAAATACAACTATAACCATAAAGTATTATAATTTTTGGGGTGATATAATAATTAAAATATTTGTAAAGTGAAGTCATATATATCTCATGAGAGTTTTAGGACCTAAAAACCGGATTTCTTGCTCACAAACTACCACACAGGTCATTGGAGTATGAGGGACTCAAATTTTGAACTAGATCCCACTAGGGAGATAAGATTGTAATCGAACATCAATTCAATTAAAGGAAACATGAGATTACATTAATTTTTGTTCCTTGAAACCTCAGATGATTGTGACACCAAGGTAGAAACTCGGTCTATTTGAAACTCCACACATTCAAGTGCTATTACTATAAATGAGAAAAAAAGTCATATGTATCAGTCCGTAGATATGAGAATTAAAGATAAGCAGTGTTGATGTTTACCTCCAGTGTGAGGAGATTAAATATCATCTGTCAGTTTTACTCTACTAAATAGATTGATATGAATACCCACTTTTGTTTCTTCCTTATTTTTTTCTTTATGGATATTATCATAGTTGCTACCACCAATTAAGATTGTATATTTTTAGTATATATTCTATTGATGGAATAACTCTAGTACCTCAGTTAGTCACCATGGTGATCTTGGAAGGTTTACATGAAGCCCTGATTCATCAATGGATGAGAGATCTGCTAAAAAAATGCCCCATCTAAAGCCTCTTAAACCCATAGAGATCTATAATGGCTCAATATATTTAACCTCGTGTTATCCCTCACATATTATTCAATTTCCATGCATCTCAAAACACATTCAGGAACTATTTTTAAAAAATGGTTAGATTCATCACAATATTTCATTGATAAAATTGAATAAAATACAAAAGAGTCCTACTTGATAATCACCATAGGTTTCCAGAAAAGATACTTTTGAATCTTCATCTAATACAACTAAAGGCTCCAAATAAGTTTTAGGAACATCCAATGAAAATTCCACCCTCTCAATGACTATGATATCATCCTGAGATAATGAGAGCACAAAAGTAGTCATTAGTGTTTATTGTTGGAAACCATGATTTTTTCTTTCTAGTTTATTCCTCCACATAAAAATAATTCATTATTGGATATATAATTCATTAAAATATATATATAATTGTGTTAGTATTTTAATTATATATATAAAAAGGACATAATTTTTTTTAGAGATCTAGGTTACCTGAAATGATTATATTTCCCAAATGAGACCTATCCTTCTCCCTTATCGTTGGATCTGGACTTATATGGTGCCCTTTATGAGATGTATGATTCTATGTGTGAAAAAACATGACACTAATTTTATATGGAAAAGGAAACAATTATATTTTAAAAAAGTATTACTTTACTAGTCTAAATAGAAGTGGATAAAAAGATCATATTTTTTAGCACCAAATCATGGATAGAGGGATATATGTCTCCATATATGGTTCAGTTAGTCTCAAAACAAATAATTTATAGAGTGGATACCATTAATCTATCTCTCACACAATTCTATTTCCTTATCAAATTTCATCTTCCTCTACGGTGGTTATCCCTACGACGCTTCATATAAGAGTGACACCCTTGAAATATTGAGGACACTCCACTATAACTACCACCTTTTTTTACTCTATAATAAAAATAGGGTTTTATATCTTAACCAACTAAAAATATAATATTATATTACCAAAACATTATTTCCATATATATATACGATATCAAAGACATTGTTTTAGGTGACCTGGTCATTTCATAAATAGAAATTTCATCTTTTTTGTAAATATTAAATACTTCTAAATATAATAAAAACCCTAGAACTATAATGGTGTAGTGTATTTGAATACTAAATATATAATCAATTTTTTTTATTACAGATCATAAATATATCCTAACAAATTATTCTCACAGAGTACATTTCTTAAAATTATCCAACTCAACACCATTCTTCTTAACATGATAAATTGGAAACATAAGAAAGGGTACAATTAGATTCTCAGGAAGGTAAAAATGAGAGATATCAGTTGAATATCATAAATTATCAAAATATAAAAATAGAGGTATGTGTGTGTGACCATAAAATTCAAAATACATACCCAATTATTCATAGATTTTAAATTGTGAGTTATATTATATAACATCATCAAAATAAAATACTTGAGTCATAATAGTGTGAAATCCAAAATAATCAATTGTGAGCTATTAATGAATATTATAAGAATAAGATCACAATATAGGAGTGTGTTTGGAATATTCATAAGAATATGAAATAATTTTAATATTTAAGGATCACTTTTTATACTATCATAACATAGAGGACAAAGTCCCATATAGGATTGGGTTCACTTCCCAATCCTATTTTAGTCATTATTGATGGAGTGTGATATTGGATTAGTTTCGCTCCATATTCCCTTTTTATATTATCTGTTGAGATATAAATCTTCTCACATTCATTTTAGTTATATATAATTCAATCCTCACCTATCAAATAATTAAAAACATACATATGTGTGTCATAATCTCATAAAAATACTCGTTATTTCAACAAAGATTAATTAAACCATTGGAAGGAAATGGATTTCACCAAAACAATTATCATCATAATCCATGGATAAATACAGTTTATAAGATCAATATCTCATATCCCTAGTGTATCATAAGATTTTTTATGGATTTTGACATATTTAAGAATATAATTTTGTAAAATAATTTGAAATATTCTCTAAAAATAACAGAAAATAATATTTTCTATTGGTAATATATAAAAACTAAAAATATCTGAAAAAAATAAAAATATATTTTTCTTCATAAAACCATAGAATCTAAAGAAATATTACTGAATAAAATGTTCATGAAAATGGGAAAATTCATTCATTCAACAAATGTTAATTTTTTACACTTTTATAAAGTAAAATATAAACCATATAAAAAATTTATAATGATTTATTTTTTTAGAATTTCAAAATATAGTAAAACATGGTTTAAAATTATTTTACATAAACATTATATAGTGTAAAATAACATTCAAGAATAATTTTAAATAATTTATTAATGGAATAAAATTATTCTTGGCTTAAAATAAGAAATAAGGTCATCCTTGATTAAGAACATTATATTTTTGTTTTAGGTACAAAAGAGGTGAAAATTAAAGAAATAAATGAAAACCCTATAAATAAATAGTATAAAATAAAATATATGGGTTTTAATAGATAGATATAATACAATTTCCCTAAAGGATATTTAAACAATAACAATCCCCATTGAAAATGATATCGCTATAAAAACCATTACCTCATGTCCTGAATTTCATTGTATATACTCTATCCTCATATAATATAGATTTAAATTTACTATACTTCTATATAATAATCAAATTATTATTTATATTACTATATATGATTCATTCATAATTTCCAGTCACCCATTTATTATTAATTCAACAATAAAATCAATATTTTGGTGTTAAATGTTATTTTGATGAATGTTTCACTTTGGAGATTCTAGTCCATCAACCTTAGTCATAGTTTCTTTATATCCATAATCTTATTAATTGTAAAAATATAATATTTATTCATTATATAATTTTTTTTTAAATATACATGTAAGGTGGTGATAAAAAATTAACTACATCACCTCATGGATGTGGTGGTCTACACGCACGAAAGGGTGATACCTTAATATTTCAATGAATGGAAGTAAAGGAAACTAAATAATATATTATATTTCAAATATTATTATTATATCATTAATATAATATATATTTATTAATTCAAATAGTATAACCATCTAAGATAGACAGTGATGAAAAGTGAAACATGTCACTTTATGGAGACGGTAGTTCATACACACACATGAGAAATGATTTCATTTTCTATCGGAAGTAAAGGATATATAAAATGGTTTAAAAAATAACTTAACAAAAATAAAATTATCAAATCTATATATAATTATACTAATATGGTTATATAATATTTAAATAATGTGAAATACGAATTAAACTGAATTAGATAGGTAAAACTAGTATATGTTCTTTGGCGATCTTCCTTTCATTAAACATTAATCATTTTTAGACGGTTTTTGGAGAGATAATGACCTAAAGAATTTTATTTGGAAATTTGGGAAGATATTAGGGTAGTTATTGTTTTAACTATATTTCTCAAAGTATGTGAATAAGTGAGGAGTATAGGTTCCCTTTTATATAAGTAAGGGGGTGGTACCCTTTAAAATATTTTACGTTTTAAAATAATATAAATTAATTTTTTTTTATAAAAGTAGAAAAAATGGAAAACTCTTAAAACATATGATTAGTTAGGGTCCAAATACACTCAATCAGTTATATTTATACATGTTTTATGTATAATTGAAGCCTTATATTTTATTTGAACCCCTCATTAACACTTTAAAACTTTATCATGGTGACATGATTTTTACCATGATAATAATCACCACAGATGAAAATTATGTTGAAATTATTACATATTATTTATTATTCTGATTAATAATAAGGAATACAGTTTAGAAGATTCAATTTCAAGAGGTTTCATAAATTAATCTAATATCCACACAAAAAACCCATAAAACCATTTAAAAAAACAAATTTTTATGCATTAAAAATATTTTATTTTCATTCCATTCCTAGTAAAAACCATTAAATTATTGTCATAATATTTTATTTACTACATAAAATACACATTTCATTAATATGATTTTTTATCAGTGACCAATTTCATTTGTTATCCTTAAAACACTTGGCATGTATAAAAATAGTTTTCTATAAAATATGTCATTATGTTATCAAATAATTATATTATCATTTATAACAATTTAATAAAATATTTAGGAATGAAAAATAAGTATTAATATATGTGTAAAATAATATGTTTAGAAAATTTTAATATTCAAGATAAAATAAATCAACATTTAAATATAATAATTATTGTAAAAAATATTTCCTTTTATCCAAAAATTACTAGATTGACAATCCTTATCATTTATTTACAATTTCATGAATGTTACTACCTGAATTTATTAATATAAATTTATTAATTTAATTTAACTATCAATTAATTCCTTTATTTTCAGGTTGTTTAATAAGCAATTATTCGCATTAGTTCAGTGTTTCTTGCATCAAAATATATTGCACAAATTGAATTTATTGATTAAAAATATATTATAAATTCTTAGGTTATTACATTATTACAATATTCTAATTTATATTGAATTATTACCCCTTTTATATTTTCATGGTTCTACATTTTTTATATAGGTTATGTAATGGGGGACTATCGTTAGTGGCATGAACCGACATCTTTAGATCCCTGATGCATAGAACAACCTCTTCTAGATGATTTTCAATAATAATTTCATTATAATATATAATTTTTTCTATATTTTGTATTTATATACCTCTTGAATTGTGACCTATAATTCCTTAAACTTTTTATTAGATTGAAAAAAACTCTAAAATTGTAATCCATTAACATGTAAATAATTCGTGGAGTAATTTAAAGGTTATACCTTAGGCAAAGAGGAGGATTCGTGCCCCTTAATCTATAGCTACATTCATGGACAATGACCATGAGTTGAAGAAACCTTAATCTTTTTCAAGCTTTACCACCTCACCTTAGGTTCACACTATATTTCTTCTTCAATTTTAAACTATCAGGAGGCATATTGGTGCATTTTATTAGGATCATAAGATTTTGCAGTTTTAGTAACATTCTTCCAGGACTTCTTGTATCCCTTATTCTATTTCATCATAACTGGTTACCTACTAATTTTGGGACCCTTATGAGTTACCATATCAAATGTGTAACGACCCAGACCCAAACAGCCACCCGAACAGTGCTAAATGAGTTGGGGGTTACTACCTTAGGTGCACCTCCCTCGAACAACAAAGGCTACTGACTATCTACAAGGGTCTGATATGTATAGTGGGGAGGATATACCCTCTCAGAGGACAATAATGGTACTGGTCTGAGAAAAAATATATAACATGCAATGGAAATAAATGACGTAGAAAAATCTAACAAGACCCACATATTAGAAGAAAAATCAATAGCAGTAAACATAGAAAGCAATAAATATAAACAACAATAGTGGAAGTAAATAGAACTGCATGTCGAACACCACTTGTAACTACTAAACAAACCAAGAATGCATCTCTTACAAGTAAATATATAAAAAGGGACTCAAATGTCTAACCAATAGTAGCTATAAAATAAGTAAGCATACAGGTATAGGAAAAAATAAAAACAATGTAAACTCTATCTAAGAAAGACCCCAACGTCCATACCATCTCCATGAAATAGCTAAAATAGTCCAAATCCTGAAGCAGACCTCTTTCTTTCATGTAAAACCATAAATTCTACACATGTCCTGAAGGTCCCGTGCACGGTGTGAGTCGAATCTCAGTAGGATTCCAACCAACAATGCATACCTAATATAAGTGTTTAAGCAATCATGCAGTTATAAGAAATTAGTAAACAACACGATGCATGAATAAACACAAACTCCACTTGAGCTCAACAACCACCATGGAGTGTCACCTACTTCGGCCACTGCCTGAATCTATATCATGTATCTCGGAACCACGTACCCCCTGACACCACATGCCTCAAGTACCGACATCCCGAAGGCATGCCCAAGAAGTAGTAACTTGAAAAAACAGAGATAAATGTCCTCAAATAAGCAACCAGAGGGATAGTGATTGCTTCCCTCAAATAAAGTAACTGAAGGGACAATGATGGCCGCCCTCAAATAATGGTGAGCCTCTTCCCCCAACTGGATAGCCTCAACCCAATCCCCTAAAGGCTCCCCACCTTCTATGTGGCTTCCTACGACAAGCACCCCAAACCAATAGTACCTAAAACGCAGATAACGGGGGACTATACTCACACGAGTGGTCAAAACCACATCATCATGGTGTATCTTTATTTTCACACTACTCAAAGATCCCAGTGAGCAGAAATCACCAAAATAGTATCCAAACCACAACATCTCTGACACCTCGTTCCCCTAAAACCATATTGCTCAAGTCCGACGACCTTAAAATCCAAGTAACCCAGGCCATGTCCAACCTGAAAACCACACCACCTCAAGTCGACATCCATAACGCCCAATCTCGTGGTCAGAACCACCCAATGTATCCCAGGCCAAGCCCAACCTGTGATCAACATCACCAAAGAATATCTGGCCATTCCCACAAAATCCCCAAGGGTTCCAACATATGAAATGTCACGTATCCTATATATTATCTCAATAAAATACTTTAAACATGAAAGAAACATTAAATAGTTTAATTTCACTAGCCATGTGTTCTCTCATACCAGCACTAAGATCTTGATATCATATAATGAGTCATATCATTGTTTACTAAACTAAACTCAATAGTTAAAAACAATACAATTCAATTATATCCATTTTGGAAACACCTAATAAAATTCCATGTTGAGAAACAACCCCTCACCCGACCTCACTCATGAAAAACAGAAAAATGGAATACCTAAAGAAATCTCACGGGTCATATAATCTGTTTACAGGAAAAAGAATATAAAACAGGGTCGCACTCAAAACAATGAAAAATACGCCAAGGTCGCTCCACCCAAAAGTCTTTGAAAACATAAATGAAGGTATACACCACCTACCTGAGACTCGTAGACATAGGCATGTCCGATATAGAGCTCCGATTCTAAGACTGTCTTTATTGATCTATGTTTCTATGAAACCCCAAAAATTCTAATCGGATGGAAACTGTGATGTGTGAGGAAAAGGATGAAGAACTGAACAAGGTGCATGGGTTTAGACTTGCTGTTTTGATCCTGCAGCCACCAACATATTGAAGAACGAACACCGGATGAAGATTCTAGGGAAAGGAATGTTTTTCAGGTTTTCAGAGCTGAACTATTCCAAAGATGGGGAAGAAGAAGACATTTTTTCAAATAAGAGGTGATGATATTTCATTTAAGAGAATAAAAATAAAAATAAAAGGCATGTATAAAGTATTACACGTCTTGTAGTTTCCTTTTCCGTTCTCTGACTTAAGCTTAGGTAGCCACACAACTTGGAAGAGCCACATGTGTCGACACATAGATTGAAATGATCCAATATACAAAAAAGGAGGATACAAGATGTGTCAAGGAATACAACATGCCATGTAGTAGGAATTTCTTACCCGAGCACCACACAACATGTACTCAGTGAGCACACGACTGGTACATGGCTAACCCATACACGACATGCAATTTAGAGTACATGACGTGTAGTCTGAAAATTTCTAGAACTTCCATGATTTTTCTAGTTTTCTCAGAGAAAGTCATCAATTCAAATAGGGTCAGGATTTAGACCTGTTCCAAAAACCATGGTTCTTAAAATCTCCCCACGTTAACATATCTCATCCCCAAGCTATAAAACGAAACTCAGAGATGGAACCGAATATACCACCCAGATCAAAGTAACTACAATCCCCCAATCTCCATGGTTCTGGATAAATTCCTCAAGGGGATATCCACCTTAGGAATTTCCTAACTTGGTCTCAAATCTACAAAACTCAACAAAGTAAGAATTTACTAACCTGTTTCTGGACTCATGGTCATCTCGTGATGCATCGTCACCCCTGCGCCTCCTTGGTGACCCTACATCGTTTCTGACACCCAAACGTATCTCGCAATACATTGATGTCCACCTCTACAAGGTCATGCATCCCATGGAAACTCAAAATAAAACATGATGCCTTGCACCTCATGTAACCCACATCTATGATTCCCCGATTCCCATGAAACATCATGTAACCCACATACTCGATGCCTTGATGCCCAAGGATCCTCATACATACATATATAAATATATATATATATATATATATATATATATATATATCACACACCCTATATGGATCCAATCCCACTAACCAATATCTAGTCTGACCACATATATCATGTGCACCCTATGCACTCAAAACAGACATGCCTCAATTGGTCATGCCAAAAAGAAAACAAGGAAGTAATGGCCAAAATCATAGTGTACCTCTAACCGTCATTGGATCACTATCCTGATCAGCCCTTGTAAGCTCCACGGTGTGCACCTAGCCTGAAGTATGGCTGCATGATGCCTGACCTCCCTGCGGTGCCGCTCCTGTCACCGGACACTGACCCCTCAGTTGGGTCCCACTACCTCTACCGTGTCCTTCACAGGTAGCTGAACCTTGGATACCCTCTCCTGGTACCAAACCTAAACCAACTCTAGATGCCACCATCTATCCTGGTACCTACCTATCGGCTGTGTGAGATGGCTACAAGAAGAACCTTTCAAGATTCCAAACATGAACACCTTCCCGAAACTCATTAGGAGGCCTATCGCACTGAGTCCGAACATGTCATGGTCTTCCACAATGAAATCCAACCACTGAAGAACTCCTATGAGGTGGTCTAGCTAAGTCTTTGGCCTAACTTCTCTACTGGAAATCATCTTGTCTTCACTTCCTTTTATCCAAACCATCACCTGAATTTGGTGCTAGGCGAACCTGGGGCCCATCCCTCTGGTTTCCATCGGCTATGAACGCCTAATTTACCACCTTTGGGAAATTACACAGGTTGGAGATATTTACCTAGATCTGAATGGAATGTCAAAATCCATCCTTGAAGCACATCTCCCTTGCCGATTCATCGCTTACCATACCAGGTGCAAAGCGAGACAACTCAGTGAAAGTAGCTGCATAGTCCATAATGGAAATGTTTCCCTACTGAAGGATCAAGAACATCCGATATCTCTCAGCCCTCAATGTCTCTGGGTAATAGTGATCAAAAAAACTATCCTCAAAGTCCTTCCTTGCTAGTCCTTTTCACATAGGAGCTTGAACCTACACATCCCACCAACACTTCACTAGTCCTCTCAGCATGTATGTCGCCAGCTTGACCCTTCGCCCAGGAGGTGACTTTAGCTGCTCAAAGATCTTATGAATACTCTCTATCCTATTATCACCTGCCTACAGACCACTCTCACACTAAAAAAGTGTTGGTTGCTATGACTGGAACTCCCACATCAAATATTATATAGATGGCTCTGTACCATGCGAACTTTTGTCGATCCCCTACAAGACACGTACCAGTATATCTCAGAGCTGCTCATTAAGCCATGATCTGAATGCTACCAAACCCAACTATTGTCCTGCTTGAAATGGATCCTAGACCTATTCCTATCTCTGAGCCTATATTTGCGGCTCATGATCTGCCTATACCGGATCTAGAATCTGATCCTACTCCTGCGGCACTGTACCATCTCCAGTCTAATGGTCTATCTGAGTCATCTAAAAGGAACCTGTTGAATAACATAATTGTCCAGAAACCCCCCCCCCCCACACACACATATATATATAAATATATATTTAATGCAGATAAGGAAATTAGAAAAGAGTAAGCATAAAACATATACCCTTACTCTCCCCTATCACAACTCATGCCCACGACATCGCAGCCTCTTTGCATCGTTACATGTCCTCAACAGAGCCAAGTATCAAAAGTTCTTTAGGCCATGCCCATCCTGAAAAATAACGTTTCCTCAAACCAATGATCGATTCTCCCAATCCTGATGATCAATATCACCTTATCCATAGTACCTTCCTCCTGTTATAAGAGCCAGACCCAAATACCCTGCTGTATGTAATTCTATAAATATATAAAGGATGGAATAACACATTGAAATAACCATGAAATTATATCAATAGTTTCACCTATTCACATTTCAAAGAATAAAAATCATGAAAATTGATATTATTCACATGACATTATCACTTCAAAAAGCATATGTGCAGTTATGAAATTGAAATACCCTAAACATTTTCCTACCAAAATCCAAACAATCACACCTTGCCATACCGAGACAGGGTCCAATTCTACCTTACTTCACCGAGTTAAGGGTTACATATCACAATCAATAACATCACACACCAAGTGATCCAACGAGGGGGAAATCATATAAAATGTAATCTAAGAAAAAGAAAACACAAATTCCCAACCATGGAAACTTGGTCCATCCCTCGTACATGGGGTTGCAGGCACCCAAGCACAAGCTAGAAACCCAGTTCTAGTAACAACCTATCTCCAATATACCATATCCCAAATAGTAAAACAAGAAGAAATAAGAAGAACAGTCTCAATCTCATTAGTATCCAGCAAGAAATTTCAATTAAATCCCTGTCAATAACCTACTATGATACCAATTTGTAATGACATGGACCCGAACAACCACCCGAACAATGCTAAACGGATTGGGGTTACTACCTTTGGAAAACCTCCCTGAACACCAAAGGTTGTTGACTAGTAGCGTGGGTCTAATAGGTATAGTGGGGAGCATATACCCTCTCGTAGGACAATAATGGTACTATTATGAGCAATTATATATAACATGATATTGAAATAAAAGACTCTACATACTCGAACTAGACCCACATAGCGGAAGAACAATCAATAGAAATAAACAACAGAAGCAATAAATATAAACAACAATAGCGGAAGTAAACAAAACAACATATTGGACACCTCATGTAACTACTAAACAAACCAATCATGCATCAATATAAAGTCAATATATAAAAAGGAGAACCAATGGCTAACCAATAGTAACTAGAAAACAAGTAACCATAATAATACATGAAAGAAAGAAAAACAAAGTTAATTCTAGCTAAGAAAGACCTCATGGTCCATACCATCTCCATGCAACTGCTAAAGAAGTCCAGCTCCTGAAGCTGACCTCTTTCCTGCACGTAAATCCATAAAGTCTACAGACATCCCGAAGGGCCCATTCAGGGTGTGAGACGAATCTCAGTAGGATACCACCCAATGGTGCGTACCTAATATATTTGTTTAAGAAGGAATTCAGTTATAAGGAAACCAGTAAACAGTACGATACATGATTAAACAAAAACTCCAATGGTGCTCAACAACCACTATGGAGTGTCACCTCCTTTAGCCAATGCGAGAATCTATGTCATGTAGGCCGACAACACGTGCCACCTGACACCATGTTTCTCAAGTACCGACGCCCCAATGGCATGCCCAAGATGTAGTAACTTAGAGAAATAGTGATACCTATCCTAAAATAAGTAACCAGAGGGAAATTGATGTCTAACATGAAATAATGTACTAGGAGAGACATCGATGTCTACCCTCAAATAAATACGAGCTTATGCCCCCTACCAAAGAGCCTCAATGCTATCCTCTGAAGGATCCCCTCCTTCCACATGGATTCCTACGGTAAGAACCCCCAAACAAATAGTACCTAAAATGCATCTAATGGGGGCCCTTATCCACACAAGTGGTCAAAACCAGCTAATCACGGAGTCTCTCTGTGTGCAGACTAATCAAAGTTCCAAGTGAGCAGAGATCACTAAAATAGTACACAAGACAAAACATCTATGACACCTCGTTCCGCTGCAACCATGTCGTTAAAGTCTGACAACCTTACCATCCAAGTAACTCGGACCATGCCCAACATGACAGTCACACTGCCTCAAGTCGACATCCCTGATGCTCAATACCATGGTCAGAACCACCCAATGTAACCCGGTCCAAGCCCAACCAGTGATCAGCATCACTCAAGAATATCTGCCCACTCCCAACACAACCCCAAGGGTTCCAGCATATGCAATGACACATATCTCATATATAATCACAAATAAATATTTTAAACATGCAAGACATGTTAAACAGGTGAATTTCACTGGCCAGGTGTTGTACCATACTAGCACTAACATCTATAAAGCCTCTAACAAGTCATATCAAGGTTTAATAAAATAAAATCATCAGTTTAAAACATAAAATTCAATTATAACCATTTTTTCATCCCCCGACTGAAATTCCCTAATGGGCAATGACCCCTCGCCCAACCTCACTAAAAAAAGGACATACCCAAATAAATCCTATAGGTCTTATAATCATTTTGATATGAAAAAGAAGATAAAAAAGGTCTTGTTCAAAATTCACAAAAACACTCCAAAGGTTGCGCCACCCAAAAGTTTGAAAAAACACAAAAGAAGGTATGAACCACCTACCTGAGACTTGTATACATAGGCATGTATGATATCAAGCTCCAATTCGAATCCGATCATTGTAGATCTATGTTTCCGTCAAACCCTGGCCATTCTACTCATATAGAAACTGTGTCCTCTGAGGAAAAAGATCACAAAAGAAATAGGGTGCATGGGTTTATCCTCGCTATAGAGAACCCACATCCACCGATAGATTGAAGAAAAGAATTTGGATAAATATTCTAGGGCAAGGTATGTTCTTTGGGTTTTCGAAGCAGAATTGTTCCAAAGTTGGGGAAGAAGAAGAGATTTTATGGAATAAGATGCGACTCTCTTTAATTTAAGAGAATAAAAATAAAAATACATGGTGTGTATAAAGGAATACACCCCATTTACTTTCCTTGTCTCTACTCTGACTTAAGCGGTGGTTGCCACACGGCTTGGATGTTCCACACGAGCCGACGCATGGCTTGAACTCATCTAGTTTGCAGAAAGAAGGATACATAGCGTGTTGAGAAAAACTACATGCCATGTAGTAGTATATTCCAACATGGCCATCACATGGAATGTACTCAACAATCACATGGATGGTACATGGCTTACCCATACACGATGTGTACTTTAGAGTACATGGCCTATAGTCTGGAAATTTCTAGAACTTCCTAGATTTTCCAAGTTTTCTCAGAATAAGTTAAAAATTTAAACAGGGTCAAGATTTTGAATTGTTCCAAAGATTTAGTTCATACAACAAGGATATGAATAAATAAAATAATTTTCATGCCTTAGTTCTAACCTCACCTAGGCATTTAAGGAAGGAATCCTGATTTCAAAGTGGGTGATCTCTTGGCCTATCATTACCATCAATTTATATACCACCATGTGGTGTTGTTATACCCTTACATATGTGTGGGTAATTGATATTTATTATTACTCGCATTAAAATTAATGTGAAAATATATACAATTTATAGGATTTTCAAATGGAATCCTAAAATATTTGTGCTAACAAGAGATAATCTCTTAAATATAGTATAAATGGACTACTATAATATTTATCATCATCATCATCCATAAATTCCTTTTAGTACTTTCTCCTAGGAAAAAATTTAATTTCATAATATATATTTATGCCCTTGATATCCAAATCACCATTTATCGAGAGGTGACGAGTATCATATATTTCTTTGATGAATTTCATAAACTGGAACAAAAAACTCTTAATTTGAGTATGGAATTTGTATTCCTTAAATAATTCTAATACCCACCCCAAAACACTTTCACATTCCAAAATTATAGAATTGATACAGCCAATTGTATATGTGCAGTAGGTATTTTTGAACTTTGGATAATACTAGAATGAAAAGGAAAATAAGCCTCCCCCACCTAAATTTTTTTCATCACAAATGTAATCATCCTCACCCTTATGTGTGAATTATAGAATGGTATCATATACCCATTCATCCAAATCACAAAAATGTTGGAATGGTGGGTTTTTGGGGTCTATGTCAAGGTTGATATGATATAACCTCTATTTGTATTTATGTCATTCTATTTTTGGATAATAGATACCTAAAGTTATTTTGTTTTGTATTGTATGGAATAAAATGGGGTGTAATTGGTTTTTTCTCCTACATTAATTGATGAGGTGGATGTAAATATACTTATAATAGAAGATATTGATCCATGTACAAGAATCGTTCCCTGTAGCCTTGGGTTTTCTCTTCAATAGTGAATGAGTTAATTGGAGAGTCTACTAACAATATCCATACGTAGCCTTTGAGTGAATAAATTCTCAACAAATTTCCCCAAGGATTGTTTCCCCAAAGACATTATATAAGTCCCATTGTCTTATTACCACTTTTACATTTGATATGTTGATTGTGTTGATATGAGGACCTTATATGCTCAACATTATGAGAACGAGATGTGAATTTATGTACATATAATTCTATGATATCTATATAGAATCCTATATGACTAATACCTTCAACTATATTTCTAATTCTACGCATTTGTTTTCAAACCCAATATGCCCACATCCATTCATGATTGGAACATTATTTAGGGTGTAAATCCCATGTTCCATTCCATACCTAGTGTTGTTCAATATATTCTTATCATTACGTTGATTCATAAAAAAATGTGTTTAAGTATTTGGACTATACGAATTATTTTTTGTATTCTCCTTTGTATGGAACAAAAAATAAGCCAGATCAGTAGTACCCTAATTAAAATATAACACCTTGATAATATTTTTTCTACCTTTTTATTATTGTAGTGGGTAACCTATGAGTTTGGAAATTTTATATTTGGATCTAGGATATCAAAATTGATTATTGTCCAATGAATGTATAGAGGGAACAATTTTGATTCCATAAATCTCTGGTGATCGACCAACATGAACTATGTGAGAGTTGACATATCTGATCTACCTTTTCTAGTTTATCATTGTTCAATTTTGCAGACATGTTGATCAAGGTGGGTTAAAAATTCTATTTCAAGAACATTATTTGATGATATGTTGATCTAATATAAAAATTTAAATTTTGACCAATGATAAATGAAATTTTCACTACAAGAGGTGATGAATTTTAGTTCTTTAAACTATTGAATAAAATTCACTCTCTTGTATCAATAAATAAACAGAACCACAAGTAAAGATAATAACCAAAATAAGATTATTATAATATATACAATGTGATTCATCTGATATAAGAATAATATAGAAACTATAATATTATATATAAAAATTCATACAAAACAAATAAAAAACATGTACAAACATAAAAGACTATTTACAAAGAAATTGAAACAAAAAGTTAAACCATATTTCATTAAAAAGGATATGAAAAAAACCTAAAAAGCTAAAATTAACTAAGGTCTTCACTATAACCCAAAGTGGAAAGGATGTTTTTAGATCCAAATTTTAGTAACCCCAATTAATAACATATTATAAGGTCTATTATCCACGATCTATAATAACTCAATCATCCAAATTTGAAAAGCTTATGCCTTCCATTCAGAATCCCTTGATCTATCATATCATAATAAATTTTATATCCATAACACTAAGATCCCTTGATATAATACTTTAGAAAGAAAAAAATTGAATGGAATTAAAATCATTTACAAGAAAACATAATATGTGGATGTTCTTAATAAAAAGACCCTCTGAATCGATTACAAATAAAAGCACTCAATGGAACTAGATGTTGTGGTCTTCAATATATATGTAACTATTTTTATATCTTTTACATTGTAATTCACATCAATATTTTGATACTATTTATATAAATAGGACATAACTAACTCCAACATTACAATAATTTGATTCTTAGCTTCAAATGCATGTATACAAAAATTTTCTACATCATCTTCTGATAGATTCACTCTAATTTGTCTTTTGTTGAAGAAGTTGTACAATTATTCAACAAATAATCTTTCAAAAATAATATCAAAGAAACATATTTAGAATAATTAAAGATAATAATATATTATTAGACTAAATATAAATTACTTATCCATACTATTCTAGTAATCTTACTCTTGGAATGGTCCTTTTAATTTAACTGAAGAAGATGAGAATGAAAATTTAAGGGAACATAAAAATATAAAAAATATAAACATGAAAACCAATATTTGACAAATTTAAAATAAATATAGTGTGTATTTTGAATATTGAAATTATTATAGAAATAATATTTCCAATTCAACAATCTCCACTTTTTTGAAAAGAACAATAATCATAAAATAAGATAAAAAATAATAAACTTATGCTTATAAATGTACTTACACATTCTTAAAAAACTCTTGTTTGGAAATTTTTTTATTCTCTATCATTCTCCCCATTTTTGATTATAAAAAATAAAACAATATTAGTAGAAAAATAAGGAAGGATAATGTAATGTCCCCACATGAGATCCATTAAATAGTTCTCTGAGTAGGTGGGTTATATAGCCTCAAGCATACATCCTGGTAAGCCAGAGGCCTCCAACTAGAAGCAAGGGCATAGTGTGTGTTTGGGGAGAGACTATTCCATTATGATCGAGTGCAACACAATGGTATAAAAAATATAACAATAGATGAATTATAATATAAATCACTGATAAAAGATAAATCATTCATAATATTATATAAATTTATAACTCAAAATAAGTGTCACATACATATGATGATCATATCATGTATCTACAAAGAAGGAAAATAGATACACATTCATCATGTACATTACATGTATCAAAATTAAAAAAGACCAAAAATAGATATCTCCAAATAGAATTAAAATCCTAGCTTGGTCTTTTTATCCCATTCTCTTAATCAAATCAACAATCAATCATTGTACTATGGGTGCTTTTGTTAGTTCTTACCTAAATACGTGAATCCATTATAGGTACCCAACGACATTCTGAATTGGTTTAGAGATAAAACTCAGTAGGCCACCGGAAATGGTGTCAGTGTCTAGTCAAGTCTATGTAATATAAACAAAATCAATGATCAATATATCACAGATAGAACAAAAAAATTCAAAGGACCATTACAAAAGTTATCTCATCTAACCAAACATGTCTATCTATAAAAAAATTGTCAAGCACATATAACATGGCTATTGAAAAGAATAAAAAAGAAAGTATACCATTTTAAAATTTAACAACTCTAATCAAATAACTAAATAACGACTAGCTGTAATCCTAGAAAACATATCTGCATCTACCGTTATACTTAATATAGTATAAAAATCCACAGCAGCCTCACCGTTTAATCAAGTATTCGACAAAAATAGTTAGATCAAAGGTATATAAGACCAAGACATCATCATCAATTCCTAGAGGAATATCAATGGAATATCAGCAAAGATTTAGGTGGATTCCAAGGATAATGTCATCAAATCATGTTCAAATCGAGTCCAAGCATGCCAGATCTGAGGGGCAGCAAGGCCTGAGTCATCTTACGGAATCAAGATCCAAAGTGTATGCAATTTCAAGGTATCCAATAACATAATCAATTCCCATGGATTAGAAATGTAAATGGTGTCCTATGGTACTAGGATCCAAGTATCTCATCCTAGGAACCCATTACCATAATAAATTCATCATCTCATTTCATTAATCATTCAAAATCATTCAAATTGCATGAGTTCAAAAAAATCATTTGAAAAATTTCTATAAAATCCATTTAATAAATAAACTAATTAAACATCATATAACTCATGGAAAATGAGGAATTTAATCTTTCTCAATAACTCATTTAATTCAAATTCAGTTCAATAGGTCTCACAAATCTTATAGTGACCTCATACGCACTGAGAGGGGTGGAATAAAAAAAGGATGGTTCAAGTAAACACCCCATAGCTAGAGTAGGATGAGGATAAATAACATAATACAAAAAAAGGTAATTTTGGTCAACCTTAACAGGTTCCATTACATTCAATTTTAGCATTCAATTAATTTTAGTGGCAACACAAGAAGGTTATGCATGCGTTAATATGGAAACATGACATTTAAAACACAAAATCATAATTGAAAATGTATAGAAAATCTATAATAGGCCCATTATAGAATAAATTACTAGAATCAACCTCTAATTTGGTCCGGATCAAATTAAAATGAAAAATATATTAAAATCTAGGAAATAGGGCATATTATATTACACCTAAATAACTTCCTTGATACAAATAATAATGCAGAATGATAGAAGAGGAATGAGAAACATACCAGGTGTATCCAATGAGAAAAATAGTTATTGAATCTAAGTTTCAATGGTGAAGAACCCTCAATCCGTATATCTAGATGAGGATGATGCTAAATAGGAGGAGAAAACCCCCATTCTTGCTGGAAATATAATGGGAAGGCTAATTTTTCATTTTAAAACTCATTAAGGGAAAAATAGTAATTTTTCATCAAAACACTAGGTCCCACAGTTTGGCCGAATGGTTTCCCAAAACATGAAACAACTATTCCCCCTTCACAATCCAAAGTAATACCCAACACTGCTCATGAGAATTATTTGAGAAATGTTTTCTAAACCATGAAATATGTGTATACTAAAAACCACAGAACCACATGCATGGGTGTTTTCCCATCTCCACACAGATACCACTAACAATGAGTCCATGTAACGGCCCCTGAAATACTCTAAATGTTTTACTCAAACCATGCATCTAGAATTACATGGTTGTTAAAATTAGTGCATATGATTGGGATCTTCCAAAAAATTTGGCTCTGTGCTACGAACAAGCCCAAAAAACCCTTGAAACATTCATTATGTAATTAGACACTAAAATTAGGTCAAAATCAAGGAGGTAAACAAAAAAAAATTACCTCATAATAAAACCCAAGATCCTAAAATATTATCCCTTAAAGAAATTCATCCCAAAATATCATTTTTAAGGGAGTTTGAAAATCATCAAAGAATAACGTTGGCCACTGGGCATGTATATTGATCTTTCGCTCCCAAATCTCATCATGAATATGAATATGCAACCATAACACCCATACTAGAAGAACTAATAAGACCCATAGAACCTTTATTATCATTTAAACAATAGAAATAATATGATCATTGAAGGAATAATATGCTTATAACCCAAACTCATCTAATTTCTGATAGTGAGATGGGTCTGAGGGATAATGTCACAGATGAGATACATAAAATACATCATGCATTGATTGATACCTTTGAGGTAACTACAACTGATAGGATACTAGACTAGTCTCTAGATTTTAAAATGGCCTAATAAATCATGGTGAAATCATACGCTATCTTCTAATCTATCCATGTCCCATCCTCGATGAGTTATGTTAAAAGAACTGATCCATGACATCAAACTTCAGAGGTGATTGATGTCGATCGATATATGATTTTTTCTGGACTATGCAGTAACCATATTTTTTTCTATCCATTGATAATAATCTACAGTCTCCTACATTACATGTGGTTATAGTAAATATGCCTCTCATGCCTCTTTCCAGAACACGGTTGATCAACATGTCCAACCATACAAAGCCTCATAAGGCAGTATCTGTATAGTTTCTTGAGAACTATTATTGTAGGAAAATTCAAAAAGGGGTATATATCTCTCCCAAGAACCCCTGAAATCAAGGAAATATTATCTATAAATTTACTCTAGATCTATTATAGTGTGATATTATTGGCCATCAGTTTGAGGGGGGTATTTCGTGCTCAAAAGAACCTATGTACCCAATTAATTCTATAAAATCTACCAAAAATGAGACTTAATTTGGCATCTATATCTGATACAGTGTCATGAGGAACCCTGCGAAGAAACAATATCTCCGAGATATAAATTCTACCTTTATTATATACATAAAAGGTCTCATTTATTGGTAATAAATAACCAACCATCATGAGCATGTCCATAATAAATCACAAAATATCACTACCATGACATGAACTAGGCTACCCGATCATAAAATCCATCAAAAAATAATCCCATTTATACATGGGAATTGGTAGGTACTATAATATCTTATCTAGTTATTGTGGTTTCACCTTCATCTGGTGATTGGTGGAACACCTGATGAAAAAACCAGCTACCTCACCTTTCATGCACGACCACCAGTACTAAAAACGAATGTCATAGTACATATAGGGAATGTTAGGATGAAATGCCCAATACGATTCATGAAAATCCCACATCAACTCCTCATATATGAATTTTGGAACAAAAAGATGACCCTAAATATATTGAATTCCATCATCTCCAACAATACAAAAAGGAGGTGGGTCCTAACCTACCAAACTCTCCTATAAGACTAGGCCCTCAACATCAAATAACATTATAATACTTACTCTATCCAGAGGACTAGGAGTAACCACTAATGATGAGAGAAAAGTCAGTTTGATACAATCCTACACATTCATATAGATCTTTAAAATATGTCTATAAGATTTCACTCGCTATTGGATTTCAAAATTGGCTATTTATGATTCTTTATACTCACTATATCGGCAACTGCAGAACCATTTCAAGGCATATATGCACGCTCAAATTCAAAATAATTTTGGTAATCAACAAAGATTTTTTGCCAAAAATTCACATCATGCTATTAAATTCTATACTTGAAGAATTTTTGGTCCATGTATACACCAAAATACTCTCACAATAAATAATTACTCCAAAATCACAAAGAATGTACAACAAAAACATACTCAACATCATGCATTGGGTAGTTCCTCTTCTGTGGCCACAACTAGGGAGAACCATACACTACGAATCACTCCTTCAACAAATAAAATGTCCCAGATAGATAATTGAAGAATAGAAAGATAAATTATTACTTCTTAATGGATCTGGAATAATTAGGGTCATTGATGAATTTAGTATCCCATTCATCTCCTCAAAGGAAGTCTCATGGTTATTTAAAAACCAAAAATTCGCATCCTTCTTAGTCAAGTTGTAAAAGAGAAATATTAGGTGTTAAATGTTTATAATTGAACACCTATAATATCTAGTTATACCCTTGAAAATCCTTATATAAAAAATGTTTTAGGGATTCTCTTAGGAAACTACCGCTCTCACATTCTCTAGGAAAACTTATACTTATATCTTAGAGAAAATCATATATACTAAACATGATATGAAAATTTGTATGAGGTATGTTTATATATCGTACATGAATCTGGTGATAACCCGACAACAAATCAATTTTTGAGAAAACCCAAGCTTCTCAAAGAATACTAAAAATTTATTCTGTCCATGAAAAAGGATATCAGTTCATAATCATCAACTGGTTAAATTTATGATAATTTACTAATTGAATGATGGAACCATCTTATTTTTTACCAAAAAAAACTATAAACCCCCACAATGAAGTATTGGGTTGTATAATGTTCTTTACCTCTAAGTACCGTAGCTACATCTTGAGATACTGTAACTCAGTAGTGGAAATCCTATTAGGATTAATGGATAGAAATGCATCTCTTGGAAGTAGCTCGACAGAGAAATCCAAGTCTCTCTCTAGAGGTAAACAAGAAAAATCATTTTGAAAAACATCCCATAAATGATGAAACACTAGATAAAAATTTTCTTGACCTGATCTCGATCATCCAGATAGAAGATAACTCTCTAGGATATTATCCCATACAATCCACAAATTATTTGGTCTAGATTAGACCTCTTGGACATGCCATTCACACTTGTGAATAAAAAATACATCCTTTTCTGATGCCAAAGTCACCCTCCCATTACAGAAATAAACTCAGTCTCAATAATCAAATATCATATCCATCCTGCGTATGAAATCAGACCCTATCATCTCAAGGAAAAAAATATACCATACTAAGTGACACATACCTATCTAATGGTAACTCCATGTACTAGTGTGAAACATCCATTTTGATCCCAAATGGAGTATGCAGGGTCATAACATCGTCATAAAATAGAAAAATGATCCCAAGGATCTACACAATAGGTACATATATTAAACTATATGATGCACCTCTATCGAAAAGGGAAGATAATTTTATAGGGGATACTGATACTGTACCTTTCATAGTACATGACCTTATAGTCTTCCCCTTAGCTATAACAAATACAAAAAATATATAGCATGAACTGAATCCCTATGAAAAAACCTCTCTACCACGAGTAAACCCACACTACTTTCTAGGTATAACTTATTTCTAGTTTCTTCAGACATGAACCCCACCTCATCTTGAAAGACTAGTGCTACTCTTGCTCCTAGATTTATGCAGTGTTTTAAATCCCACTCCTGAACTTGGGTTAAGAGTGGATCCCCTTCCAATAACATCTGTAGGGAAGGTCTTATAGAAGCATTGTACATGGATAGTCCCAAGATAATTTCACCCTCAACAAGGTATATATCATGAAATTTTTTCATATTTACTAATCTCAAATGATGATTGTAGAAGTCATAACTTACATTACAAACTATTGTCCGGTACTAACCTTCTGAGAATCCTCGAAATAGTGCTTCCTTCTAGAAGTCGCTCAACCACTAGGTTGAGAGGCTTAACTGCTCTGTTCTATTCCCCCATCTTCCCTTAGGTTATGTTCAGTAATCAGTTCCTAATTCACTATCTTTATAATCGTATTCAACAAAATCATGTGGACCTATTATCAAACTTCATGCTTGAGACCTTCCTCTATGCATCTCTACCTTAACAGCTCATTTTCTAGATAAATCAGTGAGAAAAATTGAAGCTCTATAAGGAGTGATCAATAAAGGTCCTCATGACCTAAATTAAACTCATAAACTCACTAGCCCTTTCAGATCACATGGTCTTATAAAAAAATTAGTTATAAAACCTAGATTAGAAATCCCTCCAAACCATATATCACAACACATCATCCTGTTTTAAAAACTCAAAACATCTTTTATCTACTCCCCGAAGCATATATGTAGATAGATTCACTATCCTCTAACAAGGTTTATCTAGATAATTAAAGATATAATAGTTAGTATATATCCATATCTCAATAGCCTAGAGACCTTCATTCCATGAAAATGTTTGCAGGTGCTGCTACTAGAACACATGTTCCAGCTCTACCTTAGGTGAGGTGGGTTTCGGTGCTCCCTTAACGGTGTTAAAAAGTGAATAAAAATATTGTATAACTATCACTAAGAACCCATATCCAGTAATAGTAGTGTATCCTTATATTTAGCTATATTATTTTATATTGGTATCCCCTGACCCACCACCTCTAGATCGTGATATTCGACACACTCTTGGTGTATGATGGGAGGTTATCAAGGAGGCATGACACTATAATTCCAAACACATGCCTCAGAGAATATTTAAATGAGAAAATAACATTTTAAAAGAATAATAGCAGTCAAAGCCTTCTTAAAAAGGATCTACACCCCTATACCTACTTCTAATGCCCGGAATGGATAAAAATGAATTGTTACAAAAACCAATAGAGACACTTCTCACTACCCACTCTAAAGCAAGGTGTAGATCAAGATCTCTATTTCAGAAATCCAATTCCATTTAAATTCATATTAATTTCACATTTCTCTTTAAATGGTTGATCCAAATGGATCCAAAATTTTGATCCATAAGGTCCAATTCACCTCATGAACTTAAGTGTGTTTTTCACCTAATCTAAACCATAAAACATTTTAGTCAATGATATCAATGGTCTATGACACAATGTTCCTTGTTTTACTACTTATGGTGTCTAATATAGCATAATTAGGAAAAAATTATTTATATTAAGATATAAATTCTATGTACTGACTATGTTTCTAAATTCGATGCAAAAAACCATAACCAAATACTAAATATATCACACAAGGCAGACATCATAATGTCATGCATTCAAGCAATGTAACATATATGGAATGGTATAGTGCATGGAATGTGAAATATAACTGGTGCTAAAAATAATGAATGATCAATTCTTATATTCTCTCATCTCATCAAGCCAAGGATAAAAATTCTATTCAAAAAATAATATAAATAATAAAATCACATAGCATTTGCATCCCCAATCGTGGAATCAAGTCAACTATAATAAGAAAAATACTAAAAAAATTCATTTTCTAGGAAATTTGACTTTTTCTTGTTTGTAGTTTAGCTACTCCTATGAAAAAATTATTTTCAAATTCTAATACCTTCCAAATATTGATTCCATTGTCTTCAAATAGTAAATACCTAAAAGTAAGTCCATTTCCAAATCTTCATTCCATTGTCTTCAAGTCAGTGGGTCACATGGACTCAAGTATGTCTCTCAATAAACTAGAGGATTCTGAATAGTAGTGAGGGAGTAGGGTGTGTTTTTGGGGAGACTATTCCCTCATGTTATAGTGTAATGCAATGGTATATCTTATAGATCAATATATGAAGCATAATAAAAATCAATAATGGAAGATAAATCATCATTAAAATTTTATAAACAAATAACTCAAAAGTAGTGTCATATACATTTGATAATCATGTCATGTAGGTAAAAATCTTGAAAATTGGTATACATGAATCCAGTACAATACATGTATCACAATACAAAAAAGACCCAAAATAATTATCTTCTGATAGAGTCACAATCCTAGCTTGATCCTATTCTCCCCCACTTCTAAGCATATCAAAAATCAAAAACCATACATTTGGCACTTTAACCTATCCATAACTACGTCCACTATGTTTTTCTGGGTACCCAAATGTGGCCCAAATAGGGTGTGACAAAACTCTCAAAAGGCCACCAAAAACGGTGTTTATTACTAGTCCAATATATGTATTATAAATAGATGTAGTGTCAATATATACCATATATAATAGAAAAAAGTGAATGGTCTAGTAAAAAAGTGATATGGTCCATCGAAATCTGGAAACCTATAAAAACAAGTCAAGAACCCATAAAAAAGATTATCTAATGAATAAAAAATGTGTAAGAAAGTATATTATAATAATTATAATTTATAACCCATAATAGGGATATATGTAAACATAGAAAAATATCCACATCGGTTGTGCCATGTTATCTGGTTTAAAACATCCAAAATGGCCTCCCAGTTTTATCAAGCATCATAACACAAAGGTCTGTATCCAAGCTATATAAGACCAAGGAAACCTCATTGATTACTAGGTTCATCAGAAACACATTAGAGATAGTATACACCCACAAAATGAGAATTAGAAAATTCACTAAAGAAAGAATACTATAATATGGAGATTATTTTGCTCAAAAATCAATGGAATAAAATGGTGGTTGAGTCTCATAGATCACATAAACCTCTAAGAAATATGTTACCACATGATCATCATAAGGCCACACAAAGGAACCACGTGAAACACATAACTTAAAACAGATCCCACTAATTCCTTTTTGACAAGACCTTACAATCTTGTAAAGAATCCATTGACATCTAGTGATCATGTGATGGTATCCTGAAAATCACCCCTAGGACACAGGTTTTTTCAACTGGTTGGTTTCTGAAAACACGTCATAAAATCCTTCAAAAATATGAGAACAATAAACAAATGTTGGGAGCCTCATACGATCATAAAATCCATGTGACGCCTCACTGATGGGGAGAATGACTATCCTTTAAAACATCCAAGGAAACTCATGAGATCTATAGCCTTTTTAAAATAAAAAAAAATTGATAAGAGGGTGGTGTTAGACTATTTTTGTCATTAAATATCACATGATGCACCCCTGGTGATCCGAAGGACACCATGATACCCATGTAACATGCATACCTCGTCCATAGAGAACCCACTGGCATGCCATCCTCCGCACGCGAAGAGCCTCAGGTATATCCAGATGACAACACACTCCCCATTTGGATCCCTAAGAATAGTTATATTTAATTACCCATGAAATTATCATACATCTCTATAAGAAAATTTTTTTCACCTGACGCATCACTATGAGGTAGACTAATTATATTTAACAATACTCAAGCAATCTCGCATGTTCCCGAAGATTTGTAAAATAAAGAATGTAGATAATGAGGGGAAAGAGGGGAGCCTATCATTTTCATAAAAAATACTATGACACACGAAGTATATCCACAAAACGGTCTCACAATACGCATTAAAAAGTCATTTTAGTCTCATAGAAGCACCTTGACAAGTTGTCCTTGCCTCACAAGATATCCTAGAAAAGGCTTCACGTTTCAGCTGAATTTCCATTAGTAGGAACTCTAATCTTGAGAAGATAGTTGGAAATGTTGGTAATACAATATATAATTCCTTCCTCATTCCTTCATGATTCAACCAACCCCATTAATTAGAAATAATCTAGTAAAATAGGCAGTGATGGGATGGACTTACAGTCACAAAAAATTAGACGATTCCCCAAGAGAGATCTATGGTAGGGACTCGTGAAGAACTGTGAGACTGAATCCCTCCTCCATCTACATACTAGATTCACATGATACGTGACACATAAAGGGATAAAAAATGGGTGGTGAGGTCTATAAATACCCCACCCCATTATGAAAAATTCACCACTACTCTCAGAGAGGTGCATGCATCCAAACACCAGAGTGGATTTCTTAGAGAAGCTGATCATGAGACCAAAAAGTTTTCTATAAGGTAATATAATATTGAATAGATAGAGTGATCATGCAACATGAACAGTCAATACACATGATCACTCATAGATCATGCAATTAACTTCATGTAGGACATGTGAAAGACATCCTACACATATACTAGATCACACGATACTTAATAAAAGATAACAATGAAAAAATCTAAAGCATTAGAAATATAAAGGCTAAAACAAAGAATAAAAGACATGAGATTTAAGAAATATATATATATATCTGCTAGTTCTCATGTGATTCGCATGAAAAACCTAGAACATGTGACAATGCCAAGACAGGTTTTCTAGATCATGTGATTCTTTGTTGGCATGCTATTTGGACCATTCAAAGTCCCCTGTACATGCCAACATAAGTCACATGACCCCCCCCCCCCCATGAGTATAACACCCTAGTCTTTCTAATCCCTACAATATTACCATCCAATACTTGATATTCTCTTTAGTCATATCTTTTAACTCATATGGAAACACCATTTCATGTCAGCTATGTCTTCTAGTAGAACCAGAGCAGGTCAAATGGCTCTCATGATGCCCTCCAAGCATGCCAGTTGGGTATCATATGCCCTCCAGACATGTCAGCCAAGACTTGTGACACCCTCCAAGACATGTCACACTGACTCTTGCAATTCCTTCCATGTGTTTCAGTGAGGTCTTATGATGTCACTGAGTAAAGTCTTCTAGATCATGTGTCACCCTCTAGAATAGTTATATGGGATCATGTGATGGCTTCTAGGTTCAGTCAACTTAGTCACATGAAATCCTCCAGACAAAAAAGACTTGATCTTGGAATTAACCTTAGATATTCCATCAACCTTATGTGATTTCCCTCAGATAGTTCAAATAGATCATTATATTTCCCATGGAAATGTTAGGAATACATTCTCTGACATGTTGAACAGGTAACCAAGGCATATCAAAAGGAAAAACAACGCATGTCAGGTAGGGAAGTACAGAAGGTCAATAAGGGAATCCCAAGATTTGATGATGTTTTCCATAATTGGTGTATATTCCTAGAATATATGGGAAACATTAGAGTGTAATCCATAATGATCGACAAAATATGATATCACCCACATATAAAGGAAACCACACTGTGTAAGCCCTAATCAATTTAACTACGACAACTCTGATTCCTTCCATAACAGGGTTATGTAGGATGACACTTCAATTCCTGATATCTATTTTGAACACCAAAAGGGAAGCCCCAACACATAAGTACCACATCTACAAGAAATTCCATTTATTATTTTCTATCCCTTGTTTCTCATAATAATCTTTTTTCATGTTTTATTGGGGAGTTGGAATAATCATATCATTTTCAACATAAGCCTCTATCAAGCTAGGGAAACCGCATAGTGTGATCCCTGATTAGCAGCATAATATGATATGTTCTACATATAAGGTCAATATTAGTTTGTAAGGACTGAAAACTAAACTATGATGAATTTGAATCCTATCATGACCGGGATACATTAGATTCCTCCATGTGGCCTGTGATCCATGTTAAATATCCTAAGATTTGTACTAGTACTTAAGTACCACATCCATATGTGGTGAGACTAATTACTTATTACCCCTTGTTTCTGACACCAAAAATTGCTCACATTTTCATAGGGTGTTTCAATAGTCATATAATTTGCATCATGAATATCCACCATCTAGGAAAATGTCATTATATGAACCTCAATGAGTGGCATGATATATTTTCATCAATATTAGGGAATGTACCTTGGGGATATTCCCAAGGGTGTGAATTAAATATGAAAACTATGACTCCTATAATAACTATGATATGAATGATGTCTCTCTAAGGATCAATATTAAATAAGGCACCCACTTTGGTGTAAGTCCCCTCATATCTCTAAAATATTATCCATTGTAACCAAATCATTCCCATGGGCTAATCATTCTATCTTATCTTTTAGTGGACTAAGAAATCAAATGAACTATAAAAAATGGGTTCTCTCCATAACCAGTATACATAGGATGTCTCGTGAAGGCTTGGTAATGAATACCAAGTGCCATAGAGCACTCATATATGTCTTTTCCATATGATGTTAAACTTCACAGGTTTAACAAACTACATGGGTTTTGATTCATGTAATAACCAAGATTTGTAGGATTCTCTATAATGGCTCAGTCACCTCATTAAAATATTTCAAGCCTCCATACATGAAAGAAAATTCCAAAGAACATGGTTACATGGCTATAACACATAAGCAGTTGTTTCTTACAGGGAAACAGATGATGAATGTCATAAATATAAAAATGAATTCTCTAATGAGATCCCATCTTTTGAACATAATGTAGACTTAACCTAAAATCAATTTTATGGTAACTAGACTCATATTGAGATTATGAATGGATTCAAAAACATATCTTAAATATATAAGTGGGTCCCAGAGTATTCAATAATTCCCTATAAAAGGGTGAGATGAGCCCGACTTCCCATTCTCTCGACCAATGCTAGTCCCTAAGATCCATAGAACCTTGAAACACAGGTGAAAACCTGCCTTCAGGAAGAAGGTATAAAACAAGTTATAGATGTGGGCCACATTAGTGTTTATCAGTAATAATGAATATGGTAACCCAATGTCAATAATTATTCATCAAATAAACCCCCACAATCAACCATCGAGTAAAACCAATTGTAACAACCTGAGTTTTTTTGATCCCCTTTCTAAAATAAATTATTTTTCTTTGATTTTACTCGTTGCATGATACACTAAGTAAAAAATTACTTATACACCATACCATGTTAATATTTCACTACATGCAACACAAACTTGGCTTGTGTTACATGAAATAATAAATTTATATCAAACAACATTTTATTATAAAAATTACTTAAACCATATAATTATAACCTAGAAATTAACCTTATTAATATGGATAAAAATTTATACTTTTAAAATATTTTGTGTAATGGTTTATTTAAATAAAACATACTGATAATAAAACATGTAATAATTTTAAAATCATTATATGTTTGAAAATACAATTTCCTCAAATAAACATATTATATGTCCTTTTGTAAACAATAATAAAAATAATTTTATTAAAATTTAGAAATTTAATTTGATAAAATAAAATTAATTTTTAAATTTGGAATTTTAAATTTATCTTAGGGTGAGTTTTAGGTATTTTTCTAAGAAACTTTATTGCTGGATGAATAGTGAAAAATAATGCATTTAAATTCAAAAATGAATTTTCATATAATTTATTTATAAAGTTAAATTATATTTTAAGTTTTTTTAATTTCATAATTGATCTATTATAAATCTATTAATACAATTTAGTTAATTGGAATCATTTTTATATTCAATTTAGATATAAAATCTTAATGATCTTTTGAACATTATCACATTAAAAACCCGCTTTCTCACCCTGTTTGTAAGATTATAATTAATATTAATTTTTGCTATTTTGGGAATTGAATTTGGAAAAAAATGGATTTATTCAGTATGTTTTTTATTTTATAATAATATAAACTTAATTTTTTTACCCAAAATATTAATGAAAGTGATTAAAATTAATTCCAATTATTTAGGTAAAATTAATCTTAAAAATTGACTAAAATTTAAACATCATGGCTCAAATGACCTAGAAACGTGTATGAAAACAATTTTATAGCCATATTTAGGTCATAAAACTACCATTATTGAGTTAATTTTTTTTCTTATTACTTTTGTTATTTGATAACATGGTTACACGTAACTTGTTTTCAAAAATTCCAAGTGTGTTTCCTCCCTCGCATATAAAAGGCCACCAACTCTCTCCATTATTCACACCTTTCAAGCAACATATGTTCTACCAATTTATTCACAATTTATTTCCCAACATCCCTCCATTACTCCTTTAAGACTCATTTTTAGCATAAATCTAACCATGGATGCTCTTTGGTGTAATCCAAGAGGAGTTACCCATAGAAGAGGTAACATCCTTTCTCAAGATCCTTTCCTTTATTTTTATTCTCCTCTACATCAATTATTCTTATTAAAAGAATAAATTTTATACATAGTATCCTATGTGTACTGATATGCTGTTATGACAATATTTTTACCTATACATGCACACACTTTCATTTAATGTGTAACAAACTCACTGTTCTTGTGTGTGGCGAGCTACCGCCTCACGAAATGATGTTTTTTTTACTTTACCACCTATAATGGTTGAGAATTATGATGGAAAATATATTTTTATATGATAAATATGATGTATTTGTTATTATTTTATTATTATATAACACATACCTTCATGATTTAAATTTTTTTTAAATACGATAATTGTGTTTGGGGAAGTGTGGACGACCACCTCCTCAAAGCAATGTGATTCAATCACACACAACATGGAATGCATTAAAATGGTTTTAGTGAAATTATATGATATATATGACAAAATAATTCTACTCTAGTGATATATAAATATAAATATAAATATAAATATATGTAATTCAATTACATTATTTCAATATCATAATGAAAAATAGAAACAATGTCCATGCCTACGTATGACCTACTGTCTCCCTGAATAGCTCATTCCATTTCATATTTATATATTATATAGATTAATATAAATAAATATATAATTAATATAAATTATAATTATTTAATTTTTCACATTCTTCAAATTATGATATAAGAATGAGGTCAAAAAATATAAAAAATTAAGACACATGGAAAAAACGGATATTAGCCGAAGTGAAACCTTAACTAGGAATTCTTAATAGGAGAGTAATATAAATTTATAATCATCCCATATATGGTATTAGATATAATATTATGGTTTTGTAAAATTTTTATAACAAAGATATATTTATTATGAAGGTTTTTTTTATGATTAGGAAGAGATTCATGATATTTGGTAATGGAATTTTATCTCAAATTTTATTTTTGTGAGATATATACCATATTCACCCATCACTTCTTCTTTATGGTGTATATACTGACCTATGAGTCTTTATATCATTACTTTACTTTATAATAATATATAAAAATATTTAAATGATGTTACTCTCTAAATTGAATCCCAATTCTATATTAACTCAAGTAGTAATGGTTTTCTCATCTCACTTTTGTTATTCTTGAGACACAATCCATGTGAACCTCATATTTTAAATAATTTGTATGTATGCTTCCAAGGGATGAATTATATGATTCTTATACACACACATATATATATATGGGTATTTACAAATCCATTTTATTATATTTATTTCACAGGTTATATTTTTCAAAAGTTACCAAACCAGTAAAGTAATTATCTTTAATTTACCTTCTCTGAGACACATTCCATGTTATGTAGCTATATCATTCTACGATGTGTATACACATCCATTTTTTATTTTATATAATGAATATAATAATTTTCATGATATTATAAGCTTCAGTTAATTTTATTTTCTTACATTATGGGTATGATTTAAAATTACCAAGATATAAGAGTTTATTTAAAAAATATAATTTTTAACAAGATTGTCTATGATTATTCTTCCATTGATGAAATATTATGATCCAACACTCAATAAAAAAAATTAATATTCTTATCTTATATATAATAGTGATATATTAATTTATTATGACCATTTATTCACAATTTGTTACATAATATGATTAATAATGTGTTTTTAAGAAAGTCATACTTTACCTCTCTCTTTGGTCAAAAACATGTTTTCTTTGAAAAACATATTCTCTAAAAATGTTCTCAAAATATTTTAATGAATTATTTATAAGTTTTAATATAATTTTCATTGATTTTTTTTTCAAAATGTCATCAATATTTCTTTATATTTTTTCAATGTATTTTCAACAAAAAAGTTTTCCAAAATTCTTCCAAGAATTATTTATATGTTTTCAAAGTATTTTCAATGAAATTGTTTTCAAACAAATATCAATCATTATTTATAAGTATTAAATTTATATAAAAAGTAATGGGTTTCAAAATGTTTTCTATAATTTTTTGTAATTATTAAAATTAAATTCAAAGAAATGGTTTTCAAAACATATTCAATCATTCTTTAGAAGTTTTTAAATTATTTTTATAGAAATAGTTTTGAAAAAAAAAATTCATGATTTATTAAAAACTATTAAAATTCTTTTCAAAGAAAATGTTTTGAAAATATTTTGAATCTTATTTTATAAGATTTCAAATAAAAAGGTTTTAAATTTTTTTCGAGGTTCTTTTATATGTTTTTAAGAAAAACAATTTTCAAACTTTTTTCAAGATTATTTTATATGTTTCCAAGAAAAAGGGTTTTAAAATGATTAAAAGCCTTATTTATAGTTTTTTCAATGATTTTTCTATGAAAATTGGTTACAAAAGGTTTTATGTTTTAAAAATAATTTTTCAAATGTGAATTAATATTTTCCTCAATAAACGTTTCTGAAAGATATTCCAAAATTATTTTCCATCAAATATGTCATCTGTTTTTGTTACTCATTTCTTTCTATGAAATGATCCAAATAATACGTTCATATTATTTCTCTAAATGATTTATGTTTTGATTGAATTTTTTTATAAATCCCATTTCAATTTCATGGGTTATATGTTTATGAAACTTGTTACTCTTTAATGGGTTTTATGATTATGAAACCCACTTCTTTTAACGAGTTATGATTTGATGAAGAGATAATGAAAACTATATTTTTTCATAGGTTATAATATGATTAAATGTTTATAAAACCCATTTCATTTCATGGGTTATGATATGATGTTTATGAAACACATATCTTATTATGGGTCGTGATATGATGAATGTTTTGTTATCTTATGTAATATGTATGAAATATTTTTTTATGATATGGGTGGGACTAATATCTCTATACAATGAATAAGGTAAAGATTTATCTGTAATGAGATAATGAGGGAAATCAATTCAATGGTATTGATCCACTATCTGAAGATGGGGAAACCTAATCCCTTACAAGGAAATGACTGTGATTGGGGATGGTGGTGTGTCTTGACCAGTAGGTATAGTCACCAAAAAGTAGGAAGATGGGGAAACTCTTTACACTATGGGAAGTTAGGAAAACTTGATCAACTATTGGAATATGGGGGAAACCATCAATAAACTGTGGTAATATGGGGAAACCTGATCCCTTACAATGAAAGGTATGTGACTGGGGATGATGGTGTGTCCTACCTAGTAGGTGTAGTCCCCATGATGTTCCTTGATAATTTTATGAATGAATCTTCACTTCTAGGGAATGATATTACATGTTTATGTGTGTGACACAATTCCATGTCTTACACTTCATGTTATGCTTTCATGGCTTAGGATCTTAACTACTTTATGATTCATGCATTAATAATTGTTAGCCTTTATTCCATGATTAATGTTTGTGATATTTGGAATAAAGGGTATGATATTTTATAGATATGATCACATCCTCACACCCTTATTCTATTGTTTATGCTTATATATCTCCCTTGATTACCCTTACTGAGCATCCGATCTCGCCCGATTTTATGTTTACTTCCCCAATTTATGAAGATATATTTTATCACTGATATGATTAACGGGATTTATAGTCATGAATAACCTTGTGTGTGATAATATATCTCACTAATGTATAGTTTTTTACATTTCCATTCTTCTGAAGGCACTGAACTAATACGGTCGTTGGGCATCTGTTTGTGTAATGTTTTAAGTGTTTCATAGAATGATGTAATTTATATGTTTGTAAATACTGATTTTTATAGTTGGTACCATATAAAAGGTTTGGATAAAAATCGGAAACTAGGATGAGAAAATTTTAGTTATAACCCAAAGAATATTTCAATAGATATTCCTAGGTATGTCTCTAAAGATAATATTAATGAAGAGGAATCATATAGGAAAATGTCCTAGAGTCTTGGTAAAGGATAGACCGAGTGGTATCCTATAAATACATCACTGTCTAGATACTACATGTTTATGTGGTTCATAAAAATATGTAAATAGTATGAATAACTTTGAAATGGTGTGTCTTCCATGACTCGAGCATATCCTCGTATAAGAAAACATGGCTTTCTATGAACCTGGTTTGACACTCCCAGGGGATATTCTTTTGTAATTCAAAAAAAATTTATGACCCATCATAAAGTATTTATAAATAAATTGGATATGAATAACCTAGTACAATCGAAATTTGTCATAGATTAAGGAAGGTGTAATGATTTAGACATCTTATAAGTGGTTTTCATAATTATGTGATTCCTCATTATGATAATTATTTCTTAATCAATGCATTATGGTTTATGTCAATTGTGGTAACTATAAGTAACAGAGTTAACATTTAATGTGATTGATACTTTTTTGATGAGTATTTAATTGGGATGGTTATTGGAATGAAGGTTGTTGTGATCAGGCCTAGTCAGTTTTTAGGGAACATGATTATCAACATGTAACTTAACCAACTCTCGGACTCACAAATGAAGAGAAGGAAAGAGTTCATTGAGATTTATGGTAATTAAGACCATAGAGGATAGAATATTTTGTTCCCTTTATGCCAATAAAATTGAAGTAATCACCCGAGTGACTATCATAGAGGAACAAGAAGATATTTTGACTATGGAAAAGAAGAACACAAAGTGAGTAACTCCAAAAAAAATCAGTTAATGATATGAATGGGAATATTAGAATCCCTAAGATATTATCAATTTATGAGTGCTTTAATATTAAATGTACATTCATTATTAAAATCATTGTCTTATGTGGAAGGCTCGTGAAGAGAATCGCCAAGGTGTTTCAACTAATAGTTTTTTTCTGATGATAAAGAAACCATGAAATATGTATGAAAGGTATGTGTTATTATAATATTATTGTTAATAAGTATGATTGAATTGAGTTTGAAAAATGTTAATACATGAATTTTATTTCATATTTTATTAACATAGTATTATAGAACAAGATAATGACTCTTAGTTAATAGCTTAAAGAATATGTGGAATGGTCAAAGTATTACTTTATTTGAAAGTAGGGATTGTGCTATATGAATCATGAAGTATATAAGAGTTTTTTATTCAATTATTTTCAAGAATATGTTAATTTATACTGATGAAATCGAAATGATATTTAATAATAAGGTGATATTTTTAACAAAGGAATATAACCCTTAATATATTCTTTATGTTATGATAATGTTTTTCTGATACATATATTTTGGATATGAATAAGTAAATTGGAATTTACTAATTACCATAGAACTAATTAAGGACTTGTAAAAAAGTGGTATATTCTATCATTGATCAAGTTTACTTCATTTTTAGATTTAAATAATATATCAAATATACTTTTCAATAAGGAAATATGCATGTTTTAAATAAGGATTTATAGTAATTGAATTCATTACCATGTTTCAAGAGAATACTAGATGAATGTATTTACATTTTGGATATGTAAAAAATAAGATCTACTATACGATAAATAGGAGATCAAAGATGAGTTTATTTTGAGAAATTTATTTACATTATTTAAATAGTTTTGGATTTTTATCTTTTACAAGGGTTATAAGGTTAACCATTTATGGAATTTTTATGTTTTAAACTTCTAATGAAGTTTGAGAGGTTAGAGTCTTATCTCACCACATGAGGATTTATGCATATTCGATAACCTGTTCAAAAAAAATTGTGTTGATAATAACTAATGATATATGGGATGACTTATCATGGATATCATGACCTTTTAGTGCTTTAGGAATGGGAAATTTTCCTACTTTTTTTTAGAAATAGGTGATGTTGAAATTGATCAAGGACCAAAAAAGGGTGAGGTTGTCTTGAAATTATGTAATTATATCCTTTTACAAAAATTCCTCCACTCTATGAAAATGATCTATAAATAATGTTTTTTCCAAGTACCTTATTGTTAGTAGAAATAATGGCCTTTATGAATTTTAGGCCCTTAAATTTCCATTTTTCATTGAATTGTTTACGATTGATGACCTCATTCACTCCCAAAAAATATTTTCCCTTTTGCTCCTTATCCATATTTCATCATTCCAACAATGTTCTCCCATTTGAAAACCTAGTTATTAGTTACTTTGGGTAACCATCGAGATTACAAAATTTCATTTTTAATGGAATTTTAGAATTAATTTTTATGATGTGGGTTTTTATTCAAAGAACATTCAATTATTAATTCTTTAATAACCCAGAAAACGTTTGTGGGAGAAAATCATTTTAAGGGGGGTAGAATGTAACATCCCGAGATTCTTTGAACCTTTCTTTTGAATAAATAATTTTTATTTGAATTTATAAATTAATCACTATAGTAAGTAAAAATTATTCAATATTCTATACTTATGTAGCTCGCACTACAAACAACACTGTCTTGGACTTCATTACCCACAACACTGAGTTTCTACAAAAAAACATCTTATTATTATAATTATTTAAATGTGATAGTTATATTACAGAAATTAAACATAGTAATATGAATATCACTTAATAATTTTAAAATAATATCTATAATTATTTTATATAATTAAAAAATATTGATAATAAAACATGTTATATTGGTAAAGTCTTTAGATGTTTGAAAACACTATTTTCTCAAATGAACTTATTTTATAACCTTATGTGAAAAATAATGAAATTAATTTTAGGAAATTTTAGGTTTTTAATTTTATAAAATTATATTAATTTTTTAAATTCATAATTTCAATATTATTTTAGGGTGAATTTTATGTATTTTTCTGAGAAACTTCATTTTTGGACGAATCGTGAAAAAACTACATTTTAATTCCAAACTGATTTTTCATCAAATTTATTTATATAGTTAAATTATAATTTAAGTTGGATTTAATGTCAAAATAGAGAAATTATACATATATTAATCCAATTTTGGTCATTAAAATAATTTTTATACTTAATTTAGATATAAAATCTCAATGGACTTTTGAACATTCTCACATTAAAAACCAGCATTCTCATCATGTCTAAGATATTAGAATTATTCATAATTTCTCTACTTCTATGTATTTAAAATATAAAAATACGAATACACAGTTGTAATCAGTATTGGATTTATAGTATAAAAAGTTCAACTTAATTTTTTGAAAAAATATTAATGACTGTTATTAAAATTAATTATAGCGATTAAGGTAAAATTAAAAGTAATAATGGACTAAAACTTGATATTAAGGGAAAAAATGAAATATAAACTTTTCAAAGTCCCATTTTATGAATATATATCGGTTTTAAAACTTACATAATTTTTTTTAAATTTTAATGTCTTTTTGACGTAAAAAATTTGGTACAAGTAACTTGTCTCCAAAAATTCCCACTGTGTCCTCTCCCACCCCTAAAAAATGCCACAAACTCTCCCACTTCTTCAAACCTCTCAATAAACATAGTTTTATAAAATATCTTTACAATTTACTTCCCAAAATCCATCCCTTACTCATTAAATCCTCCATTTTGTCAAAAATCCATCCAAATAAGCTATTTGGTGCCAACAAAGAGGAGTTACCCAAAAAGGAGGTAACTTCCTTACTCAAGCTCTTTTACTTTGTTTTATTTATCCACTACCTCAATTATTTTTATTATTTTTATACATAATAGAATATGTATCACAAATATAAAAATATTTTTTTATGATAAGGGTTTTAGCTACACATACACACACTTCCATCTAGTGGGTAGCGAACTTACCGTTCTTGTGTACAACGAGCTACCACCTCAGGAAGCATCGTTGTTTATTTTTTTTCCTTTACCAAATATCATGGTTGGAAATTATGAAGGAAAATATATTTTTATATAATATATATTATATATATTAATTATTTATGTTTATATAATTATTATATAACACGTACCTTCATTATTTTCATTTTCTGTAAATATGATAATTTCGTTAGGGGAAGTGTGGACTACTGCCTCGTCAAAGAGATGTGATTCATTCACACACTACATTGAATAAATTATGGATGGTTTTAGGGAACATATACAATATATATGAATTAATAATGATAATATAATGAAATTATATATATATATATATTATTTACATTCTTTCTTTCAATATTATAAAGTAAAAAAGAAAAAACTTTCATGATTAAGTACGACCTACCTCCTCCCAAAACGGTGTATTCCATTTCATATTTATATATTTATAGATTTTGATAAATACATACATACTGAAAAAAAATATTATATTTATTTCATGTTTTCAAGTAATGAAATTATGGTATAACAATGAGGAACACAAATATAACTAATTAAGACACATGTAAAAAACAAACGGGATATTACCTGAAGTAAAAAATTAAATTTGAATTCTTAAGAAATGGGTAAAATAAATTTATAACCAAAATATATATGGTATAAAATATAACAATATGGTTCTTTAAATAATGTATAATAAAGTATATTTATTATAATGGAGTGTTTTATGTGTATTGAAAGTTTCAAGATAGAAGGTATGATAATTTCACCTCACTTTTTATATTCATGAGATACATACAATAATCACCACTTGCTTTCTTTTTTGTAGTGTATATACTGACATATGACATGTTATATCTTCAATTTAATTTATTTAATGATATTTAAAGATTTATATTATGTCATTATCTCATTGGTATCATGATTCTAAAGTTACTCATGTAGTAAATATATTATCATCTCACTTTAATTTTCCATGAGTCACAAGACATGTTAACTTCATATTTATTATATGTTGTGTGTATAATAACCAAGGATGTATTCTATGAATCATATAGATAAATTTATTGATATTTAAATATCCATTTTATTATCTTTTTTATAGGATTTATATTTAAAGAGTTACCTAATCGGTTAATTAATTTTTTCTCAATTTACCTTGTTTGAGACACATGCGATGTTATGAAATTATATAATTCTATGATGATTATACAATTCCATTTGACATGTTATATAATGAATATCCTTATTTTATTTATATTATAATATTTTGGAAATTTAATTTTCTTACATGAGAATCATGATTCAAAATTACTAAGTGATAAGAGTTTATTAAAACAATCTCATCGTTTGTCACACTACAGGAAAAATGGGATATACCCACGGTTCAAAACCATGGGTATATCCCCCAAACCTGTGGGTATAGCCGATAACCACAGTTTTGGGAACCGTGGGCTGGAATGGAGTCACAATAGAGGGGTAAATGTATACCCACGGTTTTATTAAACCGTGGGCACAGAACTGCACAGCGTGGCACACTACATGGCACAACGTGGCACACCGCTGTATTCACAGATTTCAAACCGTAGGAAAGAAATTAGAAAATCAGCAATGGAGGGATTTAAACTCGTGCCTCACACAGCATAGGTGGATGTTTCACCTGACCAACTTGGTTGATCATCATATTATTATATCTATACACGTTTATTGTAATATATTAATATATATTATGTTATATAAAAAACGGATATGCGGTTTAGAACACGCGACCTGCTGCAAAGGACAACCGCAGATTAACAACTACGCTACTAGAATTTTATTTATATCTCCATACTGTTATTTAATTATATTAATAATACATGAATATCTGAAAAAGAAAATTACCGGGATTCGAACAGCGGTTTTCCCTATACGAGACAAGTAGCTAAACCAACTACCACACAGAAATAGTTTGAATAAAATCTTCTAACCATATAATTATATTAATTTCAAACCATGTTCCCTCCAAAAGAATTTCTCTCCCACAGGATTTTTTCCCCCACCATAACACAAAAAATCTATACCCACAATTTTGGAAAACCGTGGGTATATGTCTTGTAAAAAAAACTTATCCCTATGGTTTTTCAAAACTATGGGTATAGGTCTCCGTAAGAATCCCTATACCCACAGTTTTGCCGAGAACCATGGGTATAGGGGACATATACCCACGGTTTTTGAAAAACATGGGTATAGGTTCCTATACTATCCTTATACCCATGGTTTCCCAAAACCGTGGGTATAGGGGTGTCCTATACCCACAGTTTTGTGCAGAACCGTAGGTAGAGACCCATTTTCCAGTAGTGTCAAGATTATTTATGATATGCTTCCACTGAGAAAATATTATTAAACATCCCTCATGACAGCTCATGAGGTTTATTATCCTATGTATACTAATTATATATTCACCTATTGGTACCATTTTCCACTCTTTGGTATATAATATGATTAAAAAAGTGTTTTTCATAAATTCTAGAATGACCTCTCTCTTTGGTCAAATTTTTTTGTTCATTTAAAACCATGTTTTTTTAAAAAGGTATTAAAAATGTTTACAAGAATTATTTTGAGGTTTTAATTTTATTTTTAAATAAATTGATTTCAAAATGTTTTCAATATCTCTTTATATGTTTTAAAATTATTTTAAAATCAATGGTTTTCAAAAGTTTTTAAAGATTTTTTATAAGTTATCAAAATTGTTTTCAAATATTTTTTTTATATAATTTTAATGATTCTTTATATCTTTTTAAATTCTTTTCAATGAAATTATTTTCAAACTTTTTTATTAACTCTTTATTTGTTTTTGATGTCTTTAAAATAAATAATTTTAAATAATTTTCCATCATTCTTTATATGTTTCAAAGTATTTTCAATGAAATGGTTTTTCAAACATGTTCAATACTTTTTAATATGTTTTCAATGTTTTTTTAAAGAAAAATGTTTTTAAATGTTTTAAAGATCTTTTAATATGTTTTCAAGGAAGAAGTGTTGAAATTTATTTAAAGCATAATTATATGTTTTCAAAGAAAAAAATATTCAAAATTTTTTAAAGATTCTTTTATAAGTTTTCAAGGGAAAGGGTTTTCAAAATTATTTCAAGCGTTATTTATATGATTTCAAAATATTTTCATAGAATGTGGTTTTTATAAGTTTTTAGGTTTTAAAAATCGTTTTTCAATGAAGAATGGATATTTTCCTCAATATTTTTTTAAATATATTCATAGATTATTTTCCATATAACATGAAATATATTGATGTTACTCATGATTTTTTGGGAAATGATCCAAAAGTTCCATTTATATTATTTTTCTGAATGGTTTAAGTTTCGATGGAATGTTGTTTATAAAACTAGTTTCTCTTTAAAGGGTTCTATGTTTATGAAACACATTCTTATTCCATGTGTTTTATGCTTATGAAACCTGATTATTTTCACGAGTTATGATTTTATAAATTGGTTATGAAACCTATATTTTTTCATATGTTAATATATGATTACATGTTTATGAAACCCATTTAATTTCATGGATTATGATATGATGCTTATGAAACCCATATCTTTTGATGGGTCATGATGTGATGAATGTTTTATTTTCATATAGCACATGTATAAATGATTTTTATTACATGGGTGTGACCTATATATCCCTACAAAGAATTAGGTAATGATTTATAATTTATGAGATAATGATGGGAATCTACTAGATGGCCTTGATCTGCTATTGGAATATGGGAAACTCGATCCATTATGAGGAAGGTACTGCGACTGTGGATGATGGTGGTCGCGCCTAGTATTTGTAGTCACTAAGAATATGGATGATGGGGATACCTAATACACTATGATAATATGGGGAAAACCGATCCACATTATAAAAAATGGGGAATATTTATCCCTTACAAGAAAATATATATGACTGGGGATGGTGGTGTGTCCCTCCAAGTAGTTGTAGTCCCCATAAAGATTCTTGATAAGTTTTAGATATGAATGTTAACTTATAAATAATGATATTACATATTAATGTGTATGAAAAAACTCTAGGTAATACTCTTATGATATTATTTCATTGATTATGCTCTTGATTTTCTAATGATTAATCCCTTATGGACTTATAAATTTTATTTCATGATTTTTTGTTTAGAATATTTGATATGCAGGGTGTTATCTTCTAATGATATGATCACATTATCATACCCTTTGTATCATGTTTATGCTTATATATCATCCTTTTTACCCTTACTAAGCAATGAACCTCACCATTTTTATGTTTCCTTCTACATGTTATGATGATATATTTTATGTATGATATGTCTAAGAGGGATGATAGTCTTGGAGAACCTAGTGGGAGATAATATAGCTCACTCATGTACCAATGATTTCATTTCAATTTTATAAAGGCACTAAGATAATATATTAATTGGTCATCTATTTATGTAATGTTTTATATATACCGTAAAAATGATGTAATGTCTTTGTACATCAAGACAAGGTTGTTTTACCAAGCCAACAAAGATGAGGTTTACCAGTCATATCATTCCCGACCCAAACCAAAAATGGTTAACCAAACATCATTATCTCAAATGACATGATTATTGAGTTATTATCCATCAGTGCATTTGGTTTTCACACTATATGCAAAAAAATGGTGAACCTGGTGTGGATCTCTCAAATAAAGAATGATCAGTTAATCAAACATCAAACCACGTTGTTTTTTATATCCTAAATAAAAATATGACAATAACGAAATAAATATTACAGCTGATGCTTTATAAATGGGGTTCCCATAAATTAATCCATCCTCTCTTTGATAATTCCAAGCAGGAAGAATGGTCGAATAAGAAATAAAAGGAAAATTATGTTGACCCCAAATATATGATTTAGCATATCATGCATGTGATATTACAATAATTGGTATCCTTTTTCCTTATAGTGTGCATGACTAAAAATGATACTCTAATTAAAAATATCGTAATCCAATACAACATATTAATCATTTAGTGACTTTTTTGGTAAATAACATATGGCTGAAAACCCTGTGGTTCACAAAATGAACTCAACCTCCATATATCTCCAAAACCTGGTTAAAAAAACAATGATCTAGGGGTACCACCGATATAGTACAATCCTTACCCTCAAAGACACAAGAGAGGGTCTTCAATTATAGGAACTGATGATTCTTCACTACCCATTGAGAGATGAAGCTAAGCCAATGGCCCTTGTTGCCACAACAAACTGCTTTGGAAGATTACCCACCATTCCCCTATCGAGGGTTCCACCCAACATGCTTCCACCTTTGATGCCTTTGTACATGCATCAAGGAAGACACATCATGCGAGGAAGAAACTGGATATACAGGAGTGGGATCATACCTGCACCCTCACTGATAATGGATGATGACATATTCTAGTAGTAACCAGTTAGATGTCTAATATTCTTTCTCACTCGGATCTGGTCGGTGAACATATTACCCTAGAATTCATGGGGGAGGTTCATATCCCTAACCCCATGCACGAAGTCCATTAGAATATTCCAATGGAATAAGGAGGATAAAAGTGGGTTCATATCGCTGATTCTATCCAAGATATATACCAGTATATATTTGAGATATAAAATTGTTAGGATTACATTCCTATACATACTCTTCTAAAATGCCAATTCATCTTAAAAAAAGATAAAGAGATCCTATTACATATTCAGTAACTAGTAAAAATATTGGGATAAGGGCATAATCTTATCCCTATATCTTGGATAACATAAAATTTGAATCATTGTGAACAAGTATATGAACTGGAGAGAGATCGCATTCTTACTCCCGTCAAAGAGGATTATTAATATATTCTAACAATAGAAAAGGAATCAGACTAGGTTCATTCTCCTGTTATAACTAGGGATCACCTGGAAGGAGTTGTACATGCCTCTGGATAAGGGAACATTTCTATCAAAAAAATATGTTAGAATATTAAAATGTCTAAGGATTGATCTCATATCCCCATTCTTTTTGGTCCTCACAAAGTTATAGGAAAACATTCCCTTTAATTAGCTAAAAGTCTTGTCGAAGAAGTCTAGCGACATACTCTAAAGTCCCAGGATTGGGTTTATATTCTCATTCTATCTTGAGATAACAAATTGAGAATGGAATTTTTTTTGGGATGGGTTCATATTTCTACTAAAAAAATTCCATGCATATTCTAGCATATGATGGAATCTAGGTGGATATTCCTACTTCTGCCAAAGCACGAATACACCAACATAATTATGAGGAAATACATGAGGGAGATCGTATCCCTTCTCCCATTATGGAGGTCCATTAGAATACTAAAATGTAGAATGAATATACAGAATGTGATCATATTTTTCGTCAAACAGGGGCTCACCAGGTGAGAGAATTACATGCCTCGGGGCAGGCTAATATTCATAAAACAAAATACTAGAGACATATACAAAAGGTTCAGGATCACCCTAATAATATCACTCTAACCAGGTGAGAATGGAACATGCCTCAAGATAAGATCATATTACAGTAAAAAATGATGTTTCTTAGAGGAATATTCTTTTAGCTTCTTAGAAGAGGGATCATATTCTCACATTATCATACAATTATAATAATGTTTGGGAAACCATCATAAAATAGGCTCATATCGATGCACAAATCCAATAGTTAAGTCAAAATATTCAAACCACAACATAGTATGTGACCCATAATTATAATGTACTTAATTATGGTGTCCTTGAAGTAATTCTACACACATTTTTAACAAAAAAAGGGTCAATCAAATCTTCAACCAAAGTAGAATATGATCATTAAAGTGATAATTCTCCTCGTGGTAGGGAGGAAATTGATCACAGGGACTCTACTCCTAGTATCCACCATGGTCAACATCCCCATAGTTATATCACTCATGGATAAGAAAAACCTACCCTTTCTTAGACACCATCATATAGAGATGTGTTTAAAACATAAACACCTTAATATATAGAGGTTCTCAAAAAAATTAAATCATTCACATATAGCTCCCCATAAACTTCAAGCATCACTCCACTCAAGTTAGCAGCATACCCTTTGAATAAAATTCTATGGTCTGACTGGATGGAGGCTTGTAAGTCCGATGAAGTGGGGGAAGAAATTGACATATGTAGAGAATTATCTAAAAACAACCTCCCCATCATGTTTTGACCCCTCACCACTTCGGATTATGAGGTCCTAGATGATCTATAAGAGGATTTAATAACTTATCTATGCTAAAATATTTGGGATAATCCTCAATAATTAAAGGCTAAACATATATAGTATAGAGGATATGAGTATCACATTCAACTCATTAATACTCTCTATTTTCAATTGGATATGGAAACTTTTTCTATAGCCCCAAACTCATGAGTGGATGAGCATGAGAAATTCCTACACAATGTTTCTTACCATATAAAATCAACCCTCATTTGAATTATTTTTTGAGCATATCCATGTGTTCATAATTTTGGAAGTGTGAATTAAGTATAATTTCACTTCATTATGTCCCCAAGATTGTATAACCCTTCATGTACAGCTTCATGTAATGTTATAGACTCTAGAGAAATTAGAAGGTTAGGTAATGTTCCAGTTTTTTAGTCACTACAATAGAGTTCCCCTACTTTAATGATGCTTAGAAATCATGGAAGAAGGAATATGAAACACAACATGACTTTTAACTAGGTCCCATAAAGCAACAAGAACACATTTTATACATAGAGATTGATGTTATGATCACCCATAAAACTTCCCTTAAAGAATTGTTCTCATCATGGGCTTCGATCTCACCAAGATCCTATGAAAGTATAGTTGTGGCGCAACAAATGGTCGGTAGTATAAGCTTCCATAATAGAAATCTAAGAGAGAACCCACCCTTTGGGGTTGGGATAATATCTACCACTATGATCACCACATAGATCAGCAATATATCCAAAAGGATTTAGGATATATTGACAATAACTAAAAAAACTCCCCAACCCCCCAGGCTAGGGGAATTTTTATCTCAATCACCATTTTTGAGTTCATCATTCCCTAAGAGGGTCATGTGGGAATAAACCATGATTCTCGATCAACCCCATGCCACAGGAAAAGGGGAATTTATATATCAATTTATGTCTCATGAGTCATTGAATCCCCAATAGGAATATTTGGATCATCAAAAATAGGATCACTCAATGCCAATTGTGGCCATAAATATTTTGTTAAGTCCACTAGGTCAAATACCCTGGGGGGTGAATCAGGTTAGGAAATATTACCACTAATTCCCCTTCAGATCTTGTTTAATCATTAAACAAAACACAATTCTCTCTTTCCCTTGAAGAAATATATAAAGATAAATTAAATCATTTAGAGGGAACAATGATTTTTACATGGTTCACCCTCACTAGGTTACATACAAGGAGAATACAACGAAGATGTGCCAATGTACCAAATACACTAAATTTCAATTCCAATTAGAAGGTTTAGGCAAGATATTCTATGTCGAAGATCACTGCCTCTACAATGTTTAGGGTCAAGTCACCATATTCTCAAGGGGCACTCCCTATGTCACTTCCTCTAGCTCACTGCCTATGGGAAGGATCACCATCTTCCTATTCCTCTAATCACATCTCTGGAATGGGATCCAAACAAAATTTATGAACTTATAGGTCCCTTAATTTGCAAGAAATAACACATCCTCAATTTTGGTAGATTCTCTATTTAAGTCCCTTATACCCGTAGATGAAATCTACATTTTTGCATATTGTTAGGTTAGAGGAAATTGATTTTGAAAACTATTTTAGAGTTTTTAAAGATTCCTTGATTCTTTCGTAAACCACCTAGATTCCTCCACATACCACCATTCTAACTCCACATACTAGGTAGCGGGTATGGAATGTAGATTTACTTTTCTGCATAGTACCTACGCTTCCTTAAACTAACCCTCTTCATAGATCACTTTTCCTCTACTTTTGCGTACCACCATTAATTCGCGGACTATCTCCACTTCCATGAACTATCCTCATCAGTGGAATTTATCTTCTTTTGTGGAGCTACGTTTCCACATACTGTGTGTTCCTCTTCCACATACCACATCTTTCTCTTCCACATACTTTGTTCTTTACAGGTTATAATTTCCTACAAAAACCATCAACAGAATTGCTTCTATGGGAACCACTTAATATAAATCTCCCTTGAAAACTTTCTTTAGATTTAACCATATCTTTGGATAAATGATTTTCTCCAATCAAATTTTCTCCACCTATTAATGGGATTATCCCTCCTTATAAAGGAAAATAGAGTCTCAAAATATGCTAATCCAATATTATAAAAATCATCAATGTGGTTCATCCTTCACCGCATACCCCTTCTACTACCACAAATTGATCTTCCCTGTATAGTCCTCATACCACTTCTATTACTTCATGGTGGCCAAATCACCGTACCATTTTTGAGAGAGATGCCCTTAACGGCATCTCAAATCACCAACACGTTTCTGTGAATGACACACAAAACATACAGAGAGGACACCTTTAGGGTTTTTTTACCCAACACAATCCACATCCCATAGTACTAGGAGCATATTCATTATCAGCATCACCATATAGAGAGTTATTACTCTCCTTTTTTGGAGGGAAAATAAAATTTCAACATCCCAGATATTCCTCCCACCACAAGAAAAAACATCTATTGGTTGAGACCCATTCATCAATCATGTCCAGAAAATTTTCCAAGGTCACTACACATAGGCTAATACAAGAGAATCATACAGAGAAGGAGATCAATCCCATTCGGGATCACATGCCAACATGGACCAAATTGGCGAGGAGTTCAAAAAAAACCCATGATAAAGGAAGTACATAACCAGAATGTTATGTCGGATATAATAGAACAACCACCACTTATCAATATACCTCTATGAATGTCACCACTGTAAATATGAAATATATTTTAGATTTGGATTCAAATGTAGAGGGTGTGAACATGTATAACATGACTTGAGGGGAGGGTGATTTGGATACAGAAACATAGGTTTCATGCACCTGGAACCAAAGAAGGCTAAAAACCCTAGTGCCTGTAAATACTAACTTTACACCTCCCTAGAAGAAAACTTCTAAAGAAAATGGGAAATTTATGGATGCATATCGGTCACCAACATAACTAATAAAAGTTCCTTTCATGAAGTACAGTTGTCACGATATGTGGTTGAGGTAAAAATACATAGACAACTCAATGAGAAGCTACTTAGGGGAAATATTCCCATCAGGTATCGTTTCCAGACAAAGATGAATATCATCCCTTCTATTGCCAATCTACTATCAAGAGTAGTACCTGGGAATATAAATGGGTATAGATCTAGAACATCAGTCTATATATATGAAGAAGTGGAAAATGATCATGAATTCCCACCAAGGTAGAAAAAAACTATCCCTTTCCATGGTGATCATTCAGCCTTAGGTCAAATTGAGAATTAGTAGGAGATGATTGTGAGGCCACCTCATCAACCCACACCCTCTCTCTATTGATAGAAGGCGGATTAGAAAATTGTACCCCTATAGGTACATAACTTCACTATGTTTATAACAACTCAAATGAAATCCATGGAAGGGATACATGAACCTATGAAGCCCTATATAAACGCCTATCCTAAATTGGTGGTTGAAAATTTACCTCCACCCAATTTATACTGTTCTACCTTCTCTACCTCTTTTGGTATAGGTAACCCCTAAAAAAATATCACTCCTTTTTTATCCTGATGCGGTCCAATGATGGTCCCTTGAGATCAACAGGATTCAACAAAGCATAAGTGTTTTGTATAGATGTTTATAGGGATATAATTCGTTTGGTAAAGTAGTTCTATAGAAGAATCCAATACAGGTTGTAAATACCGTGATCATCAATTCCTTTATCAGTATAGCTCCACAATGAGGAAAATGAAAATTATTGACCAATAAAAAATTAAAAAATTTGAAAAAGTGAGGGTGTCATAATTAATAGCCACGTAGAAGGGCTTAACCTATTCAATCATATTCTCTCTCTCACTGTACTAACTACTGGAACTATGTACTGAAAATATTCAGGATGAGACTAAAACACCTTTGACCCAAATGAAGTATCTAGGTGTATTTCGTGAGTTTGCAGAAACATAGAAAAATCTCAAAGAGACTATTCAATGAACCTGACCCAAATATTGAATCATTCCTTCAGAATAGGGAAAAGGGATAGGAAACTCAAAATCTATAGATGTCCCTCTCAAGATAACATCAATTCCCATCTAAGAACCTAGGTAGGTATTGAACTGGTTGGTGCCTCCTGTTAAGAAGCGATAACTACAGAATCTCCCTCGATCAGAACCATAAAGAAATAAGGGTCACCCATGATTTTAGGAACAAATGAATAAAAAATACTAAATCCATAATGAATAAGTCCCCTATTATTTTACATCATCCATGGATAATAACCTATTTAGGATTCCACGGCCTAGTAATGCTAATGAGTTCAACCTCACCAAACATTCCAAATACTTCCCTTTCCAAAGTAGAATGGGTCATAATATCCAATATTGCTTCATATTCGAATACATACTTCAAGGAATGTTTGATTATGGATAGGAGGAGTTAAAAAAATCCCTAGAGTAGGTGTTCTGAACAACAATTTACCAAGTAAAATAAGATGGTGATAGATATAATGTCTTATAGATATGTGAGTAGAATATTCACAAATGGATTACTAAAAAATAGTTCATTGATCTCATGCCGCCCTAAGAGAATAGCTGCACAGAACATCAATAGTTTCACTACATAAGACATATACATCCAACATGTCTCCAAAAAGTGGGTGCGACAATCAAAATTAGGAAGAAACAGACGAGGAAGAGTTGTTTTCTACTCAAAATCAAGCTCTAGCTCTTATATTTCTTCCATGAAACATCTAAATCATGGTAACCACCCCATAAAATGAAACCATCATCTAATGAAGTGATCATATTTGGTTATTTGAATGTGATAAACTTATAATATCCCGTATTTAATGATTAATATGCTTTAGAATTTGAGTTTTTTGCACATAACTGGGAACATGAGGCCTCATGCACAGGAACTAAGGATACATGATATATCATGGATGTGATCGGACATAATATTTATGTCGCATCACCACCAAGGACATATATATAGATGAGACCTATGGAAAGTCACTCCACCGAGACCAACAGATGTATGGAGGTGTCTTAAACCCTTCCAATGGTCATCCACACCAAATTTTCTTTCATGATCGCCTTGTTGGGATAAGATTATTTGATCATCCTAGTCAATAGGGAGGGCTAACATGGCATATGCTGTAGAAAGTAGAAAATACCACAACCTATAAATAATAATCAATCCCATCTACATAAAATTCCTCTCTTCCTTATCCAAATACCCAAGAGAACCCCCACCTCAGGAATCCATGACCTTCAGCACAAAAGTATGAAATTATGAGCTAGTTGGTGGTTTTTGTAGCTAATCTATCAATCCTTGATGTGCTTCATCTTTCAAAAGAGCTCATAGAGGCACTCATAAAATAATTCTAATGACTACTTGAATTTGAGATATAAGTATCTTCATATGAGGTCCATAAATTGTAGATGATGTTAGAAAAATTATATATTTCCATCTCATTAATATAGAATGATCAAGAATAGGTTATCCATGGGAACATCATACCTCTGTATGTTCAAGTAGGACCCCATAATGTCAACATCTAAAGGGATATTATTAATAATTTCTCCAGAATCATTCCCATCCTTATTCTAACCCTATGATGTTTTTGATATAAATAAGGGGATTTTTTCCATAAATCTAACCATTAAAGGGTATGATAAGTGTGATAAAAGAGCTCTTAGGAAGATCAAACTCAAAACTCAGTTTGGGAGCCCACATATAAGGATGATTTTGTGGTTATCCAGCATGACACCATATACAATGTACTACTCAGAAGGTCCTCACCCCATAGACTTATGGTGGTACCATTAACATTCCATAAAATTATGAAATACCCTATCGATGGAATGGTCAAAATACTACATGGTGACAGTTCCCACTTTGTGATCTGTGAAGCCACATATACTGAAGAATGTTTCTAAAAAAATGGAGGAAAAAAACCGATGATGTATGATTATATACAGGTTCCAACTCCCAATCACTTGGTAAAATCCCCTTAGAATCCTTGGAATATGCTCGATAGAGATTATATGGTCCCCATAAATATAGTTGAGATGATTGAAATGGTGCTACATATCCAATATCCTTCTGTCCGAAGTGATAATGTAAAAGATAATTAGGTCTTATATCTCTCTACAATGAATGAGGTTGTAGGGGATGATAGTGTCTCTTCTCATGGACTCCCCCACCCTAAAAGTGACAAAAAATCCCCTGGTAACCTTTTTTGTTTAAAGGGGTATCTGATGACTCATAACTGGAATAAGATGAATATGACCTTAGGAACTCCCCTCCCGCATTCAAGGAAGGTGGCTCCACCACCATTAATGAGCTCAGATAGACAATTATGGGAATAAAAGAATACACATAGTATATATCAATTAGTTCCTATATAAACCACAAAAAGAAAGATATGTACATTACATTTATAAAGTAGTGCTAATATGTATTCCCTTGTAACTATACCAAAATGCCTTGACTGAATATAGATGAGGATACACACCATCTCGACCAACCCGATGAGCATCGAGCCTTCATGCAGGAAACCATGGTGATGAACCCCACTCATGACACAAATTTAGAGGTGGAAGGTGAAAATTGGTCTAATCAAACTTTTTTTAGAAGTAAAATTCAAAAAATGGCTCGCTAACATTGTCCTTATCAAAAAAAAGGAATATTAGGGTATATATTGATTTTAGAGACCTTAATCAACACTACCCAAAGGATGATTTCCCACAACTGATCTTATAACTCTTTATCGATGCAACTACTGGATTCTAAGACATATTCTTCATAGAATGATATTTAGGGTACAACCAAATAGAAATTGCATCTAAGGATGGGGAAGAAAATAACATTCAAGTTCCTCAAGGGATATTCTACTATCAGGTTATTCCCATTTTCCTAAGGAATTTCGGCAATATATACCAATGCACCTCACATCATATCTGTAAGCCATTACTAAGAAGGATAGAAAATTTTTATGTCAAATCCATGATTTGTTAAATTCCTACAATGATGTGATCACGTCATATATCTTCAAATGATCGTTAAAAAACTACAACAACACAATATGAATATGAATATACTGAAATTCAATTTTGGGATAACATCAATAAATTTCTTTGGCTTTGTGTCATTCCACCATGGCATCAAGGTTGACCTAGAGAAGACTAGTTCTATTTTAGTAATGACACCCCCAAAAAATCTCAAAGAAATGAGGGTAGTCTAATGGAACCTCACATACATTTGCCATTTCATATCCAAATTGGCTAGAAAATATCTCCACCTCACCAGGATAATAAAGAAGGGAATCTCTTATCAATGCGATGATTAACTACAAGAAGACTTCAAAAGTCTCAAGCAGTATCTACTGAACCCACCGGTTTTTATGCTTTAGGTGGAAGGTAGGCCACTCATCTTGTATGTGGATTCCATGGAACACTCATAGGGTTTCTTCCTAACATTTAAAAGTTATGCGGGGAGTGAGAAAACTTTAGAAAAAATTAGAAGGACAATTCTAGGTACTGGGACAAAATAGTCAGATGTCGAGAAGAATTTCCTTGCACTCATCTTCATAGTGCAAAAGGAGATTCATTACTTATAGTTCCAAAAAAGTCAATCTTATCTCTCATATCAATATACTCAAGTACATCCATGGACACCCTATGTGTACTAGGAACTTGGAATAATGTGGGGCCATTTTACAGAAATACTACATTCAATTCATAGCACAAAATTCAGTATAGGGGAATTCCCTAACTGATTTCCTCATAGCACAACCTACCTCAATGAATAAAATAATGGACACTGATATTCTTGATGAGGAGGTATTATATTCCCATGACACTCCCCAAACATGGAATATATATTTTTATGGTGCATCCCAAAGTCTAATTGGTAAAATTATGGAAAACCTAAGGCTTAATCGGGTTGGTTTTGGGATTGTATTTTCCTCTCCAGAAAAAGAAGTTTTTTCATAATATTTCTCACTATCCACAGGCTACAAGAATAATGAGGTATAATAAAAGAACCCTCATCTCCAGGTTCGAACTTTTCCTAGAGGTCAAAATATCCCACATGAATATTAAAGGGTATCAATAACTAGTGATAAATCATATCAATGGAAAATAAACCCTCAAAAAGATATAATTGGCCCCCTCACTAGCTACATCAGGGGATTGATGAAAAATTTTCCATTTGATCCCACATTGCATCATGTTCCCCGATCATAAAATGATCATTCCAATGCATTGGACAATGTGGCCATAGTCTTGGATGACCCAGATCAGGATGACTCAATCTTCCGCATCACAAATCTAATAATGGACTTGTCGATCATCGTATGTGATATGAAAGAAAACAATCAGGTCAACACCACCCTAGAGCGTGATGAAAAGGTAACTCTCCCTAGATTGATGGAGACAATATAAAATTATCTCTAAAACAGGACTCTCCCAACCAGTTGAGTAAGAAGGGAATATATTCAACACCTTCCAACAAACATTAAACTGCAACATGGTCTAAATGAGAAAAAAATCCCTCTAAAAGTGAGGGTTTGATGGAATCCTCCTCAGATACATATCATAAGGAGATATTTTCACTATCATGGAAGAAGTATTTAAAGGGTATTATGATGCCCATAGATCTAGGACTTTGATCTCCCACTAAATCATGATTTTTGGATATTATTCGAAAAACCTCATAAAAGAATGTGTGGAATTCTCCAATAAATTTCAAGCATTCCAAATCCATGAATAATTAATCCATTAACCCCTATAATTACTACATTAAACTAAATATTCAAATCTATTTTTCATTTGAGGAATTGATATTGTGTGTACATATCCTCGATCCACAACTAAGTAGTTCAAGTAAATTTTTACTGCTACTTACTTCTATTCCAAATGGATTGAGATGATACCCCTCAAAAAAGTTGGGGCGAAGAACATTATCAGTTTCATAAAGTCCCATATCATCACCATATTTGAATTCCCTCACACAATATTAATGGAAAATGACACCAACTTCTGTTATATGGAGTTGTAGAAAATATAAAAAGAGTAAAATATATAGTAAAATCAATCATCATTCTAACAAGTATCTGAAAATGGACATATAGAGTCCTTCAATAAGACTCTATGAAATATAATCCAGAAGATGGTGACTAAAGATAACAAGTCTTGGCCATACAAGCTCTGACATATATTATCATCTTATAGTACCACCACACGTACTGCTACACAAGAAACACAACACACATTGGTGCATCGAATTGGGGTAGTGTTACCCATATAATTCAAGCTTCCTTTTCTCTGAATATCCATTTTTGGAAGACTTTCCGATAATGAGGAGTCGTAGAAGCTGCTGGATGAATTAGAGAAGATCAATGAGAATAGTTTGTGTACACTACAAAACCTGGAGGTCCATCATAATCATATCACACGATCCTTTAACAAAATGGTTTTCCTCTATTTATTCTATAAGGAGAACAAATATTGGCTCTGATAACCCCAATTATACCTGGGAAGAAGCCACCAAAGTTAAAACCTAGATGAGACTGGCCTTTTATCATAAAAATGGTCCATCACAATAGAACTTAATCATTGGACACCATGGATAGAGATAATGTCACACCCCCCACCAATGAGATATTTATCAACAAATACATGGTATATCTTTCATCAAGCATCTCTCAACCTGGTAGTAAAATAATAAACTATGCATTGCCCCAAGTCATAAAAAAGGATTTAAACTGCATGATGTCTCACATCCAAACATCATAGATTTAAATTGTATGGACTCATCCTGATTTCATGATGTTAAATGACACAAGTTTATCCTGGTCACATGGGGTTAAATTATACCAACTCATCCTAGATGTATGATGTTAAATTACACATGTATGTACTTACCAAAATACATTACACTACATGGCTAAATTCCTCACTGCATGATGTTAAACTTCATGGAAATAATGCTAAGAACTATGTGAGGATAAGTTCCAATAATCATAGGATATATAGGGATTCATGAACCTCTAGTCATGGGCCCATACACAACATTAATTTTCTTTTTTGATGGGCGGTCCATGTACTTTCCACATTACATTAAACTGCATAGGTTTTCTAGAACTATGTACAACTTGATTCACATTTTTAAAGAGATATATAGGGATTCATCATCCTATATCTTGGGATGGACACCACATGATGAAAATACCATTTCCATATCCTTAACAATATTTTCATAATAAAGAGAACCCTTTCTATTCCTTGTTTATCAAAATGAGATTAACTCATATGAGATTATAAATTTTAGTAAGGGATTACCCGCCCAAACAAGGCCTATAAACTCAGGATAGGATCATCATTTTCATGAATACAATACCATAAAATACATACCATGAGTCTTTAACAAAAGAAATTAAACTTCATAGTTGATTTCCGTTAAAAGACATAAAAATGAACATTCTTGTAGACCTCACCAGAGAGGACCATGATTTTTGGTGTTTTCCCCCTACCACACCTACATTCAGGATCCACATGGGACTTGATTCCTAATGACACATGATATGTAGTGATTCCCATATCATCAATCTTGGGTCCAATCCCAACAATTTTTTTCTCTTTCTTCTTATAGACCAAACCTGTGTAGGAAATAAATTCCTCAAGAACTATGTATTTATTGATTCCTATTACTATAGGATACATAGTGACACCCAGATATCCTATATTGGTTCAAGCTACAAAAATTAATGAAAAAAATGTTTGCCTCTTTGTATGGGTCGGACCTAAATTGGAAGTTTCTTATTCAAGAACAATTTATGGCTTGATAATTATAATAAAATGATATTCAGTGACACCTAGATCACCAATACTAGGCCCATCCGCAAAATGAATGAAATTAAACCCCAAATACATAGGGATTTGGTCAAAAAAACTCATTTTTCGTATGTACAATCTTGATATGCATGCTGTTTTATTGTTTACAAAATATGTCATGTATGAAGTTTTCACATCAGTCCCCACATACTTACAACATGATGATAAAATTAATGGCAGACATCTAAGTTTCATGAAAACTACATAACCAAAAATCTCCTTACTCTGCGATGATAAAATTCCCAACAAATTTCCTTATCGCATGATTTAAAACTACATAGAAAATATCCCCAATAAATGAAAATAATCTATGCATGTTATCTTCTACTCTTCAACCATAATCAAAGTACTAAAAGAGACTTACCTCAGTTATCCAGAGTACATGGAACATCAGAAATCTTTCAAAGCACCTCAATCTATAAACCACACTTCATGTCTCGATTTCTCCAAGTTATGAAAACATTTCAATGCCCTTGGAGTGAATTAAATGCTTCAAGAGACCCTTTTTTAGAATATTCATGTTTGTATATGGCTTCTACATATGTTCATATGACCTCCAACCAAATTCATCACTTTGAAAAAATGTATTTCTGATCCTTGTGATCCCTGACATCACCATGGTGGATATCAACACCCAAGTGAAATCTAAACCAATCCTTGTATGATTTTACAATATCATTATTCATGACCAAAGAACCTCAATCCATGGATTATAAAATTTTAATTTCCTAGTCAGAAAGATGTTGGTGGTACTATTGACCCTACGTATCATAATTGGGCTATTGTGTATCATCCTCCATATTAGGTCCATTCACATCATGAACATAAACTGCTTTCACTTTGGTTAAATATGTACAAAATAAAAATCTAGTCTATTATTGTCCAACTCAAAATACCTTAAATTTCTAGATAAAGAGACTCGAAAAATTTCAGGTTTAAAACACACAAAGGAATTTATGAGAAAACGTCAAGTTTTATATCTCAAAACTCTTCATCTCCAATTTTTAGAAAAAAATTATTTCAAAAATGAATAAGGAAAACAACTAATAGGGTCTACTTTGTAGCCCTAGTGAAAGAAAATATATGCTTGATAGAACCCCTAGTCCAAAAGAAGTTATATTAATGGTTTTTCACATCCTCGTGTAATGAGAATATATTCATTAGGTGGTGAAAAAACTTTTAGGGTGCTCAAAATCTTCTTGGATATTACACTTTCAACAAATCACACTTCATGAATTGTGTGCCTTGAATTGATGCAACCTTCCATAGTCCCAAGAAAAGACACCCGACCTAAAGGGACCCTTTGATTTAATATGCATGTATTACTATGGCTACTTAATATTCCCTTATGGTCGTCGACCAAATATGTCCTTATGAAAAAAAGGATTTCAGATCCCCATGAGCCCTGACATCACTATAGAAGTGTAACGACCCGAATCCGGAGCCCCTCCACTGGTGCCCCGTACCCAGTTCGCCACATGACCTCAAGCGTGTTTCCCCAAATGCAAGAAGCTTCCGACTAGCAGTGAGGGCCTTGGTGAGTCGGTGGGGGAAACTATACCCTCATTCGGTAAAGTATACAGCGGAAGAACAACCAGACACAATAGTGGAAACAATAAACAGCATACAACAACTGAACTGAGCAGCGGAATCTATGTATAAAATAATGATGATGCAACATGGTATATATGTCTATGAAAACCAGTAAACAAACCAACGTGCTGAAGTAAAACTGAAAAATAAAGTTCAAAAGAAAACAAAGTAAACTCCTCAGCATCACAAGCCACGGCTCGGTCCCATGCTCTCCAACTCCAGTGAAATCAAGAACCTAAAGTAGAAGGGAAATTTCCCTTATCTACACCTGCAACAACATAGTCTGCTTGGTCCCAAAAGCATGGACCAAACAGGGTGTGAGATACAATCCCAGTAGGAAATCACCCTAAGATTTGTGCCTAACAGTCAATGAATACATGGAAGTAAGAAAACAAGAAGCAGTAAACAGGAAATCACAAGTAGCTACAATCCACAGTTATAACAAAAAAAGTACACAAGTAAACAGCCAACAACAAGAAGGAAAAAAAGGTAACCCTCTGGGTAGCTCTCACAACCTAACCCCTATGGTTCAACCTATAAGTACTAGTAACCCTCTAGGAGGCACAAAAAGTCTCATCCCTCTGGTTCAACTATAAATAGACTCTCTGAGGAAGCAATCACCGTCAATTCCCCCTATAGTCTCATATCGTACTAAAGGCTTTCTGGGGAAGCACTCAACGTCTCATTCCCCCTGTGGCCCGAGTTGAGGAACTACAGACTCTCTGAGGAAGCACTCATCCCCAATTCCCCCTGTGGTCTCACATCATATTAAAAGACACTCTGGAGAATCCCTTACGTCAATTCTCTCTATGGTATGCTACACTAGGTACTCACAGTCCTGTATGGAAGTAAACAGGCTCAGCGCGCGTACATCGTCCAAGTAAACCTCAAGAACTACATTTCTATCAGTCTAAGGCTCAAAATCAATACAAAGCAACAGTTCCACTATCCTATAACCAGGCATGGAAACTAGAAAAATGCCAAACAAACAAAAAAAGCATGGAAACATCTAGAGTACAGTAAAAACTACCATATACACAAGAAAATACGTCAACTCAAGCAATCAAGCAAAGCAGGCAATACAATAAGGGAAAAATAGGAAAACAAATAATTCCCGTTCAAGGGAGTTTGTTCAATTAAACAAAATACTCATCGACTTTCTATATAAAGGAACAAACCACCTACCTTGATCCTAGGAGATCAATATACGTTAACAGTGACGAAATATTCCCCTTAGAACATTGTAGATCTGAGAAAACACACAAAACACTCAAACCACGATAACTCGAAAACAAGGAGGAATAAAAAAACAAAGCTCATGAAGAAGGAATAACTCACCACTACGATTCCAATGTAATCAACCGTGCTCGAATCGGAGAATGGATGAAGAGGCGGGAGCTCATCGAAGATTCAGTTGTAAAGGTCTCTATCGGGCAAACAAAACCTAAAAGAAGAGGCTTTTGTGCGTCAGGCGCGACCCCGGTTCATTTTGTGAAAAAACATTACACTGCCTGTACTTTTAGAGTATATGGAATATACTGGGTCCTTTCTGTACTCCACCAAAATCGGCCTCCACGTCACCCCTACACACCGTGTGTGTGGCCCGATGTGGACAGCACACGGTTTCAAGCTAGAGAAGAGTACATGACGTGTACTCAGGAAGTACACGGTGTGTACTTAAAAAATTTCCAGAAAGTTCATTTTTCTTAAAAACTCCAAAAAAGAAGAAAAACATACCTAAAACGAGGATCTGGGTTCTTACAAGAGGAACCCAACACCCATGTGTATTTTGGGTCATTCTCAGTATGATTGTCCCATGCCATCCTCATAACCTGATCACTATTGATTAGGATTTACAATATTTGTACCAAACTATCTGAGTGAATTCAACATCCTTGATGATACATCACAATGTTTTGTACCATTTCATAAAGAAGGATTTCAACACTCCATTCTTGAACCGTTAGTTTCCCACACCAAAAGATTCAAAATCATATTCCATAGGGCTCGGGCTTTAAAATATATGATCCAAACCTCCATAGGGTTATATAATTTTTTGGATAGGTTTCTTACCAATCCTAAACTCATCATCTTGATTTTTGAGTCTTCACAAATTTTCTTAGCCTTTAAAGACAAGTTGAAATTATATTTTTCTTGTAAATGATACCAATGCATAAGATCCTCAACCCACCATGTAGAGTAATATCCTTCATACAATAAAAGTTTCTTTAATTATTTTGATCCCAAAAAAAATTATGGCAGAACCTATCACCTTTGGGTGTTATGGTTCATCCACAGCAAGTCTTCCCTATCTCATCATCACTAACTCAAAATTTTGGGTTGTGACTTATGTAATCCATACTCCAATTATCCAGGTGGGCCTATAATCCCAAATATTTATTTATCAACCTATATTACCCCCATAAATATTCCACGAACCTTGGAAAGGATAACTGAAATCTAGAGACCATTTTCTTAACTATGAATGTATGAATATATTTCCTGAATATGATCCTATTGTCATTAACCAAATGCATCAATATACAAAAAGGGTTTTGGGACCTTGTGAGCCCTAGAAACACCATAGAAAAAATAAACACCTTAGTGTGTTTTGGGTCATTCCTGTTATGTATACACCATATTTCTTAATCTGTATTCAAGATAGGGATAAAATACCCTAAACTAAAGCAATATAAGATCCAAGATAAAAGAATCAAAACTAAACAAATATAATGCATGAGATAAAATAACCTAAACTAATGAAATAGAACTTATGAGGTAAAAACCCTAAACTATAATTATAGATTGTATTAGATAAAATACACTAAACTACTACAATATAAGGTGTCACGAACCAACCTGGGTCGAAACTAAACCGGTCACCCAAGCCGGTCGACGACATGGCCTGAGAGGCATTCCCAATCCTACTGGGCTGGAGACAAGCACCGGGGCATCAATAAGGGACAATTGGGAATGATTTCACCCCGTGAAAATGAATAAAGAAGTGAAAATGTCAAATATAGTGAAGTAAATAAATGGCCAAAAAGAAAAAATTAACAACAACAATAATAAACTAACCCGACCATGAACAAAACACCTCGCGGACCTGAGACTCGCTCACCCATTCACAACCAACTCTCTCCCAAGGCGAGCAAGCTTGAGTTGAACCTGCAACATAAAATAAAAATAGGAAAACGGTATAGGAGTGAGTATTAAAACTCAGTAGGCGTGCCCAACAAACCATTCCCAATGCACCATCTTTAAATAAAGAATTTAATAATTCTAGTTTTGAACTAATTTATATAAAATATTGGTTTCCACACACACCTTCATTTCTAAAAAAAGTAACAGTCTATTTCCCTTTTTAATTTATAGACTTGTTTAATGTTTGAAAGGAAAAGGTGCATTGCATTTTAAAACTTTTTTTGAAAACAATTTAGAAATCCAAATTTTAGTTGTTAGTCAAATCGAGAACCACACACAACTCCCAACACACACTAAGGGAAATGGAAAAGAAGTGGCACACATGGGACAACAACCGAACTAGACCTATCAATTGTCTTCCACATAAAAATAAACACTAAAGAAAACATGGGTTGAACCTTGGAGCTCATGAAAAATCTAGAACGTACCATACATGTGACTAATCTTAAAGGCATTCCTACTCTAAATGACATCATAATGCCCAAACACCCCGTTTTGCCCTACATGGCCTAACTGAGGGGCCCAATACCCTAGTAGTGTATAAAATGTACTAAGGGCCACTAGATAGTGCGTAATATAAACTAGTGCAGCAATCATTCTCAGAAGATTCAATTATTATGCCAGGTTATTATGTCAACATGTATAATAAAAATTAAAGGGGTGAGTCAACAAAGTCAATCAAGTAGATAAAACATCCCACACAACTCATGTAGTCAACGTACACCAAAGATCACCCATGAGTCTCCCCAAAGAGAGATCTCTAAAATAATTTATTTTGTTAAAGTCCCAAACAAGCCTTCACCAATTTTAAAGAAAATCCTCATTTCTGAAGAGATCCAAAATGCTTGCTCACGCTTCAAAAGAAATCATTTATCAATAAACCAGAACTACATTTGAAATTCTGTGAATTATGTTTAAAGAAAAAATGGGAATTCTCTCACTAATTGGATTCTGTTCAATAAGAAAATATTTCAAATGTCATGTATAAAATAAACGGCTCTTTTTACACCAAATAATCATTTAAAAATTAATTATCTTATATTATTTCCCATTTATAAAAATTAATAAAAAGTCAATCAATTAATAAATTCTAAATTTAAAGGTGAGTGATGTGGGGTACCTACCTCAACTCGCAGCTTGAACATGACAACACGACACGCCTCACACAAGCGCACAAGCATGCGCAAGTCGATGATCATGGTAATGCGGGGTTAACCCACCAACACGCTGCAATAAACATAAAACAACAAAGGTATATAAACATGGACATAAAACAATCCAAATGAATAGACAATGAAAAAACCAACTTGACATGTTTTCAACACACAAAACCCACCAAAACACTATTTACTAAACATTGTTAAAAACCATGAATTGTTTATAAAAAACCACACAATGCCAAAATAACTCACTAAACATTTTAAAGAGCCAACATACCGTTTTAAGAAAACACTTAGTGTGCACAATCAGGAGAAAAGTGCACGACACAATGAGATCAACATTTGAAAAACTTGTGTCTAAACACATTTTCAAAACCAGGCTTGCAACACCCACATTATTTAATAAATCATTTTAAAATTTATAAAATAATTTTAAAAAGTATTCCGTGACTTTAAACATATGAAACCATCTCAAGAATTATTTAATAAATTAAAAAAAACAATAACTATGATCAAGGGACATCGGGACTAATTAGGCCTTTGTATGCATGCCACGTCAAATTCAGACCAAAACTTTAAATAAAATAATTGTGCACTCAACATTAGTTCACATAAACAGGGTGCACAATATAAAATGCAACTAAATTATTTGAAAAACTAAATTTAGACTAACTAATTAATTAAATCATATACTAAACTAATTAAATAAAATTTAATCACTAGAAAAACACAAGAAAACAATAATTCAGTGAAAATGTAAATTTAAAGGTGACGCGCAAAGGATTCATATCTCAAATCCAATGCGTAACGAAAAAGCACGTTCAGAATCAGTCAAAATCACCATGCGCACCCCAAACGCACTCACATGACACAACGGGGAACGTCGTGGATGAGTCGAAACCAGAAGATAGTTAGGTGGTTTGTCAGTGAAGGGTGTGAACCAGTAGGGAGGTCATGAGGCGCCCCAACAGCACCGGCGAGGGGATCGACCAGATAATGGCGTGCGCTTGAGGGGTCTGCGTGTTTGGACAAGGGTGTGGGTGGTTTTTGCGCCAATATGAGGGCATGTGGTGGCTATAAAATGTTATCTAGGGGTAGCCGAAGGGTGTGGGGCAGCACTGAAAGTGCACATATAGGGAGGCAGGGGTGGCACTGGGTGTGGCTGATGGAGGGGTTGCCAGGACAAAGGGATCCTGCCAGGGCACCATCTGGGATGACCATATGGGGTGTGGGGTGTCTTGAGGGTGTCCATAGGAGGTGCTGATGTTGGGAACCGACAGGGGGAGGTTGGAAGCTTGTGAAAGGTGGAAGGGGGCACCGGTTGAGGACGAGTCGGCTGGGGGAGTCATGTAGAAGGTGCGAGAGGCAGCCTGCGCAGGAGGCTGGTCTGATGGCTGCTACAAGGTAGGGGCATAGTTCATGCGGCGCTGCTGCACAATGGAAGAAGGGGCATGGTGCTAGAGACCTGTGGGAAGCTGAGGTGCTGGCTGGGGATGAAATAGGAAGATGGCACGACTGAGGAGGTGGCATTGCGGGAGAGCCGAGTTGGGCAAGAGGCAGGTCTGGGTGCTGCTGTGAAAACAGGGGGCAGCCTGCTCAGGGAGAAGGAGAGGAGAGAGATAGGGGTGGTGTCATGAGAGAGAAGAGAAAAAAAAGAGAGAGAAAGGGAAGCGCAAGGGTTAGGCGGAAAATAGAATAGAAAAGAAGAAGAAAAAAACAAAACAAAACCAATAAATGGAATAAAATAAACCTTTATCTATAAAAATAACTCATAAAAATATTAATACGAAGAATACTAATAAGAATAATAATAAGAATAATAATAATAACATTAATCTATGATAATAATAATAATAAAATTAATGATAATAATATTATTAATACACCTAATAATAATAAAAACATCATTAATATTAATAATAATAATAATAATCATAATAATAATAATAAAATTAATAACCATTAAAATTTCAAACAACACAATAAATCACAACTTCACTTAATTTAAATTTTCTAAAGGCAGGTGAATTGTGGCAAGGCCCAAGAAGAGTCACGTGGGGTTTCCAAAACGTGCTCCGCCTGTGCACCCAACGACTTCAGCTGAAGAACATGCACTTTTTATCATAACTCAAAAGTATTTCATCTGGGACTCAACCCCGACCACAAAAAAAATTTAAAATATAATGAAAATTATAAAATAAAATAAAAGATAGGATGGGGTGTGACATAAGTTACATGTGAAAAGGACTTAAACTATGACACCACAGAGATATATTATGAAAGAATGGAAGATATTTTAATTCCTACCATATAGCCTTTTGGAAAATCAATCTATGCTTGCGAAGCATATGGGCTTTGGTGAGGGGAAGAACACCATACCGCCAGGGCATATATTCTACCCATTTTCTACTTTTCAAAACATGTAATCTCAATATGGATTAAATAAAAATATAAATGATTATTCTCTTGTTGGAGGAAATTCATGAGCATTTCTCAAGAAGAATCTATTAGAAATTCTAAATTTAATTCCATGAATTCATGTTTACTTGAAATTATGAAAGGTTTGATTTTCTATTGGTGATTCATATAATATCAAAGCATCAAAATGTCATTCACATAATAAATTAATGGAAAAAACACAACAACAAGATAATTTCATAAAATAAATTCATTAGCGTCATGAAAAAGTGAGGAAAATATGTATTTTAGAGTCTCTCCAAGAATTGTAATAAAACAGTGTGAATTTAACTATAATAGAATTTGATTGGATGAGATGCCATTGTTACCAAGGATTCATCGAGATGTTTCTATTGACCACGAAATTTCTACTCGAATTGCCTCTTGCGCTTCCACCCCAGTGTGGAGGGTCACAACTAAATTTGTAAACCACTAAATTCGTTTTTGGGAAGTTGTCAATGAGGATAATAAAACTGAGAGATCAGAACTCAGGTGGGCTATGAGTTCCTTATTCCTCTATATCCACATGGTTTAGATATCCATTTGGGTTTGAAAATTATATATAAACTGGAGGCTCTATTCTGATTCCTCCAAGGCCTCCTTCATCTACACATAAATGGGAGCCTAATCGTCAAAATAGAATAATATCTTCTCTTTGGTGGCCAAATCATGCTGAATCAGGATGATTTATTTCATATTTCTGCATATTGGATGGTGGTCAAAACCATCATCCATCAATTCATCAAAAATATAAGGAAGACAGACATCTTGTTCATAAAAAATTCCTAGAGGAGTCTTAGTAACCTAGGCATGAATCTACTACCAGATCAGTGTATTTAATTTCTAAGACTCTATGAATGATTGTTTAAGTTTGGTAGGAGGAGGAATAACTTATTGATAAGATACAAAAGAATGAGAAGAAGTGTCAGATTTTATTCACTCTACACGTGTATCGTCCATTTCTTGTGTCGGAGGAATAATTTCCTTAGTAGATTATATCCCACTATGGGGAAAGTCATCACTATAATGAGGTTTCTTACTTGAAGTCTCTCCAAAACCATCAGTAAAAGATATCATTACCTTGGATAGAGGGGTTGGTGAATCAAATGGATTATCTACATGAAGAATCAGCTAGCTTAACATACCATATTTTTAAGTTTCTACCCAACCCCAGGTATAATCTTAGGTATGGAAGGAATGAGAATTAGTGGGAAGATGAATGATATCAGTATTAGTATATTTAAAAGTAGACATCATCCAAAATTGGTGGATTACCCTAGGATGTTGCTCTCCTATTACCCTAGCCAAAATAATAGGGGAGACCCTTTTGGGGTAGCTGAAATGATGATTGAAATGAAAAAGAGTATCTAGATCACAAATGATATGGTCATCCATCCTAGCTACAAGAAACCTATCCTGAAGAGAGATCATATATGATATTTCATCAGGGGAACCAATTATGTTATCAACAATGAACCAATTTGGTATGGTATAAGTAGTGAAATAAAAGATTTTAGTTCAGTACAAAACATCTATAACCTCTTCATAACTCAGTGACATGGACCCAACCCCTGATTTGTTATGAAATCATGTATGAGATGAGGTATTAGGTATCCTAGTGGTGTTTTAATATTCATATCAATGTAAATGATCCGCTATCAATAAAAATAAATATTGTAAATGACCACTGATCTGGTATGTAACAATTCCTTGTGGAATGTAGACTAGGAGTTGGTAAATTCATGAAAGGAATGAAACCTCCAAATTAGGGTTTTTTCCTTCATATAGTTGTGCCTTTATCACCAATGTACAAAAATAGATCCCTAAAAGTGAATCCCTTGCTGGGAAAATACATCCATTAAAAAATAAGTAAATAAATCCCACCTACCTAAGGCTTAGAGATATCTCCAAGTTCACTCAGTATCCCAAGGATGTATAGTACCCAGCTTCAAAAATGGGCCAATATGAGAAATCACTATTGGAGTTATACAATTAATATAACTAATGGGGGCATATGGAATTCTTCAAAAATCCACAATGAAAATTGAAAATATATATCTAGTACCTGAAAAAGATAAGAGAGATAACATCAACACCTTCCTCATCATTTCCTTCAAAATGGTGATCATTTCCCACTCCCAATCAATAGTTTATATGTGATAATCCAAAAAATATACAGTAGGGAAGAAATCATCATACATATCTCTTAGAGTGTTATTAATTCCCCATTGGTATATGTCTTATATGTTGACACCCACTTCACCATTGAAAAAATGGAATGTGTTGGTACCATGTCACCAATGGATGATCAGTTTTAGAACAATACTATCAATAGATAATGAATTGGGAATTCCATAGATCTTCATAAATATGGACCCTTTATAACTAATGAGAGAACTCAATGAATATTTTTATGACCCAAAAGGTCCATTCCCATTCTGTATAGAAATTAACACCCAGACAAAGATCCCATTTTAGGATCTTTTCACCACCTACACTGTTTAGAGAAGAGGAAAATATTCTCGATTAATTTAGAGAAATAAGTTGATCAATGGAATCACAACCATCCAAAAACAAGGGATAGTTTTCCAACATATAAGAAAAAACATGAAGTTGAGATGTGACCAGATATCCTTCCATAGAAATTTGCATCTGAATATAGTGAGATGAAGTTGACACACATCAAAATGGAAGATTGAATTTTGAAGGAGGGATGAAAACATCTTATAGGAACTGAAACCAGTATAGTGGAAGCTACTGAGATTGAGGATAATATAAAAACTCATATGAGGGGAACCAACTCATAATATCATCATCATAATACACAAAATATAATGGTTCATTATTGCAGTTTCTAGAAATCATGTCCCTTTTATTGGTTGTAGTAGATAAACCTTAGAGAGAACCAAAATCCATCTGAATATAATTTGAATCTGTCAGATAGATAAAATAAAATATTATTTGAAGAAAGACTTTAAATTAGGGAAACATTATGATAATAACATGGATCCAAAATGGATTCATGAATTATATAAGTAATATGTGAATATCTTACCTCCCAAAGGTCTCATGGGTAGCGTAAACCCATAGGGCATTGAACAATCACATGACACCTCAAAGACTCATGATTGAGTGACATTGACATGGTTGGTTGAGCCACATGATAGTCAATAGATTGTAGGATCAATCCAAAAATACCCTTTTAAACCCTCAAGATGATTGAGAATCCTCCTGACCAATTTTTAATCAATTACAAAATTTTAGTTTGTAGTTGGTTTTAGAAGGTGCATGAGAAAAAGTAATATTGCTGATCAGTTCTTGAAAAAGTCGGATTGTGGTGAGGTCTCATGATCAGGTCTTGCAGAATGGTTTTTTAATAAGGTAACACAATTTGAGTAAGGAAATAGAAATCTAGAGGAATTATTATCCAGTGAAATTAATTGATCTTTTCCCCCATATTTATTGGGAATGTCACAAAATTCCAAGCATCACATGATAGAACAAGAATCACCCAAGACACCAATTCAATATAACACCAATGCCTGTGGATGGAATTTACATTCCTTATAATTGAGCCCTTATCTCAATGGATATTGCACATGAAGGGGGATGGAGGCATATTTTGATGCTCTCCAAATGAGCAATAAAAATTCATGAAGGAAGAAATACCACAAAATGGGAATTATTTTCCCCACAAAAGGAGAGGAAGGAGAAGGTGGATAAGGAACACGAATCACATAAACCACCAATAAATACACAATCACATCACTATTATAAGGTAATTAGAAGGAACTATGTGAAGTGCATAACCTGTGGAGGATACGTTGGAGCTCATTTTGACAGGACCTTATGCAATCGTAAAGGCACCTTGGACAACTAATGATTATGTAAAAACATACAAGACAATACACCCAGGACACACGGTTTGTCAACAAGTAGGAACATGAAAAGCCATCCAAAAATCCTTCCAAAATAGGAGGAAAATATCCAAACGGCGAGACCTCTTGTGATCATAAAATCCACAAGAATAATCATTGATGGAGAGAATGACTGTTCTAAACAACATCACAGAGAACTAGAGAGATATCCAACCTTTGTAAAATAGAACAAATAAAACAAAAATTAGGGAGGTGGGATCCTCTCACAATTTTCAAACATCAATTGATGCATCCTTGGAGATCTTTACGAAACTAGGAGACATTAGATACATGCCCGCCTCATCTCACAAAATCCCAATAACATGATATCCTCGTCACAGAAATAGCCTCAGGTATATCTAAGAGACCTTGCCCTCCCTATTTGTCTCCCAAAGGGAAAATGGATGGAATTACCAATGAAATCCTCAAACCTCTTTATAAGACCATTGTTGGCCATGCGATGCATCCCCAAGAGGTAGAGTAATTTTTTTTGACAATACTCATCAAAGGTTGCTTGATCCCTATGTTTTTTCAAATAAGAAAAGAAAATAATGTCGGGAAAGGAGAGTTCCTCTTGAATTAATAAAACTCTTGAGATTTTCAAAGGATGTCCATAACAAGATCTCATAATACCCCATGGAATGTTATTTTAGTCTAATTGAATCACCTTTAAAAGTCTTCCTTTCCTCATGGAATATCCCATACAAGGCTTAAAGCATCTTGTGAATGTCTCTCAGTAGGCACTCTGATCTTGCGAAGGCACATGGATGTATCATCAAAAAAATAGAACTCATTTGGCTTGATCGCATGATTAAAAAAAATCCCCATTAATTGTAAAAAAACATAGTAAAATAGGCATTGATGGGATTGTCTTGTGGTCAATCGAAATCTAGAGATTCCGCCAGAGTGATCCACGATAGGGACTCATGAAGACATGTGACATCAAATCCCTCAACCAGCTATAAACTATATTTTTTCAACATGCGGTGTGAAAAGAAAAGAATAACTTGAGTGAATATGACTATAAATACCCAACCCTAGAATGAAAAAGTCAGCACAAATATCTAAGAGGTGGATTCATCCAAACACCATAGTGGATTTCTTGGAGTTTCTAATCTCGGGAACAACAGGTTTTCCATCAGGTATGATATCAATGGAAAACTAGTGAAATCATGAAACATGTATAGGAACTTCAAATGACGACTCATATATCACACAAATAACTTCAGGTAGGATGCGCAAAAGACATCCCACACATATAGTAGATCACAGGAGACTTAATACAATTTAACACCGAAAAAATCTAATTCATTCTCAATATAATGTCTATAACTAATAATAAAAGATAATATAATTAAGAAAATAACATATATGATGATCCTAATGAACTATACATGGACCACATAGGTTATACGAAAATACTAGGAAATGTTTCCCATATCATGCGATGCTCATTTGACATACTATTTGGACGATGAAAAGTCCCATATACATGTCAAAATTAGTAAAATGGAACCCCTGGTCATTCCACCTAGGTCTCATGAATCCCTGTTGGCTCACCATTCAATCTTTGCAGTGTTCTTTAGGTATATCACCAGAACCATATGGAAACACCAGTTCAAGTCAGTTGAGTCTCACGGTAGCACCCGATTAGGTCAACTAGCTCAATTGACGCCCTCCAAGCAATCCAGCTAGGTCTCATGAAGCCCTCCATACATGTCAACCAAGACATGAGACACCCTATGAGATATTTCACACTAACACTTCTGATTCCCTCTATGTTTGTCAGCCATCTCTCATGATGACACTAAGGAAAGACATCTACATCATGTGGCACCCTTTAGATAGGTTATATGGGATCATGCAACAGTTATAGGGTCAGTCAAATAGGTCTCATGAAATCCTCCAGAGAAGATATACCTTATAAGGCGATGACCCTTAGACATTCCATACTGAATATGTGACTTCCTCTTAACAGTTTGGGTGGATCATGTGATTTCCATTGGACATGTCAGCCATACATCCACCAGCATGTCGATCATGAAATCAGGTCATGTCAAGTGGACAACAATGCATGTCATACTTGAAAGTATTATAGTTCAGTAAATGAATCCAAGGATTTTATGTCCCCATCCATCCTTAGTGTATAACCACTAAATATAAGAGAAGAACTATAAGTTAAGCTCGTATCATCAGTATAATTCGATATGTACCATATATAATGGAAACCTCTAAGTGTAATCCTCGATTAGCAGAACTATGATGACTATGATTCCTACAATAATGATGAATCATAGGAAACCTCTCTAAATATCAAGCTCTATATCTATCACACAAAGATAATTTCCAAAACATAAGTCCCCCATCAACAAGCAATGACATTGGTAATTTTTTATCTTTTATTTCCCATAATTATCATAACTAATGTGGGATTGGGGAGTTAAAATAATCATATCATTTTCATGATAAGAATATATCAGTTAAGGGAAACATTATAGTGTAATCCCTATTCAACCACATAATATGATATGTTCTGCGTATAAGGTCTATGTTAGTGTGTAAGCCCCGATAACTAAACTATGATTAATTAGATTTATTACCAAACTGGGATATGTAGGATGCCACTTTGAGGACTGGTATCCATATTAAACATCATTAAAGATTTCCCAATACATAAGTACCACATATATATATATATATTGAGATTGATTAATAATTACCCCTTGTATATCACACTAAAAAAATCTCACATGGGATTATAGTGTTGCACTAGTCATATCATTAGCATCATAAATTTCCAAGATCCAGGGAAATGTCAGTATGTAGTCCCCAATGAATGGCATGATATATTCACTTCCATATAAGATAACATACCTTGGGTCTAGACACAACGGTGTGACTGAACTACGAGAACATTCAATCAAGCAATAACTAGGAGATGTAGGACACCTCTCTAATGCCCGAGATAAAATAAGTATCCCACTTGGGTTTAAGTACCCTCATTTATCCAACATCTCAACCATAAATGCCCAATAATTCCAATGGGATAATCAACCTATCTCTTCAATCAGTGGAAAAAGAAACCAAATTAACTATTAAAAATAATATTCTCACTGTAATTTGAATATGTAAGGTGTCTCCCTAGGGATCGATGTTGAATATCTAGTTCCTCATAGCACTAATATATTTCATTTATGTATGATGTTAAATTGACTGGGTTTAACAAAATATTTTTTTTATTCCTACAATAACAAACATATGTAGGATTCCTCATAATAGATAAATATCCTCCTCAGAATATTATCTACCTCCCTTTATGGAAGTAAATTATGAATAACTTGTTTTTAAGTATTCACCACATAAAAAAACTATTACTTACTGGGAAACCAATGAATAAACTTAGATACATATAGATGGATTCACCAATGAGATATTTTCATTTTCCCATAAAATATATATAACCCTTTATCATTTTGTTTGGGTAATTTGTGTTGTATCTCAATTAGTAAAAGAATCAAAAAAATATCTCAAAATTGTCAGAGTCTTGAAGATGGAAACAATTCCCTCCAAAAGGGTGTGATGGGATTGAATTCCTATCATCTTGACCAATTCGAGTCCATAAGATCTATCGGGCCTGAAAACCCAGGTGTCCACCAGCCTTTGGAAAGTCGGTATGTACCCAGGTATGGATGGGGGAACCATTGAGTGATTCTGTTAAGATCAACAATGGAAACTGAATGTTAATGTTTATACATGAAATATACCCCCATAATCAATCATTTTTCCAAACCAATCCCACATCAATGTGGTTTCTTGGTTGTATTTTTTTTAATGAGAAACCGAGACTTAGGAAGAGTCAAAATTGGTTGTCAATAGAGCATGTCCAACATGAGTCCAAGAAAAATAGATCCAAGTGGTAGTAAGGCCCGAGGTATCCTATGGAATTTGTATCTAAGGATTAAACTGTTATAAGGTACCCACTACTATAATCATGTCACATGGAGTATAAATTTTAATGGAATCATATAGAATCTTGATCCAAGGATATCGTTCGGGGAGTTAATTACTATAATAAATTCATCATAAAATTCCATTTATCATTCCCAATAATTCACATTCTATAAGTTCATTCAACTCATTTTCACAATTTCTATAAAATAAATTTAATCAATCAACTAATTAAAAAACTTGTAACACATGGAATCCTAGGCATCAATTCTCTCATAATATCTCATTTAATTCAAATTTAGTTTAAAAATGACCCAAAATCATGTGGATATCTTAGACACACCTAGTGTAGTGGTTTAACATAGTGAAAATTCTTGTCATACCCTATGGGTGGCATAATATAATGCTAAATGGCCTCCTACCATAAAATTTACTAGTGGAAAACATAAATAGATTTTTGTTCATTTAATATTAGCGGTCAATTTGTTATAGGGGCATCAACGAATGTTTTAGAATTGGTTGTAATGGAAAAAATACTAATAAAACACCAAACCATAATTGAAAATTTATAAGTCACCTACCATATGACTGTATTCAAACACTCATCAAATATTGACCACAGATTTGGTATAAATCAGAATAAAAATGTAGAATAGATGAAAATCATGAAGATATGGAAGATTAATTTTCAGTAAAATAACTCTATCGATATGAAGAAAAATGGAGTGTGGAATAAGTAGAATTAATAACTTTCCAGTGTATATCCAACAATAAAAATGATTCATGAATCAGAGTCTAAATGGTGATGATCCATCAATCCCTAGATTCAGTTTAGGAGGATGCTCAATGGGAGGAGAAACACACCCTTCACACTGATGAATATAAACAGAAGTATGAGTTATAAATTTTTTACACAATACGGTAAAAATAGTAATTTTTTCTCAAAACATTGAGTCACATCATTTGGTTGCACGGTTGCCCAAACCTTGCACCAACGATGTGACATTAATTGTCCAAAGGATGACCCCACATAGTTCATTCACACGGTTTGGGAAAACATGAAAAAACCATAATTCACACATATTCTAAAACAAAAATAACTAAATGAATGGGCGTACATCCATATCTACATGGTTTAATCTAAGTTCTTGGCCCTATTATGGCCTCTAAAACTCCCCTTATATTTTACTCAGACCATGCGTCTTGGGTCGTGTGGTTTCTACTAACCATACAACCAATATGTATTTTCTAAAATACAAGGATTTGGGATCTAAAAAATACTTGGACACCCATGAAATTCCTATGATCTCATTGGAAACATACATTAGGTCAAAACTAAGGAGTTATATAAACACAAAAGTATTGGTACCTAGTATGAAAAAATTGGGATCTTACATATAACCAAATGAAAATTCTCCAAAAAACATTTATGGAAGTATATCAAGAAACATAATTTAAACATATAAATCATCAATAAATCCATTAATATAAATATTAATTAATGTTTTTGAGGTTTTAAAAATAAGGATTCATGGATAAAATTAATCATTTTTAGAAGATTTATTGACCACATGCTTCATTTTATTCCAATCCTTCTTTGTATTTTCAAAAGTGTAGGATTGATAATCCCATTAAATAATAGATTTTTGACTATTATTTTGTGCTAAATGACTCTAGATATTTGTATTCAAATATATTATTTTTAAATTGAAAATTTTATATTGAAAATGACATATGTGACATATTTCAAAATTTATAAGGTTATAAAAAACCATTTTTGTTACACTTCATATTCATTATCATGCTTTTATTTCTTACCAGGTAAATATATTTCATACATGTATAACAGGTTTATTAACATTGTGAACACCTTTTATACACTCTAAGAGAATGAATTATCTAATTAATATCTTATTGTGAAGATCATAAAAATAATAACAATAGAATGTGGATCAAAGATAACATCCATATAGGATATGGAACATATGAATATGTTGACTCTTGATGAGATTATTTTAACTATTATATAATATAAAAGTGGGTTGAAGATAGATTCTAAAAAATAGAAAAATAAGAATGGGATTAATTTTAAATAATCTATTGTGGAAGTAATTTATATAAAAGTTATGTCTCATGAAATTGATTCAAAATATTAAAAATATTAAAAAATGGTTAAATAAGATTTTGGTCAACTTAATTTTAAAATGAATGGGAAATAAATTTCTCAATTTGTGAAATAAATTAATAGATTTTTTTGGAAAGAATAATTTATGTTATAGATATACAATGAATAAGAAAGATAATGGTGAGAAGAAATATTATTCCATATTTATTTTCTATTAATGCAAGAGACCATGGAATATCATATCTCATTGTACAAGGTTGAAAATGAAGTAAACAAGATCAAAGAGAAATTATAAATGTAATGGAGATAAATTTTTAATTTTACAGACACATAGAGTTTTAGTGATATAGGAACATTATTTTATTGTTTTTAAAATGAATGAAGTTATAGTTAGCAAATTATTTTTCTCTACAATAATATTCAAAAAACAAAACAAATTTATATGGATAAGGTATCTATTTAATCCCTTGATAATTTTACTTTAAATAAAAATTTCCCAGATATTTTAGATGTGAAATTTAGTTCAATTTTTTATCAATTAAGAAAGGTTATTTTGTTAGATGATGGTGATAATATACCTTTATTTGAGGAAATTATTAGATATGTGACTCTTCTCAAGAAGAAGAATTATAATGTAATGAAAATTTGTTATCTTACTAATGTATAATGTGATAAATCTAATCATAATATATTTAAAATTATTTATATAATACATAAAATCATATTTATATTACATAATAAATATTTTTTTGGTCAACTAATGATGATATTAATTTGGTTGTGTAACAAAATTATAATATTTTTACTCTAAAATAACCTATATGTAATTTTACTTTTCTGATGGAAAATTTTGTTTAAGATTTTATATGGTTGAATCCATGTAAAATAAATTATGGAATATGATTCACTTTAGGAAATAAACATTCCCAATCAAATTACATTATCCCTAAAATTTTCTTTTATGTATAATATGTCAAAGGGGAGATCCCTGAAAGAAAATGATGTTACTTAAACAATTTTCAATATTTTTTTAGAAAATATAGTATTTCAAGAAAATTCATAGTTATATAACATAAATGTGTTGGATAGATGTGGATTATTTAATATTGTTTCCTTCTAATTATGTACAGAAGCATGTTCTGGTAAAAAAATTATTTTTCTTTGATTTTAAAGAAGATTGAGTGTTGGATTGGTTTTCCTATAATAACTTATGTTTAACTTTGGTTACCTGTATATTCTTCAATTTGAATACAATTGAAACATGTTATTACATTTTCATCACTGTTCTATATAAATATTATGTATTAATGTCCTAGGTTATCTTTCTCATTAATTAGGTCATATCAGTTCCCCACTTGGATGAGGAACTTAAAGTTCCATGATGATATTCTTAAATATAATTATATAGTTGGATAACATACTGGTTGAGGAACTTAGTATATAGACTATCTAGTGCAAGTACTTGTATGGGGATGAGGCTTGTTCACATGAATTTTGTACTTAGTAATCTATAATAAGAGAGATTATGAGAATATACCAGCTAGTAGAAATTCCAAAGGTTTTGGTGTCATTAGATATTCATATTTTTAGCCTATGTAATAGTCCTTAAAAACTAAGATTATTACAAATTCTTGTTACAACTCAAAAACATAGATGTATATGTAAATATTATGTATAAAATATCATGGAAATGTTGGATATATTAAATTCATTAAGTGTTAAATGTTTTTAACTAATAATTTGATGAATGATTTTTCCATTTCATGTATGTGTAAGTTGATATGTCGACCCTTTGATTGGAATAAAACCATCATGATAATTTTCATGGATATAGTACAACAAAATTTTTATTTCTGGTAATCATAGAATGACATATCAAGAAAATAGGTTGATGGAATGTATTTGGATCCTTCTTGATGAGATATAAAGACAAAGGGATTATACTATATAGTGATCATTCATATGTGGCTATCATAATTATGACATTAATTTATTTCTCTTGGGTTCATTGACCAATTTCTAGATAGTAAAGCTGAAATTTGTGTTATCCAACATGATTCTAATGAGAAATAATCCTAGAGGGTCACAAAGTAAGTTTTTTTATTGATAAGGATTAAATTCTATTTTAATTTAATTATTGTAATAAATATTATCCTCAAGGATGAGGAATAATTTTATTCATGTTTTATTGATTAATAATTTTTTTAAGGTAATAAATAATTTATTACATGAGTATTTGATTAAAATATATTAACTATATTGTTAATAAAAATTTCATTATATTTATTGATGAAATTTTTTTTAACTAAATATTGATTCATTTACTCAATAAGTGAAGAGGAGGATAAAAGAACCATAACCACATTCGTTGATATATATTAATTTTTCCACTTATAAAAATGTATTTATAGTTGCGTAAGTTAGTATACACCATCACATAACTATTATATTCTTATTATATAGAATGGAGTTTGTTAATCATTATTATATTATTAAAGGGTCTGTACATAATTAAATAATATTTCAATATGAACCCTAGATCAATAAACAAATGGTTATGTATATTATGTAAGGTTAATTGAAAATTGATAATTGAGATTCATTTCACACAACAATATTTTCCCTTTAATTGTCCTCATATCATCCTATGAAGAATGAGAATAATTAATTTAAGCCTGAATGATCTTATAGTGATCAAGACATAAAATACAAGATGGTTGATTCATCATGCTAGCACCTAGAATTCAATCTGTGCCATTCAAATGTCGATGAAGTAGATTTGGATCACTGCAAGAGGGATTCTACACTATGGTCCTTATATAGAAGTGATAATAATCCTTAAAGGGCCTTTAATAATATTAACAATGTCATCAAAGAAAGGATCCTAAGATGAGGTAATGAATTTCCTCATACCTGAATAAATTAATTATAAATTTAAAATACAAGATCCTCTATTTTGGTTTCAGGAAACTCTATATCAAATTTCATTTTTATTTATCTCCCAGTAATGGTGCTTCCACTGTGTTTGGACCCATCAAGTTGTATCAGAGTGGCTGTACTTGAAATTTATAATTATTTATTTTATTTTTGAAATATATGGAAAATAGTAGTTAGATTTTAATATTATGAATTACACTACTGGAAATTCGGGCTATAGCCACGGTTCTAAACCGTGGCTATATGCCTTGAAACCGTGGCTATAGGTAATAGCCACGGTTCCTCGAACCGTGGCTAAGTTTGGCGTGGCTATAGGCCTAGACCTATAGCCATGGTTCCAAACCGTGGCTTTAAATCTATAGCCACGGTTTCAACCGTGGCTTTAGGAATATAGCCACGGTTGAAACTGTGGCTATACTAAAGGCCGGACAGAATACATTGCCACGGTTTTAAACCGTGGCATTATGTCTATAGCCACGGTTAAAAACCGTGGCAATAAACCAATAGCCACGGTTTAAAACCGTGGCTATAGGGTGTCCAAATCCATAAAAAAAATACCCCCTGGACACCCCCCTGCCACCCCCTGTCAGTCCCCCCCTGCCACCCCCCCTGCCCCCTGCTTGTCCCCCTGCCAGCACCCCCTGCCAGCCCCCCCTGCTTGTCCCCCCTGCCAGCCCCCCCCCCTGCCCCCTGCTTGTCCCCCTGCCAGCACCCCCCCCCCCCCCGCTTGTTCCCCTGCCAGCCCCCCCCCCCTGCCCCCTACTTGTCCCCCTGCCAGCCCCCCCTGCTTGTCCCCCTGCCCCCTCCTTGTCCCCCTGCCAGCCCCCCCCCCTGCCCCCTGCTAGTCCACCCCGCCAGCCCCCCCTGCCCCCTACCCCTCCCGCCGGCCTGGACACCCCTCCCCCCTACCCCTGCTAGTCCCCTCCCCCCCACCCTGCCCCCTGCTAGCCCCCCCCCCCCTTCCCCCTGCCAGCCCCCCCTGCCCCCTGCCAGCCCCCCTGCCCCCTGCTAGTCCCCCCCGCCAGCCCCCCCCCTGCCCCCTACCAGTCCCCCCCTGCCTGGACACCCCCCTGCTAGTCCCCCCCGCCAGCCCCCCCCCCCCCCTGCCCCCTACCAGTCCCCCCTGCCTGGACACCCCCCCCTGCTAGTCCCCTCCCCCCTGCCCCCTGTGAGCCCCCCCCTGCCCCCTGCTAGCCCCCCCACCTGCCATCCCCCCCTGTCCCCCTGCCAGCCCCCCCCCCCCCCCTGCCCCCTTCTTGTCCCCCTGCCAGCCCCCCCCCCCCCCCCCCCGCTTGTTCCCCTGCCAGCCCCCGCCCCCTGCCCCCTACTTGTCCCCCTGTCATCCCCCCCCTGCCCCCTACTTGTCCCCCTACCAGCCAGCCCCCCCCCCCCCCACTGCCCCCTGCTAGTCCCCCCCGCCAGCCCCCCCCCCCCCCCCGCCCCCTACCCCTCCCACCGGCCTGGACACCCCTCCCCCCCTGCTAGTCCCCTCCCCCCCTCCCCTTGCTAGTCCCTCCCCCCCTGCCCCCTGCTAGCCCCCCCCCCCCCCCCTGCCCCCTGCCAGCCCCCCCCCCCCTGTCCCCCTGCCAGCCCCCCCCCCCCCCCCCCCGCCATCCCCCCCCTGCCCCCTACCAGTCCCCCCTGCCTGGACACCCCCCCCCCCCTGCCCCCTGCGAGCCCCCCCCCCCCCCCCACCCTGCCCCCTGCTAGCCCCCCCCCCCCTGCCCCCTGCTAGCCCCCCCCCCCCCCCTGCCCCCTGCCAGCCCCCCCCCCCCCCATGTCCCCCTGCCAGCCCCCCCCCCCTGCCCCCTGCTTGTCCCCCTGCCAGCCCCCCCCTGCCCCCTGCTAGTCCCCCCGCCAGCCCCCCCCCCCTGCCCCCTACCAGTCACCCCTGCCTGGACACCCCCCCTGCTTGTCCCCCCTTGCCACCCCCCTGCTAGTCCCCCCTGCCCCCTGCTGGTCCCCCCCTGCCCCCTGCTAGTCCCCCCCTGACACCCCCTGCTTGTCTCCCTGCCAGCCCCCCTGCCACCCCCCCTGCTTGTCCCCCTGCCAGCCCCCCCTGCCATCCCCCCCCCTTCCCCCTGCTTGCCCCCCTGCCAGCCCCCTCCCCCTGGCCCCCTGCTTGTCCCCCTACCAGCCCCCCCCCCCCCAGCCCCCTGCTTGTCCCCCTGCCAGCCCCCCCCCCCCCCTGCCCCCTGCCAGCCCCCCCCCCCCCCACCCTGCCCCCTGCTTGTCCCCCTGCCAGAGTTCTTCTTTATTGGTTCATTTCTTGAAGCATTCTTAATTGAGGTTGTAATGTTCATGTTATATAGCATCAACGAAATCGTATTTTGGTCAGATAACAGGGATACAGGCTGTTCATAATAGTTCATATTATCTACAGATTTAGCACCAACAAAAGTTAAATTAATAGAATGAAGAGTAGGTGTACCTGGGTCCTTTGAATCATCTATATTCTGCATCTTGATAGCTTCCAGATCTAATGGAAGGGGCCTCTGCTCGATGGGTTCAAAATGTGCCTGCATTAGCGTGGGGTATTGTACAGAGGTTGTGCTTCCTTTTGTATGTTTTATAGGTTCCAGTGTCAAGGTACCTTGTTTATCAATGTTAGTGTGTTTTGTTTGTTCCTTAGCCTAAAGAGACTTTAGACTAATATGAGGATTCCTACTTTTTATAGGACAACCAGTGGTATGAATGACGTTTAGATTAGTGGAGAGTTTTCTGGTTTTTATAGCAGTGCCAGTGGCATCCAGAGTTTTAGAGTCATAGGTGTAGTGAGCAGAGGAAAAAGAACCTAAACCATTTGTCTGATTGTTTGACTCATTTATTATCTCTTGGTTTGGTGTGAAATTCAGTCAAAAGCAGACATTGAATTTCTATCACAACAGGCTGATCCGGTTCAGACGACATGTGCAGAGGATGAGGATGATATGGTTCGGACAACATGTGAAGAGGATGAGGAAAAATAAGAATTACCGAACAAATATTATGTGATAGATGTAAAATAAAATATGTCAAACAATTCCAAACCAATGTTTTCAGTTGAATTGAGCCTTTGTACCACCTGCTATGCACGTTTTGTGGAAAGATGGATGAGAGGCAGTGCTGAGAGGAGATATAGTTTAGGAATGAGGAAATACGAAAAATTAGAGCTAACCATTCAATGTTTCTCTAAGGAGGAGTAACCGCCGCAGGGTGTCGTCCTGGAGCAGGGCCAAATCACGGCGTGACCACAACGTGTTGGCCCGGTCCAGCGACATCCGCGGGGCAACATCTTCCACTTAGTTTCAAATAGGATGATATGGGTATGTGTAGACTACCAGTCCCCTCCCCCATGTTTGGACACCCCCCCCCCCCCCCCTGTCTGGACACCCCCCCTGCCACTCACCTGCTTGTCCCCCTGCCCGCCCCCCCTGCCCCCTGCTAGTCCCCCCCTGCCCCCTGCTAGTCCCCCCCTGCCACCCCACTGCCAGCCCCCCCTGCCCCCTGCCACCCCCCTGCCAGCCCCCCCCCCTGCTTGTCCCCCTGCCAGCCCACCCCCCTGCCCCCTGCCAGTCCCCCCCTGCCCCCTGCCACACCCCCTACTAGTCCCCCCTGCAACCCCCCAGCCCACCTGCACTACCCCCCCCCCCCCCCCCGCAGCCCACCTGCACCAGCCCCCAGCTGCACTAGTCCACCCCCAGCCCAGCTGCACCAGTCTCCCCCACCCTCCCCTACACCCCCCCCCCCCGCAGCCCACCTGCACCAGCCCCCAACCCCTAGCTGCACCAGCCCCCTATAGGTTAATTTAATTGTAATACCAAAAAATAAATTATTAAATAATTTAATTTAATACTTGAATTGAATTAATTTTCCCATGGGTATTAAAATTATTATTTGTTAAAACACAAATTAATATTTTAATTAATTTAATTTAATTCTAAAATTAAATTAATTCATTATATCAATTCGATTAACCTCGGCCCTGAATCTACTGTAGGCCCAATGCGAGTTACGAAGAACCTACACAAACATTTTTTGGACCGTGCAAAGCTCGTAGTGAGCTATTTTGGTCAGCCACCCCATCATTTCCTCGTCCGCTCCTTCATCATGGCCTCCTTCGTGGATGAGGGCACCGACGGGCACGACCTTCTTAGCTGTGAGAATAGAAAACAAATCTATATACTTGTCTTCTATTTCCTTTGAACTGTTGATCAGAATGATTTGCGTCGAGCGTTCAATGGTAGAGAGGAAACGTTTTACAGAATCATCAATATCGTGATGGGACGCGGGGTTTTTGGACTTCCAGGATGGAGGGGAGACCCCTCCTATACTGTGATCAGGCTTTCAGTTATGGTGTCAATGATAGGAGTAACGTGAGTCTGGATCGTGCAAAGTCTAATGAGAGCAGCCAGAAAATGTTGGAGGTGCAGGGGGCCACGGGAGTGCCCTGGACACTGCCCACTCAGCCAATGGTTGCTGCATTTTTTGAGAGGCTAAAAACAGACTTGAAGGTTGGGAGTTATTTAGAGGTTGAAGTGGTGGATGCAGGTGGTTTGAGTATGATTTCGACTGGGAATTTTTGTGGAACGGAAGCTGCTGATGCTGAGGTGGTGAGATCGGATGAAGCGGTGGATCTGGTTGGCAGTAGTGAGCAGGATGGAAGCAGTGAGCTAAAAGGGAGGGGGAAAAGGAGTAGGGGATGACTGCTGATCAGGGAGGCATGGCTAGGCCTGGGCATAAGGAGAGCCCCCCTGAAGCAGTCCCTGGGAGGCGTTATAGTGGCATGGAGTAAGGGCAGTGGGCATGCCAACAGTATCTAGAGGCCAGATATGATTGATGTTGCTCTGAACAATAGGTTTGAGGCTTTGGCTTTGAGGAGTTAGTTGGAGATGATGCTATGCAGGTGGGGGGGGATGTCCGTGCATGTGGAGGTGGTTGGGAAAGAGGAGACTGATTGGACCTCATAAGAGATGATCTTGGTTGGACAGCCTCTAAAATTAACCATGTCTAGGAGCATCATTACAGACCTCACCCCTATAGGTTACACATGACATATACTAATAGGGCTGCCACATTTTACTCTACCTGCTGTTACACCTATTCATGCTCGTTCTCAGCTAGACATTCCTCAAGGACATCCCCTCCCCCTCTGCTGGACAACCCCTCCCCCTGCCTGGACACCCCTCCCCCTTCCTGGACAGCCCTCCCCCCCTGCTGGACAGCCCCTCCCCCTGCCTGGACACCCCTCCCCCCCTGCTGGACAGCCCCTCCCCCTACCTGGACACCCTTCCCCCCTGCCTGGACACCCCTCCCCCCTACTGGACAGCCCTCCCCCCCTGCTGGACAGCCCTCCCCCCGTGCTGGACAGCCCTCCCCCCCGTGCTGGACAGCCCTCCCCCCCCTGCGGGACAGCCCTCCCCCCCTGCCGGACAGCCCTCCCCCATGCCGGACACCCCGCCCCCTGAATGTTTCTCTGAGGAGGAGTAACCGCCGCAGGGTGTCGTCCTGGAGCAGGGCCAAATCACGGCGTGACCGCGGCGTGACCGCGGCGTGACCACAGCGTGACCCCAGCGTGACCGCAGCGTGACCACAACGTGTTGGCCCGGTCCAGCGACATCCGCGGGGCAACATCTTCCACTTAGTTTCAAATAGGATGATATGGATGGCATGAGAGGATGTTTTCTTAGAAGATTTAAAGAAATGAATGCTAATCTGTGATGACTAGAGGATTGGATGACCCCTGATATACCTAATTCGGTGAGGTTTGGAGATCTAGAAATGTGTAGGAATACCTAGAGGAATAAAATATGTCAGACAATTCCAAACCAATGTTTTCAGTTGAATTGAGCCTTTGTACCACCTGCTATGCACGTTTTGTGGAAAGATGGATGAGAGGCAGCGCTGAGAGGAGATATAGTTTAGGAATGAGGAAATACGAAAAAATTTAGAGCTAACCATTCAATGTTTCTCTAAGGAGGAGTAACCGCCGCAGGGTGTCGTCCTGGAGCAGGGCCAAATCACGGCGTGACCGCGGCGTGACCGCGGCGTGACCGCAGCGTGACCGCAACGTGTTGGCCCGGTCCAGCGACATCTGCAGGGCAACATCTTCCACTTAGTTTCAAATAGGATGATATGGATGGCATGAGAGGATGTTTTCTCAGAAGATTTAAAGAAATGAATGCTAATCTGTGATGAATAGAGGATTGGATGACCCCTGATATACCTAATTCGGTGAGGTTTGGAGATCTAGAAATGTGTAGGAATACCTAGAGGAATAAAATATGCCAGACAATTCCAAACCAATGTTTTCAGTTGAATTGAGCTTTTTTACCACCTTCTATGCACGTTTTGTGGAAAGATGGATGAGAGGCAGCGCTGAGAGGAGATATAGTTTAGGAATGAGGAAATACGAAAAATTATAGAGCTAACCATTCAATGTTTCTCTAAGGAGGAGTAACCGCCGCAGGGTATCGTCCTGGAGCAGGGCCAAATCACGGCGTGACCGCGGCGTGACCGCGGCGTGACCGCGGCGTGACCGCGGCGTGACCGCGGCGTGACCGCGGCGTGACCGCGGCGTGACCGCAGCGTGACCGCAGCGTGTTGGCCCGGTCCAGCGACATCCGCGGGGCAACATCTTCCACTTAGTTTCAAATAGGATGATATGGATGGCATGAGAGGTTGTTTTCTCAGAAGATTTAAAGAAATGAATGCTAATCTGTGATGAATAGAGGATTGGATGACCCCTGATATACCTAATTCGGTGAGGTTTGGAGATCTAGAAATGTGTAGGAATACCTAGAGGAATAAAATATGCCATACAATTCCAAACCAATGTTTTCAGTTGAATTGAGCTTTTGTACCACCTGCTATGCACGTTTTGTGGAAAGATGGATGAGAGGCAGCACTGAGAGGAGATATAGTTTAGGAATGAGGAAATACGAAAAATTATAGAGCTAACCGTTCAATGTTTCTCTAAGGAGGAGTAACCGCCGCAGGGTGTCGTCCTGGAGCAGGGCCAAATCACGGCGTGACTGCGGCGTGACCGCGGCGTGACCGCGGCGTGACCGCGGCATGACCGCGGCGTGTTGGCCCGGTCCAGCGACATCCGTGGGGCAACATCTTCCACTTAGTTTCAAATAGGATGATATGGATGGCATGAGAGGATGTTTTCTCAGAAGATTTAAAGAAATGAATGCTAATCTGTGAATTATATGTGGACATGTATACAATGAATGTGGACATGTATATAATGATTCTAGAAGAAGTAGTCTTAACTAAATAGATGAATGTATAGACTTTCTGATCCAATATGAAAAGAAACCATAGTTCTACATGAATTATATGTTTTTTCCATCATTCTCCAGAATGTAATAGGGACAAGGAGTGTTCTTTTTACAATATGAAGGCGAATGATGTCTCTAACTATGAAAGTTGGAACGGTAAGATGAATATTCCAATCTATGACTTGGAGAGAAAATACACTACTGTCCCTTATAATGTGGATAAGATAGGGGTTATATCAGTGTAGAAGGATACTGGGAAAACTACAGACTTAATCACTTCAACATCACCTTAGGATGGTCCTTCTAATGAAAAAAACATGGATTATTCTCAGTGTGTTGTATTTACTCTAGAGGGCCCACCCTCGGGAAAATCCTTGAATGAGGACAATGTACCCCTTCCTGATAGAGAGATAAACATTGGATAGAACATCCAGTTCGAGGGGCATGTATTTTGGGGGCACCTTTCCCTGATTAAATTTTTATTTTATGTTTGTAAAACTACATGGGAACAAAATAATATGTTAATATCACTCTAATCAAAACCAATAACTGAGAAGTGAAGTTCACATAGATGCCCATTACCAAGAATGGATGTTCCCTCTTGCTTGTCGGTTGCATGCCAACGTGCCCGCATTTGAACCAACACCAACAACCTTGTCCTATTGTAGAAATGATTAATTAGATATATGCATCAATTTGTAACAATAAAGAATTTTTTTATCTAATTACAAACAAAGCATATAACTAATATATTAAAAACAAAAGAAAAGAAGAACATAGAGTTCAAACAATCACACAAAATGCATGAATGATACCCACTAGTTACTATATTAACAACTTCAACACATATTCATGGATTTTAATGTAGATGCATGTTAACATTTGAAGTTCAAAAATGATTTTTAGTAAAACATTAAAATAAGCATACACACCAGAATTTCAATACAAAAAGGTAGTAAAAAAGGAAGCAACAACCAACAGATTTAACAAGATGATTTCAGCATACAAAATTTATTAAAAGGCAACTTCCAACCATTTATTTCAACTAAAAAAAAGAAGTGAATTTTCAAGTTTAAGTAGAAAAATCACAGAATTTAAACTATTACTCCCATGGTGTAGATGCTCTATTCATTTGAGATCATTGGAAAAAATTTCCCTTCTTTTCTTGTTGAATAAATACCTTTGGTTTCCAAAATTTCATCTCCTATAAGTGTAAACCTATACATTAATTTATAAAATTTAAAGTTCAAAACAGAACAAAACTAGAGTAAAAACTAAGGTAGATTGGTTCAAAGTTACTATGAAATATAACTTCTCTAGATCTATAAAAATCGTTGAATATATACTTCAATAGGATGTGAAATTATGCTCACAGCTGCACCCCTCCACCCTCCCCCCTTCCCCCTCCCCCCTGCCCCCTGCCCCCCTCCAACCTACCCCCCCTGCAACGTGCCCCCTGCCCCCCTGCAACCTGCCCCCCTGCCCCCCTCCAACCTGCCCCCCTTCCCCCCTGCAACGTGCCCCCTGCCCCCCTGCAACCTGCCCCCTGCCCCCTGCCCCCTGCCCCCCTCCAACCTGCCCCCCCTGCCCCCCTGCAACCTGCCCCCCTGCCCCCCTCCAACCTGCCCCCTGCCCCCCTGCCCCCATCCCCCCTCCAACCTGCCCCCTGCCCCCCTGCCCCCTACAACCTGCCTCCTGCCCCCCTGTAACCTGCCCCCCTGCCCCCTGCCCCCTGCCCCCCTCCAACCTACCCCCTGCCCCCCTGCCCCCCTCCAACCTGCCCCCCTGCCCCCTGCAACCTGCCCCCCTGAAACTACTTATTTTGTTATGCGAGGACATCTAAGGCATGGACGCACCATGCTGAAATTTTTATGGAATTCTGCTACTTGTTGAATAATATTTATCTAGGAAAATTATTCTCATAGAGCATAATTTGATGTCTCGACAATTTTTGTTAGCTCGAAGGGATTGAGAATGACCCTCAAGCCTTTCCACAGGCCGACTTGGGTGCTCGGATCAGGGGTAATCCAATTTAGTTTGTGGAAAATGGTGTTTATAAATTATGTTTGGTAAAATTAAAACTTCGAGGGTGGAATGGATGTTCAAGTTTTAAAAGTTCCAAAATACCCTCCTCTTCTTCCTCAACCCCCACATCTTCTTCTTACCCAACCCCATGTCCCAAAGCTTGACAGCACCCCTCACCATAGATGAACCAGTTTCTAATCCTAGTTCTATGAGCATACCGTAATTTGAGACCCTGGTGAGCTTCATTGCAAGGATGGCGATGGCCTAAAAAACACATCCTGTATAAAATTGATCTCCATCCTTCATCACTTTGGAGCAACCTGAACATTAACACTCTCAATTAGTTATCAAGAACAAATCATTAGAACATTGTTGCTCAAAAATATGAGGTGCATTGAAGGATGTTAAATTACCAATGGTTTAATTATTACCAACTGAAAAAATCAGGAAACAATATAAATTCATCACCCACATCTAATAATTTTATTATTAAATGAATTTAGTTGTGGTACTCTACCTCAATAACATGCACTACTATGATATCTCTAACCTATGGATTGTACCTATAACCAGTTTATTCACCTATATAAACTGATTTAATGGGAATCTAGTTGGATAGTGTAAGATCCTCTAGTGTCCAATGAATAAAGTACCTATTAAAAAATTGGATGAGGAGTTCTATATCGATTATTGATAACATTAAGAATTATCTTTTACAACTGTCAGTTTTGATTTCTTCCATTTTAGGAAAGACATTGTTCATTTATGGGACTTCCTTGGAATGATCCCTTGTAACCCATCTAACCCAAAAAAACAGAGGTAATAGAAAGTTGTTTATAATATCATAGTCGGATGCTCCTCGATATATAGAATAGATACTCCCCTATAGATAAGAGTTTCCTCGCAATAGTTTTTACAGTGTAGAAGTTGTGATATTATATATAGAATCATGATACTCCCCTAAATGTTGATTTCCCAAATGAGGCTACCCTCTTAGTGGATCATGTCAAAGAGTATTAGAAAACATATTTTGATGGTGATTTTCAAAGATCGACTGAAATAATGCTTAATAATTCCAATCTTAATTGAGTAGGCCAGGTGGTTGTCTTTATCACACCAACACAAGATGTCCAATCATACTTTTTCCTATTTTTATAAGGTTTCAATGATGATGAGGCAAATTATTAGGCTCTCATTACTGGTCATAAGTTATCAGATGATATTTATTTCCCCCAAATGGATATGAAGGGAGAATCCAAGTTAGCCCTAAAATATATTAATGGTGACCGCGGCGTGACTGCGGCGTGACCGCGGCGTGACAGCCCCCCCCCCCCAAACCCCGGACACCCCTGCCAGTCCCCCCCAGACCCTGGACACCCCTCCCCCCCTGGCTGGACAGCCCCTCCCCCTGTTGGACACCCCTCCCCCTGCTGGACACCCCTTCCCCTGCTGGACACCCCTACCCCCTGCCCCCTGCCCCCTGCCCCCTGCCCCCTGCCCCCTGTCTGGTTTAAGGAATCCACTATGAGAGAACCTCACAGAGATCACAAATTAATTCCTTCAAAATTAATGGAACTAACAGATGGGGGGAGGGGTCTCTCATAGTGGATTCCTTAAACCAAACAGGTTCTAAGAGATCATAAATCAATTCTTTGAAAATTGATGGAACTGATTGAGAGAGAGGGAGCGATTCTCTCATAGTGGATTCCTTGAACCAAAGAGGGTCTAAGATATCACAAATGATTTTCTTGAAAATTAATGGAACTGGAAGGGGGGAGAGAGTTACCAAAACACCGGGTAAATGAGAGGTCTTTTCACGTATCTCCGCACTTATTTCTTGAAGGTCGAAAAGAGTCCTCCCACAAGACGGGCACGAAACATACTCCTGCCACAGTAGTAAAATTCCACACATCAAAATTATCAAAACTACATGATCAACCCAATCATCTTATTATCTAAAACCACATCACGTACCGTCTTTGTATTTCGCATCCTGCAACCTTGCAGTAAGTTGAATGATGTATCCCTCAGGAAATCAATGTCCTGATCCAGCGCTTCAATTAGAATCCCGTCCCCGAGCCCATCCACAAGAAGTGCCCTGGCATTAGTGCCATCTTCGATCACCAACTCATCCCTGAAACCAAGCTACTTGACTCACACCCAATTGAAGAAACCCAGATGAGTTGAAGGTCGTGGTATTGTTCTGTAATTACCTATGGATCCTGTTGGGGAATTGAAGATGATGGATTGCAGCGAAGTTCAGAGCATTGCCTTCCAAAAATTCAAAAACACCAGCATGAAAAGAGGGTATACGGTTATTGAAAACCAACTCATTCCTTGATTTCCAAATAAATGATAACAAGCTAACAGAAGCAGACATCATAAGGGCACAAACCTGTTCACTGCACTGGAATCGACAAATGGAGAGAAGCAGTGCCTCAATTCCCTACAGGTCCAGACAGCAGCAGAAAACCATCTGTACATACTCCCATAGTCTGATTGTGAAGGTGCAATGCACGAAAAGATGAGATAGGGATTCATCCGCATGAAGGAAGAAAAAGAAAAATGGAGGAATGGAACGTGATAATAAAATTAGAGAAGATGCTTTACCTCAAATGGGTAGATTTGAATCTTCCCCCTATAAACATTAGGAACCCAACATTTCAATTTGTAATGGCATAGGAAAACTGTAGAAACATTTGATTCATTTCGTCTCTCATTATGACACCAAGATGGGGAAACCTAAAAAATAGGTTGCAGTGAAACTAAAGTGATAAAAAATGGAATGATAAAGATACCGGCAATGAGGTCGTCAGGAGGAGGAGAGTTCGTCGGAGGAGGAGATTCCGTCGGGAGTAGGGGAGTTGCGGCCGTCCGGACGAGGGGAGTCCGTCGGGGGAGGAGGGGAGTCCGTCGGGGGAGGCGTGGTCATCCGGGGAGGAGAGGTCGTCGGGACGAGGGGAGTGCGTTGGGGGAGGAGAGGAGTCCGTCGGCGTCGGGGGAGGCGCTGTCGTCCGGGGAGGGGGGAGGCGCGGTCGTCCGGGGAGGGGAGTGCGTCGGGGGAGGGGAGTGAGTCGGGGAGGGTTTCGTAGGAGTGAGTCCGGGGAGGGGGGAGGCGCGGAGAGGAGGGCGCGGTGGCGAGGAGGGCGCGGCGTGGAGGAGGTGTCGGCCTGGAGGCGTCGGGGAGGGGGAGGGCGCGGTGAGGAATCGCGAGGGGGAGGAGAAGAGCCCGATGGGTTTGAAAACAAAAACGGAGCAGCTGGATATAGCCACGGATAGAATATTAACCGTGGCAGTATAAAATATATAGAAACGGACCTATAAAACCGTGGCTATAGGTCTGTGGCTATAGCTCAAATTTTTAGTAGTGTTACTCATTCAATAATCTAAATTTAATTAACATTTTTTTGACATATTAGTCACCATCGGTCAATGTTTCACCTTCATAAAGGACCGATAACATATAAATAATGACTAGATATTCCATTGTGAAACTTTGAGGATTATGGATGGATAACATGGGATTAAATGGAATATAGATGGAGTATATGTGTGTACCCAAGTGCACTACTCTTAGAAGTGTCACAGGTTACACGATATTGTAAGAAGTAACAATGCATTGTGCATTTATTGCACAAAACATGTTGGGCATGACATCCTAGCACACAATATGTCAGATTACATAGCATGTATCTGATGTAAACATAGTGTATTATGAATCGTATAAAATTCATGTAAATTGTGTGGCCAAATACACCGCTCAAACCACATGATAATGAAATCATATAGAATTAACAAAGTACGTGACATGTAGTTATCGTACAAGGAATTTAGTCCATTAATTACTTTATCCAAAAAATTCACCGAGTTATATGGACACCACTGTGTGGAATACATGATGTATAGATATATTATAAATTTTGTTCATTCCCATGTCCAATGAATGAATTAAGTCATTTGGCAGGTCACATAGACAGAACAGAAGAGATATATAGGACACGTATCTATCTTGTACACAACATATAGTCCAACCATAATAAATGCTGAAGAACATGTTGCATATCATTGAAACATGAAAATTGAGGTGCATGATGTGTATCCTGAAAGTACACACATTATAGTATCCAATTCTAGTAAAAACATAAATTACATTAAATTGCTAATTGAATCTTTAAAACCTTTTTATTTTTATTGTAAACTACTGTGATTGAAAATTTAAAAATGTTTTTAATGAATTATTAAATTCTCAATTAATTTATTATAATGGTCTATAATAATTTTTTCATTTAGTTATTTTCTGTGAATTCATTCTATAATCGGTATATAAAAAAGAAATTGGATAGTCATTAATATTAAAGGTAATTAATTAATTAATTGATTGATTCATTAATTCAATAATGTTTTTCTGTATTATAAATAAAAAATAAAAAATAAATTCTAACTGGTTTTACTTTTTCATATACATTGCATCTGTTTGAATGTTTTTGAGATTTACTAAGACCCATGTATGTGTTAGATTTATTTAAATTAATTTATTTCATGTGTTTTAACTATTAATTATTAAATTAAAATGTGATATACATTTCATCCCTCCTCTATTTTTACGTAAGAGCTATTTGTACAGGGATATTTATATTATCCCCCTCAACCAATTTTTTGGTTATCCTCACCTATGTGTTATTTATAAATACATGTACTTAATAGAGTATCCCAAGGTGTATAAAGGTGAATCAAGATAGAACCAATATTATTTCAACCTAGGTGATACATAGGTGGACAGGTGGGATGCACTAACATGTGCCAAAACTAGCAGAATGAGCTATTTCCTCATGTCCAAAGGTTGATTTATTTTCTTCTCAATAAATGAACATTTAGAAAAATATAATGGTCAGATAATTTATTCGTTTGTTGATTTTTTTATTATTCATTATTTATCTTATTAAGGAAATAATGATATCACATAAATAAATGAATAAATGTGAATATATAGAATATATATCAATGAATTATGATTAAATGTTTTATCAAAACAAGGTTAATCATTTAAGTAAAATCCAATTATTACTAACAAGTCATGTTAAAGATAAAAAAATAATTTCACAAATAATAAATAAAATCCATCAACATAATATTATGTCACATTAATCCTTCTAATACATTATTGTGAATTAATCTATATAACTAAATGTTTACATGGACAATTTTTAGAGAATTTATTTTATAAGGGAGTAATCATGAGATTTTCTCCTATTATAAACAAACTTGTATTGAATATTATAATCAATGTCTATTAAACACAAATTTTGATGAAATTGTTGAGGATATCCAAGTCACGGTTTCGGGATTGGAGTTTCAACTCCACAGATCATGAAGCTTCAAGACAACAATTGGAAAGAAATCAAACCTAAGTATTTTATTATAGTTTTCATGGACAATGTATGGATCATAAATAAATAAATACGGACCCTTTCTAGTATAATGACTTGTGTGACGGTATATTCTGATTTCAATGGTCAGGTAAGTCCATACTAGTTTAAATAGTGGTAGATTTAATCAAAAATTAAATATTATTATTTATCAAATAATTTATTTTCAAGGAATGTACTGTAAATTTTATCTTATAAATTATAGAATAAAATGTAATGTTCATTGTATACACTATCCCTGTAATCCATATTGAATAAATACTATCTCTTCTATGGAATTAACTCCAGGAGTGGTTTATAGGCCTTCATGTTGTGAAGTTCATTGTAATGAAATATTACGTGACAAAATCCTTAATGCCTAATCCACATACTAAGGAGGTGAGTGTTGAAGATTTGATAATCATTGAAAAAATATAAATGATACATACAATGTTCATTGTTTGATGTTATCATATATATCCATTAAACTCATAAATTTTAATAAAAAATGGATTCTTATAGCATGGTTGAGAATCTCTATGGTATTTATTAGGGGAGAGAAAGATATTAGTTTTTTTATATTTCCAAATCAAATTTTCATACAATTCATGTGGAGGGTGAACCAGTTGGGCCTTATGTAGTCAAGATCATATGCTACATTGAGTTCCTATATGTTCTAGGCTTCAATGTCCCTAATTAATTATGCATTGATATCATTCTTTCATCACTCCCTTAGAGATTATCTATATTTTTTTATAAATTTTAATATTAAAAACATTGAGAAATTCTTACTACTATAAATACTCTTCTTTATGAATTAGAGAGGGAGATGAAGCAAGAAAATAATTCCATGTTTATGGTGAAAAATAGAAGGTTAATATAAATATATTGAAGCCCAAATATTATTCATAAACTTATGAGAAGAGAATGATATATGGTAATAAAGTAAACATTATTCTATATGTTTTTCATGGAGAAAGAAGGACCGATAGATGAAAAATATAGCCCATACTAAGAATAAATGTGAATTTTATGGTGTATTTGTTATTGAATATAATTTACCTGTTTCTATAAATTAGGTATTATATAAAGCGAGTTGTTCTCACATGTGTTATAAAATAAATTAACCATGTATATTCAAAATGATTGACCTAGTGGAGGTAGATATATGGGAATAAAATGGAACTAAACTCACTATTGCAGCTATCGGTGATTACCAACTCATGTTGATGACCAGAATGATCTTTGTTTTGAATGTTTTTTATTATGTTTCATATTTTTCCCAAAACATTAATTTTTTATCCAAACATGATATAGATTGATTTATTTTCAAATTTATGAATAAATTTTAAATTTTTAGGAGGATAACATTTTTTTAAGGTAAGGTAAATTTAAATAATAGTCTTCATGTGTTGTATTACACAAAACCAAGTAATGGAAATCAATTACAAAATTACTTCTCATGTCCACAAAAAAAATTTACATCACAGAATCTATCATGTAAATGAAGAGAATTTAAATAAATTACTCAAATATGGATATTTATCTTATTTTAAACTAAAATGACTTGGTGTCTATCACACATGATTAGATGGTAAGATGACTAAAGTCCCATTTAGTGGAGAAGGTGAGAGGGAAAAATAGTTTCTTGAATATGTTTATACCGATGTGTGTGGACCATTTTCCATTCAAGAAAGTGGTGGATAATCATATATCATAACATGTAATAATGATTTTATTAGACATGGATATGTCTACATGATGAAGTATAAGTCTGATTCCTTTATGAAATTCAATGTATAAAATAATTAAGTTGATAACCATCTTGGTAAGAAGATTAAGAAAATCCAATCAGACTGTGGTGGAGAATATCTTCATTAATACATCATCGAATATTTATAGGATTTTTAGATTCTATCTCAAATCACTCTACCGTATACACCTCAATGGAATAGTGTAAGTGAAAGGAGTAATTAAACATTGTTGGACATGGGGAGATTAATGATGAGTCATGTATGTCTTATATTATTCTTTTGAAGATACACATTGCAAATAATGTAGGCATACTAAACCGAGTTCCAAATAATGTGGAAGATGGTTTCCCTTTCCAATTATATAATGGAATGAAACCTATGTCATCACACTTACAAATGTGTAGATTTGAATTTTTTTGTGGCATCTTTAGGTGAAAATCATTCACCTGAGGAACAAAGTGTATCTTTATTAGATATCCCACATAAACGAGGGGATAAAAACTTTAAAATTTATCAAATAAAAAGGTAGTTGTTGAAATAAATCCTATATTCTTTGATAAATATAATATATCCAAAGGATATTATAAGAGTGAGATAGACTTCGATGAAGTCCAAGATCATGATACACAAGAGTTGGCACATGAACAAATCCCACAATGCCCCAGGTTAGAAGATGTTCTATAGACACAGGTAAAGAATAATAGTGAAATAAATGATAGAGGACTAGAATGGTATATATTACTATTCATTGATGATGGTAAATCATTTTTAGATGATAATAATTATCTTTTAAACTTTAAGGAATCAGTAAGTGGCATTGACGTCTCAAAGTGGAAAAAATCCATGAATTCTAAAATTGGTTCCATGTACTAAAATGATGTATATATATTATTAGATCATATAATAGATGTAAATATAATTTTTGGTAAATAGGTATTCAATATGAAGCTATATAGAGACATGAAAGTTTTTACTTTTAAGGCATGACTGCTTTCAAAAGGGTTTAAAAATGGGAAGAAATTTCTTATGATGAAAACTTTTCACTAGTTGAAATGCTAAAATCCATCAAAATTATATTTTCTATAGGATATTCCATGAATATGAGATTTATAAAATGGATTTCTAAAATTCCTTCATTAATGGGTACATCAATAAGATATCTATATGACACAACCTAAAGTATTTTTGACTTTAATATATACCAATAATGTTTTTAAATTGCAAAGATTGATATATGGATTAATGAAATAATTGAGGTTATAGAACATTCATTTTTATGATTTCAAAATAGAAATTGGTTTCATATTGAATGAATGTGATTATTATATCTATAACGGATTTAGTGAGAGTTTCGTTATTTTCATAATAATTTGTTTCAATGATATATTATTTACTAGAAATGAAATACCAGTCATAAAGTCTTTTAATGATTTGTTGAAAAATTGTTTCTCCATGAAGGACTTACTAAAATAATCATATATTATTGTGGTCAATATTCATCATGATAGATCCAAGAGGCTTCCCAACATATAAAAATGTACTTATATTGACAATATATAAAAAATATTTAGTATGAAACAATCCAATAGAGTATTGTTTCCAATATCACATGGAATAAATCTTCTGAGGAAAATGTCCCCTCAAAAACCTGATGAAATAAAAATAATGGTACGGATTCCATACACATCGGGTATTGGATAATCAATGTTTATTATTACATATACTAAGATATATTTCTCCAAAAATTTATTTTTCATAGGTAGATATCAATATGACATGGTGACCACCATGGGATGGTAGTGAGGACTATTCTTAATTATTTGATTCATACTAAAGGATTTCTCCTAGTATATAGAGGAGATGAGGAACTAGTCATAATATGATAAAAAGATTCTTGTTTTCATATAGATAAATTTTATTTTAAAACAAAAATGTGATACATATTCACTATAAAAAGTGTTGTTGTGAGTCGGAAGAGATCCAAGAAAGTTGTGGTCACGGATTCTATAGAAGAGTTTGAGTATATTTCATCTTTTAGGGAAGATAAAGAAGCAGTTTGGAAACATAATTTCATCTATGATCTTGATGTGGTTCATTGGAGTAAGGATCAAATAGTACACTATTGTGAAAATACTACCGTGGTGTTAATTAATAAAGAGCCAAGGTTACATCAGTGGATGAGGAACATTCTTCATAAGTATCATCTTTTGATAGATTTTTAATTATTAGGTCAGGTCACAATGATCAGTATATCCATGAAAGAAAACATGGATGTCTCATTTGACTAAAGACATGAATCACCTAAAAAATGGGTTTCCACTAAAGTTTAGAAGACTAAAATTCATATGTAGATATATCTATTCCAGGTGGTATTTAGTTGCATGTGGTGTCTTTGGACCATCTTTTTGTACATTTATTACATTTATATTCAATATATTAAATATTAATAAAACATATTATTACAAGTAACTAATTATTCTAAAGGAATCTTATATAATAATATCATAAGTATTTTTCACATTGATAAATTCATAGTAGTTACCCACTAAAATTTGGACCTTTAAGTTTCATTATGTTATTCATAAATTTAGTTATTTTTTTCGACAATATACTATAATGAGACAAATAGTATATAGACTTCCATATGCAGTAGTTGTAATAGGATGAGGCATATTCCCAATAATATTCTACTTGGTTACCTCCGTAAAGGAATATTATGAGAATAGACATGATATTAGGAATTCCACATGTTTTGGTGTCATTAGATATTCATATCTGTGAGGGTGTATGATGGTCCTCAGAAATTAATTTTTTTATTAATGTGTGTTGTGACTCACAGACATAGATATATTTTTTAAACTGTGATGATAAAAATTCAGGGAGTAGTTTGATATATTGGGTGCATCATGATGACATGTTATTAATGAAAAATTCAAGGAAGAATTTTCACTTCCATATTTATTTAATTTGATATCTCATCCCTTTTATTAGAATAGAACCTTCATATTAAATTCCATGTCCATGGTGCAACAATGTGTTAATTTCTGGTAGTCAAAGAAAGATGTTTCAAGAACATAAATTGATGACATGGGTGAGAATCCTTCATGATTAAATATTAAAATAATGGTGATATATTACCAAGTGATAATTCATATGTGGTTGACTTGTTTTTTATATTATGTTCTTTCTCTTTGGTTCGTGGTCTCATTACTAGATAATAATCTAATACTTAATGAATGTCTCTCTAATTCCATTGAAAATTAATCCTAGTGGGTGACTCAGTAACTATTTATATTGATCATTATTAATTTCTATTCAAATTTAATTATTTAAATAAATATTATTCTCATGAAGAAGAAATAATTTTTTCATGTTTTCTTGATCATTACTATTTATAGGGTAGTAAATAATTTACTACAATAATATTTGATAAATATTAATTCACAGGATTATGAGTAAAATATTTATTTTAATTATTAATAGAAAATAAAATTTAATTAAATATTTATATATTTATTTAATAAATTCTTAGAAGGATAAACTGACCATGATCATGAATGTTGATAAATATTAATTTTTCCATAAGTAAAAATTAATTTATCATTGTTCAAGTTAGCACACACCAGAAAATATTTATATTTTTATTACTATATGTCCTTGGGTTTTTTAAATATTGTTATGTTATTTTATGGGATGATATGAAATTAAATAATATTTTGACCAAAATCATAGATCTATAAATATATGTTTCTATCTGTTTTGTAGGTTCAATAAAAAATTGGTAATTGAGAATCATTGCACACACAAGACTTCTCTCTTTAATTTTCCTCTTCTCATTCTAGAATGAACATGAATAATTCCCCCAACCTTGAAGTGTCATGGAGAGATCGAGATGCATTATTTTGGATAATTGATTCATCACACTAGCTCTAGGATGTTAATCGATATCATTCAGATATCAAAACAGAATTTGTGGATCATTCCTAAAGAGATTTTACACATGGATCCTTACAACAAAATGAAGGTAGTAAAAATGGCCTTTTAGAAGATCAAAAACGTCATAAAATAATGGATTCAAATATTAGGACATTATGTTAATAATATCTAAAAATATAAATATAATTTTTACAATAATGATCCTCCATTTTTTGTTTGAGGGAACTCTTAATGAAATAAATTGTTTTTTATTTATCACTCACCACTGACGCTTTCAATGCACCTAGAACCTCCACTAAGTACTAGTATCTAAATAATTTAGTACATAGATATCATTAACTCATAACACATAGTAATAAAAACTATGTTCATACGAGGATTTGAAAAGTAAAAAAGTGGATAAGTATCCTTTTTATTTAATTCTAAAAGAGAAATTATTATTATTTTTTATAAAGATTTTTTTGTAACACATTAATCATGAATGTTTTATATGTTGTAAGGATACGACACCATATCCTCAGAATAAATTAATTATATGATGAGGGTTACTTTTAAACATCTGGAATGATAAATGAACTATTCAATGTATATAAGGTATGTTTATTATTTATATCAACAGGCATTAGAATGTATGTATGTTAGACCCAGAAGACCATAGAAACCAAGATAGTTCATGTTTATATTTAAGGTATGATCAGTCTTGGTTGTGGAATAGAATAGTATGACATAACAATGCTTAAAAATTCTCTTAAATTTCTCATAAAGGAAATGTGATAGATTTACTAAATATAAGTTTTAATTATTTAAATATTTGTAAACCTTATCAATATATTAAGAATCATAATTCAATATTTAATTTCATTTTCTTAATATCCACATAAAAATCATTATATTTAGTGAAAATGGATTTATTTGGTCTGATAAAAACTGGGATCATTAGAACTAAACACTATTTTTATGCCATGGTCACTGACTACACTATATATACTTTTGTATACATTCTAGTAATGAAATAAAGATAAATTTTTTCTTTTATGGTTTTCGAAAATAATGTTAAACATTAGAAAATCCTACCATTAATTACTATCTACAGGGATCGTGGTGCTGATTTTGAATGTTCTGATTTTGAAACATTTTCACTAAAAAGGAAATATTCACAACTTATCAACCCCAATAACTCCACAAAAAATGGTGTTGTTGGGAAATGAAATATAATTCAAAAAAAATTTCTCAAACCATTTATATTGAATACTATATATCAAAATAAAATTAGGCTAAAGATGTCAGTACTTATTGTTAAACTATAAATCAGACATCACATTCTCATTAAATAAAACCTTTTTGATTTGTGGATTAGAATTAATCCAAAACATTATTACATAATATATTTTTTTGAATATAATGTGTTTATCCAAGAAAAAATTATCATTTACGCAAATTTTATCAAAAATTTGATGATGTAATGTTTCTTCGTTGTAATATAACTAGTAAGGTGTATCTTATATTAAAAAATAAACACTATTAAAAACATTTCGCATGTTATGTTTGATGAAACCAATTTTGATAAGTAAATTCTTTAGATTTTGTTTTTGAAAACCCCTATTTTTTAATCCTTGAAAAAAATATTCAACCCATGCTGGTAAATTGTTCAAATTAAAGTCCAATGGAACTTTTATTTCCAAAAAGTATTCCATCAGAATAATTTTAACCTATTTTTCTAGAAATTTCCCCCCTCTAAGAAACCATTTAATCTTATGGAGTCATCCCACTAATAATATCATTGGATATGTTGATAAACCAGTCAAAAATAAATGTTACTGAAGAAATAAATATGAAAATTGTGTATTTTTATCCCATTCTAAATCTAAATATTTGATGAATGCATTGGTGATGATGATTTTTTGAAATATGGGTTACTTAATAATTTTAAATACAATATATATCACTTTTTTAAAAACTAATTACTAAGGAAATGTCCAAAATGTACAAATCTAAAAAACCTACAATAAATGACTTGAAACATGATTAAAATATGTTTAGTAATTGTTGGATAAGGATTTATAGACCCAATGTCTCTCCAAAATCCTTTATTATGAATTTTATAGCCATTGACTATGGAATATTTCGATGATATTATGGAAGGGTAAAGGGTATTTCTAAAAGTGATATTTTATTTACTTAAAAAAAGGGATCAGTTCCACCACTCCAAGGTTACACTTTCCTTTAATTTTTTTTGAATATATATCCAAAACTAATATCTTAGAATTAATTTTATAATCATGAATCCCTTTTTATATGCAATATTTATTTAATCATCCACATCTATATAGATCTCTTAGAGAAGATCACGTCTCCCGTGTAAGTATTTCTTTATTTGTAATACTTTCTCCTTAATAATTCTATTCTAAATATATTATATCAAAAATAGTATAATGAAATAAATATCATTATTTTCTAGATATGTTTTAATATTAATGTAATACATCTTATTTTTTCTTTTCCATCTTCTATGAAAAAAAGCATAATTACTGCATTGTGCATACTACTGCCTTCAAAAACAACATCTTTCATTTGATCATCACCATTCATAGATATAAAAATGATTTAATTAATAAATAAATATGATATATATATATATATATATCTATGATTATAAAATTTCAACATATCAAAAAATTTATTTCCCTCTCATTCATTTATAATTGGAAACGTCAATTGTGAAAACGTGCGAGCTATAACATCCACAGACAATGAGTTTCATTTTTCATCACCACCCATCATAGCTGGAATTAAAAATACATTTAATTTAAATAAATTATTTCAAAAAAAAATATTAATATTCGGGATATTATGAAACTATTTTACCTCATTTTATACTTTGTTCATCGTACATAAGGAGTTATGAATTAGTAGATTTAACAACTTCAAGTAACTGACACAATAAAGAAAAATATATTATAAATAAATAACTTATGATATATAAAGTACCTTTATGTATAAAATATATATTAATATGGTTATTGGGAAAATATATAATTTAATTAATTTAATTTTTTTGAATGTTAATTGAAATTGAAGAGTGGTTTCAAACACGAGGAAAGGGTTATGTCTCAATTCTACTTCAATGAGGCATGTTTTAATGTTATACACAAATATCTTATTTCTAGGGTGTATATAATGAACAATAAATTATTTTTTAATTATATATGATTTAATTAATGTTAGTTATATACCCATATTATTTTAAATCATCCAATTACTTTTAATTCAAATATTATTAATATTTAATGGATTTTTTGTCAAAATTTTCTTCTTTGAGATATGTTTTTTTATACATCTACTCTCATTTATATGGTGTGTATAGAACAGATTAGATTTATAATTGAGTTAATAATGTTTATTAATGGTATTTTAACTTGAACATAAATCCATACCTCTATTTAAATTGGTTTTTATTATAATTTTAATTAAGAGGTAAGGGATCTTCCACACCTCTTTTGTTATATTTAGTTTACTTGTTCTATTTAATTTTCTCTATTTTTCAAAATATTATTCACATTAAATACATATAATTTTTTTTATTTTCCCCTTAAATATATTCCAAGTTAAATATCCTTTTCATTTCTAGTATTATACAATTTTTTAGTTCCCTTCTAAATTAAAACATTAACTTAAACCCAATTTAAGGGATCTTTAATATTTCTTATCTCACATATAGAATCATCCCCATAATTTTTTACCCCATTAATATCTTCTAAAACCGATTATTCATTTTTCAAAGAATAATAATTGTTTAATTATTGTATGGTTTCAATCAATAATATATTTCCATATTTTAATGTTTCCTTTAATTATTTCTCAAAACACCACTCCAGTTGTTTGTTTTTATTTTTTCATCTCCTAGATACTTCTCATGAATTTTAAAATTTGTATCTAATTTTTCAATAATTATATATATTTTTTATCTGTGAATGTTTAAATTATTTTTAACATTCTCTTTTAAATATAAATGATTTACCCTTTGGTTGTGTATTGAATCATAATTATGAAATCCACTCCCTTCTCATGGGTTTAATCATGATTATGATTTATCTATTATTTAGTTTCCCCGTGTAGCCAGAATATGTATGATTTGAATTTATGTTATGGGTGGGAACATAATTATGTATCCCTCTAATGAATTTGGTAAATAATTGTATTTCGTGAGATGTTATGTAACATTTTATGGAGTGAACATGATCCACTATGAGGATTTTTTCAATTTATCATGTTATTCTTAGGAGTGACCCTTGACTCATGATTTGAGATATAATTTTTTATATTATTGTTACATGATTATGAGTCAATTATATTATGATATAATTTACTCAGAAAAGTATTCTTCTTTTTTGATCATCCACTTTATGATATATTTTTATTCCTTTTAACTATCATGTTACATTTTATTTCTAGGTTTACTCCCTTATTGGATTTTCTAGCTTACCCTTTTCCATAGGTGTTTTACTTTAAAATATGTTATAGATTTAGGATCACTATGTGGAGTTTTAAATAATGATGTTTCTTTAATATTTAATATGATACAATTTAATGTCTAATCTTTCAAATTCACTAGAACTATAGATCCTTGACTTGTATGTTTTGAAATGTATGTTTTAAAATATAAAATATTCTATGTTTAATGTGTGTATATCCATAGTTTGAACTTGTGAAAGTTATAGTTTTTTTTAGATTATGATGATAAAACCATAGTGAAAAACTTAGGGATAATTCTATGTTATACACCCAAGTATATGATGGCATTCAAATTTTTCAGCAAAGTATAGATTGTGTGGTTTTCAAAGTAATACATTCATGTACAAAAAGTTGTTGTTGTTTTGGAACATAGTCATCATGGTGTAATCACCTAGAAAAGGGTTGGTTGAGCATTGATTCAATCATCACTCTAATTCATGACAACTCCTCCTATGGTTGTACACTTAGCTAGACACACCCTTGGTATATTCTTTGGTTAATGACATTGTCATTACAAACCAATATAAATTATTGATGTTCTTGTATATTTGTGGATCATGGTTTATAAGTATAAGATAAGCCATTTTAAAGTAAACTAGGATAAACCAAGACTAATATAGTTTGAAAAAAATGAATTATGGGTGTACATAATCAAGAAATTTTTTTAAAAAATTAAAGATTAATCCCTTTTATGTTATTGATTATGATAACCCCCATATGTTATTAAATCTTCACCACTCATATTAAACGTTTTGGTTTTAGTGATGGATAAAAATATAAGGAACTAGGTTAACCTTATGCGCGATGGATAATGAAAATATTAACTCAATGATTAAACAATTAAAATAGGATATGGACTTAGAAATATAGATATTTTTCCCATCCATATTTCTTGAAACCTGATTTACAATGTCACCATATTTGAAAATTAGAGCGTGAGAATGAATAAATTGTTGGATTCTCGTGAAAATTTATGTAATGAATATGACGAAGGAAAGAAGGCTGAATTTACTTCAAGTCAAAAACATTGGCTGAAGCACCGATAAAATTTCCTAAAGGATACTAGAAAACTTATTACTTATAGAAGAGAGATTCATCGATCATCAAACTATTACAGGAATATAAAGAGTCTATTTTTCACAATGGGAGTTGAAATCAGAACCCAAAAATAACCAATAAGAGTCCAATGCATTAATGATAGAACACATGGGAATTTTCTGATTCAATTCGAAAATATAAAGGAAATAATGGATTATAGGTATCAATAACTTCTAAGTCCAAGGGAAGAAGATAAATTATATATAATAAAAACTAAAAATGTGAGTTCCAAAAATGAACTGGATTAATGAACACTAAAGTTAAACTAATGTACAATGATTATTATATCTCTATCCAGTTAAACCACTTTTTTTATACAAATAAGATTTTCTTTGAAAATAAAATCCTCACCTCGATGTATAGATATTAATAATTAATAAAAAATTATATGGTACTCATATTTTATCCAATGTTTATGTTTATTGGAATGTTTCTTATAAAAATGTATCATCCTTAGATAATAAATTTAATGTGATTTAGGAAATGGATTGGTTTACTCTATGTACAGGAAAAAAATTATTTTGAATTAGGTGATAAAATTTAATATCAACCTATGAGAGCATATACATGGATTCTTATGAACACCCTTTATAAGAAAATGATACAACATAAGTCTCTATTCAAAATTAGGACATGATTTAGTGAAAATAAAATATTTTGGATAATCCTATTCAAAGTAAAATGATATGTTTCTTGTGTTTTTAGGTTTGATATAACTCTAAAAATAAAATCTCGATTCACCTTATAGATTCCGATAACTAACATCATTAGTATGTAATAATTTAGGTTGAAACTATGCAGTTTATTTAAGGGGATAATGTAATGCCCCATGTTTGATGATCTATTATTATTATTATTATTATTATAAAATTTCTCTATTATTTCAAAATAATTAATACTAGATTAAAGATTATGTCGTAGAAGAAATGAACTAATCTAATGAAACTTTATTCAATACTAATATAACATTATAATGATGGCATACTAAACCATTTATCATATAAAATGTATTATTATTCAATATTGATGAATTAAATCCATTAAAATGAAAACAATCTATATAGTATAATATAAGGAAAAAGAATAAAATATTCATTACAAGGAAATATCACTGGTTATATTTAACCAAGAGGATTGCTAATATCAAAAAAAAACCCTATAACGAGGAAGATAACCATGAATGGATTATGGATTCAATAAAATATGAAATAACATCTTTATTTGTGAAGTGAGAGTGGAATAAATGAATAATTTTTCATGTTTATATATAGGATTGAAATTCTGGATGTCACAATTAAATTTTTGAACATATGATCATTGAAATTATGTTTGTTGTCCATACATCCTGTTGGTGTAATGAATTTGGGTATTGTTAACTGGTAAATTTAAATTAAAATAACTCACAATGAAATAAAACATGATACTAAAATATTATTAATAAATAAAAATATATTTATTTATTTATCTATATGTGCATAATGTATAAACATTATTATTATTATTAAAATATATAATTTTTAATACATAAAATAAATTAAATATTTCAATATCAATGTAGTTGTAAAAATAAAAATTTTGAATATAAATAATTGCATAATAGTATTTTTTTTAATGTGTATTTGGTATAAATGAAATATTTATTTTCAAATACCTGTTTTATTAATTAATATATATTTTATTGAAATAAAATATTTTTACACCTTTAAATATTTTTATATATGAACTAATATATCAACACTAAATGAATTATAAATCAATATGAAATTATATTAGGAAGACATAATTCTTATGAAGACCATATTCCAAAAGAACGATTATCTTTATAATATAAATACATATATATTTATTAGATCAATAAATATTTTTTATAAATTTAATTTTAAAAAATAAACCTAATTTTTTCAATTCATATAATAAAAAATTATCCTTAAATGATTTTTTGGGATATTTATGAAATAATTCATCTTCAGGCATATAGTAAAAATATAGACTTTTACTAACTACTATCTCCTATATAATTTAAAAACAACATAAAATGTTTATAAAAAAACTTTTTATATAATATATATATGTATATATATATATATATTACCAAAATAAATATAATTTAAAAATACACTATTTAATTTAAAAAACTGGTGTTTAATAAATTGGACACTCCAAATATATTTCATACTAAAAACAGTTTTTACACCCCTATTATTAAAAATAAAATTTAACACATTTAGAAATTAAATATAAAAAATGTATTTAATATTTAATTTATATATGTAAATTTTATATAAAAAGTTCATTTAAATTTGTATGCATAAATATAATATTCATTTTATAATTTTTATCTACAACGATAATAGTAAAATAGTTTTTCTTAAAATACTCGTTTTATTAATATGATTTAATTTTTTAATTAATCAATAAAATTGAACTAATTTAAAATATAAAAATAATATTATTTTTACCCTATATATAACTATATTATCACTCATTCAATTAGTTTTCAATACTAAATAAAATTAAAGAACACATAATGTATAAATTTCATCTTTCTACAAATCATTTTTTATATTATATATTTCATTTTAGAAATTAATTTTATAATATTTATAAATTGAATTATATTAAATTAATATTAAATTAACCTTAAACACCTAAAAATATTGTAATAGTTATTACCATATATTTCAAATAAAATATAAATCACTTATTTTAAACCATGTTACCTATGTAAAAATCAAAAATGTAAAAAAATGTAAAAACCCATTGTAAATGAATTGAAACATGTTTAAAATATATGTGGAAAGTATTATATAAATATTTTTCAACCTAGGATCACTCCTAACTACATTATAACAATTTTTTGGTGGCATTTACCATGAAATAATATAGTTATATCATGGAAGGGTGAAGAGTATTCCCAAAAGTACACTTTTTGACCCTTATAATTGGGGATCACATTCATAACACCATGTTTATACTTACCTTTTAAATTTCCATTAAACCTTTTGAAAAAATAACTCCACTAGAATATATTTTATCATCATTAATAATTTAGTCTCTATATTTTATCGTAAGGAATTTAATTCCAAGGAGGTATCTAAGAGTAGATCAAGTGTTCAATGTAAGTATTAATTTATTTTTAATCTTTTATATTTATTATTTATCTTCAAAATATAATATATTATTATAAATATAATTACATATTTTTTATTATTACACTGGTTTTTTTATTATATTTATATAATATCTGTTATTTATTCCACTTCATCCACATAAAAAAAGTATTGTTAGTGTTTTTCATGAACTAGAACCTCTACAATGTGAGATATTCTATTTTTCATCAACTTCATTCATGGTGGATAAAAATGATTTAATTAATGAAAAAATATGATATATTTATATATATATATATATTTATAACTATGATTCTGAAATTTCAAATTATCATATATTTTATTACCTTCTCATTAGTTGTGAAATGGAAACATTAAACATGCATTTATGCTAAAAATCACCTCAACGATCAATGAGTTTCATTTTTCATTACCATCCATCATGGTTGGAAATAAAAATATATTTAATATATAAAATTTATTTCATTAAATATATTAGTATACTGAAAATTATGGAATCACTTTGATATTATTTCAACAATGGTCAACATGCGAAAGGATTTATGAAGAAATTGACAAAATAACCTCAATCAAATAATATCATAAATAATATTATATTATAAATAAAAAACATATTATCATTAAAAGACCTTATAATATTAAATATATATAAACAAGGTTCATGTGAATATATATAATTAACATAATTTCATTATTTAGGATGTTTATTGAATGTGAAAAGTTCTTTATGACATCAGGAAAGGGTTCCATACCAATTACGCTTCATTAAGAAGTTCATTAATGTTATGAATGAATTTATTTTTTCTATTTTGTATATACTACCCAAGAAAGAATTTTTGATTAATTCTGGATTTAATTCATGTTATTTATAAAACAATATTATTTTGATCCTTTTAATTACTATTGACTAAGAAATTATTAACAACGCAAGGGTTTTGTCTCAAAATTTTCTTCTTTGAGACACATTTTTTATGAACCTATTCTAATTTATATAGTATTTATAATAACAATTGGATTCATAAAATAATTTATTATCTTTATTCATGGTATTTTGATATTAAAATCAACCTCTATCTCTCTCTCTCTATCACTATTTTTCATGAGGATTTAATTATAATGATTCTTAAGTGGTAGGGGATCCTCCCAACCACTTTCGTTACCTATGGGTTAAATGTTATATTTTATTTTTATCCCTTTGACACAATATTATTCACTTGAAATATATATATATATATCCATAAATATATAACTAGTTAAATATCCTTTTTCATTTATAGTTCTATACAAGTTTTATATTTTCCTTTGAAATTCCCACTTTTATGTAAACCTAGTTTAAGAGAATGTTTCCATTTCTTGTCTCACATTGAGAACGACCCCCGTAATTTCTTTAAAACAAGAAAATATTTTAGAAACCCAAATTATCTTAAAGATATATTTTTATGGTTCAATTTTGTTTTTACGGAATATAATAAGGTATTTGATTCTTTTAAAATATCTTTTACTTATTTCACAAATCACCACCCATGTGGTTTGTTTTTATTCTTTCTTCAACAAGATCATTCTCATAAATTTTCTATATTGGATCTCTATGTTCAATACACATGTACATTTTTCTTATTTAACTATTAAGATTATTTTTTTCCTTCTACTCTTATTAATCCTTATTATTTAGCTTTCGGTTGTGGCTTAAATCAGAATTATGAAACCCACTTCTATCTCATGGTTTTGATCATGATTATGATTTATTTATGGTTTATTTTAATTATGTGTAATTCATATATGTGATTTTTATTAATTTAATGGATGAGCCTAAAATTATATTTCATTATGATTCATTGGTTAAATATTTATATCTCATTAGATGTTATGTAATGTTTTTGGGAGTGAACATAATCAACCATGGATCTTTATTCATTTTATAATGATGGTTTTGGGAGTGAACATGGAATTATCTTTATAATATCCTGTTTTATGTATTCTACACATGTTTATGATTCGATTATCATATTATATCATTTTTTATTCCATATTTTAATGTTTATGATCATCATATTTATGATATGTTGTTATGTATTTCTACTCTCATGTTATGATTTATTTCCATGTTCAGTACCATTTTAGTACTTCATGTACACTATTTTCATTATGTATTCTCACTCGGATATCCTATGAATTTTATGAATATCATTGGGAGTTAGGATCTATATGATGGGTTTTAAAAAAATTATGTTTTTCTATTTCAGATGATATATTTTCCAATATAATATTCCAATGACACTGGACCTACATATCATTGGATTTTCCTATTGGGAAAGTATATCATAATATATGAAATAAAGTATATTTAAGGGGAAAATATCCATATGAATTTTCTTAAGAAGATAACTCTCTTAAAAATTAAAAACTAAAGCACTCAAGGTAATAAGATTTTTTAATATTCAAGTCTTATGAAAAATTTAAATAAAATTTCTATAATTATCCACTATAAAATCATAATGATATTTATAGACATATATTATAACAAACTCAAATGTATTAATTCCATGATTTATAGGTTTAGTTGCTACTTCATCTACAGATTCAACATCATCTTCTGGTGGATCCATTTTTCTTTCTTTTACTGTTTAAGATGTATGATGTATCTATAGAATTCTTCAGAAAAACCTAAATATATAAAAACATCTTCCAAAATATTTAAGATAATAATATATTATTCTGATAAATAAAACAAACATAAACCATACATTTTGGAAAAATTATTCATTGAATGGTCCTTTTGATTATAGTGAATAAAATTTAAAAGACTATTCCGATGAACATAAAATATTACAAAAAATCAATTTGAAAAAAAATATTAGAAAAAATAATATAAAAAAGGTGTGTATATTAATTTTTAAATAATGTTTTGAAAGAAATATTTTGACTCAAAATTAAATATAGTTAGATACATTGTGTTATGAAAGATAATATAAATGGATTAAAATGATGAAATCACTTGAGATGCATAAAAAGTAATGCGGGGATTACACTATGTATGATATTTTTGTAAAAATAATTATACCCAGGTCATATTTCAAAGATCATGGATCCCAAATGAATAGGAATAGGTGATAGTTCCAATATATATATTCCTAGTCTACTACAAAAGAATGTTCATAGAAAACATTCCATGCCCAGTCATCTGAACCCTATTATTTCACTTCATCACCATTTCCAATGATAAAATGAAGTGGTTCTTATGACTTATCAAGAGTTCAACATTGGACTTAGGTGAAAAGGGAATATTTAATACATTAGATTAGATTTAATATTTGATTCACATTTATGAGGTTCTTCCCTTTACTTAATGTTTTTTGATGAATCTTGCCTCATGCGACCCATGTTGAACAACATGTCAACCTATACATTGGATAGATTATGCACCATATGAGTGGACAACCATTCAATCCAATTGAGCGTACTTGATAAGCCCATTTTTTTACACAATTCACATTTTCCACAAGATTTTATTATCTAGGTTTTTATCAAATCCAATCCCGATGGGTGAATTTTTTTCTTGTTCAATTTTCGAAAAAGATAAATCCCTCCTATTCTTTGAGAAGATTATATAATTTTCAATTTGGGAATAAATTGGGTTCCCAATTAATCACACACATCTATATATCATTATATATCTTTTTATTACTCATATTTTAGACATTTTCTACCAACCAAAGCATCTCACAACGCCATTCCCTCATGCCCAGTTACACTCATATCGCACACCCTATTCAAATGAGTACTTAAATTCAAGAGGTTACTGATAGTTACTTGGATGACCAAATCCTATAGTCTATATAAGGACCCTAATACCCCAAAACTCAATTCAATGTGTGTAGGTGGGGAGGAAAAAGTGTAAATAATAAGACCTGGAAGCACATGAGTTCATAAAATCAATGTCCAACTAGTGTAATCTTCAACTATTTGAGATTTTAAAATCAAATCTAATTATAGAATTACTTAAGTGAATTTTTTTATGTATTTAAAATTTTTTATTCATTCAAAGGACACTGATCACATGTTAACACCAAGATTTCGTTGAAGGATCCACTATAATAGTTGTACCCAAGCGACTTAGTTACACAATCTAGGTTATCCATCTATACTGAAGGGGTCCCTCCCAGGTAATCCCAAAGTAGTCAAATCCAATTCTACAAAATGGGGACACATCTTGGACTTCCCATTTTGATATTCACACAAGTCATATAACTTGTTTCTCATTTCACCCAGTTCACATAAATTGGTGTCCAACTCACAGTGTTCCCCTACCTAAGTTCCCCCAATCTCCCAGATCGCCTACCTATGTGCCCCATTTTATGGGCCCTCTAACCTGGTTTCCTCCTCACCTAGTTCACCTTTCATATATCACTCCAATACATTATCATATTTTCCTTTATATTTTGTAGATAGCTTGGGAAGACACACAACACCTGATGTAAACAAAACATTACTTAGTCAAAATTTTCACAACCAATTAAATTATAACACTTTTAGAGATTTTATAAAGTAAATTTATAAAATATATATCAAAAAAATATTTTTGAACTCATATAATATATTTAATGTAGGCATAAGTTAAGAAAAAATCCAATATTACATACAAAATATGATTTTTTTATAAAAGTAGTATTTGAACCTTTAAATAGAGAACCTATTTTAATTTTAATTTTAACCATTTTAAAAATTAATATTTAAAAATAGACATAATATTTAAAATTTAAACATAAATGTTATTTTGGGTGAATTTATCTTAATTTTCTATGAAGTTTAATTTTTTAACGAATAATGAAAAATACTAAATTTTAGTTCAAAATTCCATTTTAATATAAATAATTTATAATGTAAAATTATATTTTAAATAAGTTTAATAGTTTAATTAGATCATTATATTATTATTTAATATAATTTATGGTATTAGTATCAATTAACTTTTAAATATACTATAAAAACATTGTAATGTTTTGGACATTTTTACCTTAAAAACCTGCTTTGTTATCTCGTCTCTGAGATTAAATTTAAATTAATTTTTTTCCACCTATATGATTGGAATTTGGGAAAATGGATTACATATTTAGAATAATCATAATTTATAATTTATAATAACACAAAATTTGTTTTTTTTTTAAATATTAGTGAATGTAAACAAAATTATTACAATTATTAAGGTAAATTAAGCTCAATAATGGACCAAACATTTAATTTAATGGCCCAAATGAACAATGAGCTCTTAAAAAACCCATTTATGGCTATAATTATGGAACTAAAGTTACATTATTGTGTTTTTTATATTTTTAATACATTTTTTAGGTAAAAACATTGTTACACCTAACATCATTTAAAAAATACCAAGTGGGTCCCGGTCCTCCCATATTAAAGGCCACCACCTCTCCCCGTTAATCACATAAATAAACCCATTTTTGTTTAGAAAATATATTCCTATATAGATTCATGGCTTCCCTAAACTTGATATTTAATGCTAGATTTTGGTATAAAGCCTTCCAAGGAATCCTTTTGGTACAAACCAAAATAAGTTACCTGATATATAGGTAACATCTTCTCTCGAGCTCTTTGGTTTCATTTCCATTATACACACCCTAAAATCTATGTAATAAATGACTATATAACAGAAACAGTATCATAAATATAATAGTATGATTTTATGTAATTGGATTGATCTAAACATACACAAACATCCATCTAATGGGTAACAAACATACTCTTTCTGTGTTCGATGAACTAATGCCTCACCAAACGATGATTGTTCCTTTTTTCTTTACGACCAACCATGGTGGAAAGTATGAAGTAAACTATTTTTATATATGATATTTATAATATATTTATTCTTATTTAATAATTTTATAACACATTCCTTTATAAATTACATTTCTTGTAAATACGATAACCTTGCTTGTGGAAGTGTGGACTACTGCCCCTAATGCGATGTGATTCGTCCATGTTATAAATGGAACATATTAAAGTTGATATTAATAAAATTATATTACATATGTGACCTATATATTATAATTTAATTAAAATATACATATTTATAATTTATGTATCATTCTTTTAATACGGAAAAAAATGAAATTGGCGTTCATGAGTACGTACAACCAACCATCTCCCCAGACCGTGCATTTCATTTCTTGTCTCCAAACATTATAGATTATTATAAATACATATTTCCTACATATATTTGATAATTAAATGATGGTATAAATTATTTATATGATGGAATCATGATACAATTAATAATAAAAACAAAAAACTAGTCAAAACATAATTGAGAAAACTAGGCAATTAACACCCAAAATAGTCAAATTAATGAAATATTTTATCAAAACGGGTAATAAGATATTATAAGAAGTTAATATATGATATTATGATTTTTGTTATGGTTATGGAATAAGTTTGTAACATATTTTAAACTACAATAAAGGAGGATAAATAACATATAAGAAAATCAAGGTGAAGGTAGGGAATTTTGTCTCAATTTACGTTCTATTGTGACCTATTGGTATTATGCAGCAATTCACTTTTATTTTATGTATAAAAATCCTTTTGACATATTATATCATTAATATACTTAATATAATGATAATATAAGTATCATTTAATGTTATAACTTTATGGAAAATATTATTTAGATGTTTCAAAATGGTATCGGACACATTGGAATGTGTAAAGATTATTCTCCTATAGAATGATCTTAATGATCATATTTGAAATCTCACTTCTTTTGTGATTATTAACATTATATTGAAAAAATTGAATTATATTAATATTTTTTCTTGGAAATTTTCATGGATATCCATATTTTAATATGATGGGTATTACTATTAACGAAACCATATATCATTTTTCATTAGGTGTTTACTTTGACAGTTATTTGAGTAATTGAGGAATTATTGAAAAATATTTATTTTTTATTCAATATGGTTATTTGATAAGGAATATTAATTATTTTGATTATTAAATATGAGGAATGATTAGTATTGGAAATGATAGGTGGATATCAGACTTTATATATCTCCTTGATGCATCGACAGGTTCTCATGAGACGGATAAGTTGGTCAAATTAAATGGGAATATATCCATGATTTTAAAAAGTCATGTGAAAGGTCTTGATGGTTTAGGTCTTCATGTGCCTTAGAAATGACTTAATTTAATTAATAATATCTATGATTTAGATTATGTTATTTTTTATCCATGATATATTTCATCGACATATCTATGGATTTTATTCATTCTAAATTTACTAATTTATGGAATGTGTTTTGGTATCTTACCTTTACATTTTAGTTATGAATTTTCTAGTCGTATAAATGGAATGTGTTCTCAGTTATTTAACTTTAATTTTATATTGATTCATTATTTTTTCCATTTTAGTTACCCTTACTGAGCATTTGATCTCACCCTTATCATGTTTCTTTCCCTAATTTATGGAGAAGATAATGTTCAATAAGATTTCAAGGATTCATTTTATTTCAGTTTATAATGTAGCATGTTTTATTTGTTTTAAAATTTTATTATGGTTATTATGTATGTAATATGGATTTAAAAGGATATTAAACTGATCAGTCCTTAGGTATGTGATTTATTGTAATCATTCCAATGTAATAAAAGAATTCATAGTATCTGGGACTTCTAGGGTCGAGGTGTTACAGTTGGTATCAAGGAAGTTTAGAAAAAACCTTAGAAAAAGATTTAGAAAACGTAGATTAGGGAATATGACCCTAATATAGACTTCGAGTTTGATTATATAAGAACATCCATGAATTTTGGTAAGGTAGATATTATTTGGGTATTCCTAGAAATACAACCCAATATTGACAACTCAAGTGGATGTGGTTCTGGAACAAATATACCAATGAGTAATAACTCTAACAAGGTGTTCCTGACCAGACTCGTGGTAACCTAGTACTTGACAACATTCCTTATTGTGAACTTGGTTTGAAAATCCCATGTGATATGCTTAGGATAATTCAAATTTTATTTACCCAACATTATGAAGGATTTATAAGTAAAGATTCCCCCAAATTAACCAATGTTTACAATTATATGATTTATGATGTATAAATTTATTTTATGGTCTATACCATATTTGGAATTATATATTATGAGCTAATATAGTGCATTCCATTATTTAAAAATAGTGTATGGAAGGATTAATAGTATATATACTAATGGAATATGAAGAGATTTTCCTCCCGATGAAACCAATATTGTTGGTATTGAATCAGAGAAAATTAGGGTGATATAAGAAAACATAATCATGTTATGAAAAACAACCTTGCCTGAATGGAGAAACCTATTCTCCAAAGTTAATCTCCAATTTTGGATTTCATTATACGATATAATCCAGTATCATTTAGTTAGAATACTAATCCAATTTTGGCTGAGGAATGGATTAAGTCATTGGATAAGTTATTTACATCCTTGGGATGTAGTGAAACGGAAAAGGCTAAACTTGTTTTCTATTATATCCAACGTGTTGTTAATCAGTAGTGGACCCTCATTCAGAACACTTGGGAGGAAGAAAAAATTGAACTCATGTAATGAAGAACTCTCAATAAAACATTATTCAATAAATAATTCCCTCATGATCAACAAATTGAGATAACGAGAATGTTCTATTAACTAAAGAAAAATGAATAAGAGAGTGTTATAGTTTATAAAAATACCTTGACAATGTCATCCATGTATAATTCATATTATATACACAACACAGAGTGCATGATTTACCACTTATTTCAAGGTATTAAACAAAATCTTCAAAGTGCGCTAGTTTCTCAAAATTTGTCATCATATGATGAAATAGTTTTTTGTGCGATTAAGGTAGAGATTTTTTTGAGTAAATATATTCAATAAAAAATGAAATCAAGAGTCTATTTAAGAACCATGAAAATGATAATACAATGAATAATAACAAGTTTGATATATTCCCATCTTGTGAAAATTGTTGGAAAAAAGAACCTTGGGAAATGTTTGAAGGGATTGGGAGTCATATATAAATATGGAGATAGGGGCCACTAATATATTGAATGAAAAGGGGAAAATCTGATCAATGATGAATAGTTTTATAATTGTATGGAAATGGGATACCATGTGAATAAATTCTCTAAGAATCATAGGAATATACCATATAACAGGCTAAGAGGGAAATTTCCAAGCTTATGTGATTACTATATTTGAGGTAGAAGTACTAAATTACATGGTGACTGGTAAATTAATATTATCTTCAAATTTATCCATCATGTTATTTGATTCTAGATCATCTCAATTCATTGTATCTACCCATTTTTTCAATAAAATTATACATTTCCATTTTGATTTAATAAGATATTTTTCTATCGAAACTCATAATGGATGTATTATTATGAAAAATATGTGTTGGGAAGTCCCAATTATAACAAATAAACATGAATTATGTAATGAAATTGTTATTATTACTACATTTGACATTGATATTATAAATAGAGTGGATGGGATGTCGAAATACAATACAAAAAATTATATCAAGAGGATAGAAATTACAATTTGGGAGAAATATGGAGAATCCCTCATCATTATAGCATAAAATTTCTCACTATATTCGTTCTTAGATCCACCCTTGGTAGCTCTACTAAATTAAATTATTTTGTGATAAGAGAAAACAATGTCTGCTTAAGAAGAAGGTAATCTTCAAATTGAAGATTTACCAATTATGTAGGAATACATTGATGTATTTCTTAAGGATTTACCTAAATATCCCATCGATCATGAATTTTCATTTTCCATTGATTTAATTCCCAATGAAACACTAATACCAAATACTCCCTATAGAATTAACATTGTGGAATTAGAAGGATTGAAGAAAAAATTAGAAGATTTGGGAAAAATGGTATTAATTTTACCTAATGTTTTAACTTGGGGATCCCTTGTCCTCCTTGTTAAAAGAAAATATGCATAAATGAGGTTGAATTTTTATTATAGATAAATCAATTACATTACAATAAATAACAAGTATCTTCTACTTCATATTGATGATTTGTTTAATCACCTTCATGGAGTTAAATATTTTTCAAAGATTGATCTACATTCTTGTTATCACTTATCATGATTGAATAAGGAATAAATTCCTAAGATAGCTTTTTAGATGAGTTATGGGCATTACAAGATTATAGTAATTCTATTTGGACACACTAATGTACCCTCTATTTTTATAGACTCAATGAACAGAGTATTCAAGGAATATATTGATTATTTTGTTATAATATTCATTTATTATATTTTAATGTATTCTAAAACCTATGAGGACCATGAGGATCACTTGCGGATCATTCTTAATATTATTACAAGGGAATATTTATATGGTAAATTCAGTAAATGTAATTTTGGGCTTTAGGATATCACTTTCAATAATTATATTTTCTCTAATGATAGAATATTGGTTGATCCTACAATGAAAATGGTAGTTAAAGAATTTCCTATCACAACAAACATAATTGAGGTACATAGTTTAAATGGTTTGATAGGTTACTATCAGTTATTCATTTATAATTTTTCCCAATTATCTAACCCAATAACCAAGTCTATATGTAATGGTGTAATGTTTGTCTAGAAAAAGGAATGTGAAGAATGCTTCAATTAACTAATGCTAATATTACTTAATTATCTGATTTTGACTCTCCCAATAGGGAGTGATGGTTATGTCATATATTATGATGCATAAATTAAAGGACTTGGTTGTGTTCTAATTCAATATGAAAAGTTACTCTCCATGCATCGAGGTAATTGAAGACTCATGAATATAACTATCCAACCCATGATCTAAAGTTAGAAGATGTAATCTTCTAATTGAAAATATGGATACATTATCAATATACAGAAAGATGTTTCATACACACAAATCATAAGAGTATAAAATACATCTTCTCACATAAATAGATCACCATGAGGAAATGACGATGACTCGAACAGTTGCAAGATTTTGATTTCTCAAGACACTACCACCCAGGAAAATCAAATAAGGTAGAGGATTCTTTGAGTATGAAAGATCATGGAGTTCTTATACAAATGAGTATTGAGAATGATCTTATGTTCATGGATATAATAAATATGGATATAAGAATTTATAAGGGGATACATCAATCAATTATCAAGTGATTACAAAACCATATTTATTAGAGAGGATATCAAATTATTAATATGATGATGAGGACATTCAAAAGAAAATTAAATGTCTAAATAATGAAAAATTAGTAGACTTTTTTTGTAAAGATGATGTTATAAAGTTTGGAAAAATTCTATGTGTTCTATCAATAACTTTGATAAAACGGGATTTGTTGGATAATGCTCAAAGCTAAAATTTCATTGTACACCATGGGAGCACAAATACGTATAGGTATTTGAAGGAACATTTTTTGTGGGAAAACATAAAGTGGAAAATTTATGATTCTGTATCTAGATGCTTGGTTTGTTAAGAAGTGAAATCTAGGAGATAGTATCCAAAATAGGTCATACAACCTCTTCATATTCCTATATGAAAATCGGATGAAATTTATATGGAATTATTCACTGGACTACCAAAAACTCCAAGGAGGAATTACAAAATATGGATTATTATTTATCACCAAACCAAATATGATCATTTCCTTCCTATAATAGAGGAAATTTCCCTTGATAACCATGGAAGGCTCTACATTAATTATGTTGTAGGATTTTATGGCACACCTCTACCCATTGATTATGATCTGGATCCCCAATTTACATCCAAATTTTGTAAAAGTATACAAAAGGATCTTGACACTAAGATTCATTTGAGAATTTCATACCGTCCACAAACTGATGGAATTTTTGAAATAATAATTCAAACAATGGAAGAAATGTTTAGGTCATTATCACTCGACTTTCAAGGTATTTTGTATCATTAATTACCTTTTTAGAGTTTGAATATAATAATAGTTTCCATTAAAGTAATCAAATGGTTCCATATGAAGAATTATATGGGAATAAATTTCATAATCCAAATTGTTGGGATGAAGTTGGTGAAAGAAAACTCATAGGTCCAGAACTTGTTGAAGAATTGATGAAAAAGGCATTGTCTAATCAATATCATATTAAATCATCTCAATTTAGGAAAAAAGAGTTATGATAATTAACAGAGAAATGATTAGGAATTACAAGTTGCAGATCACATTTTCCCAAAGGAATCCCTATGGAAGGGTGTTATCTGATTTAGCTAAAATGGGAAAATTATTCATAGGTACATCATACCCTTTAAAATTTTATAATGATTCAAAATAATTACATATCATTTGGAAATGCCACCAAATATTACAAAGGTACACAATAAGTTCCATATATCTATGCTCAGAAAATACATGCCTAACCCAAAACATGTGTTCGACATTGATGAGATAGAGTTGGAGCCGAACCTTTCAGACTATGAAAAAACCCATCCAAATTCTTTATACCAGAGACCAAGTATTGAGGAATCAGACGCCTCGTCTGGTAATGGTACTCTAGAGAAATCACAAAATTGAAGAAGGAAAATGGGAACCAAATGATTATATGAAAAAGAACTACCCACATATTTTTGAAGATAATTCCTAAGAAATTTCAGTGATTGAATTTTAGTATGATGGAAGAATTTATCACCCCAATACTTTATCATATTTTCTATTATATTTTATTGATATCTTTTCAATACACACAACACCCGATTTAAATAAAATAATACTTTTTCAAAATTTTCATATAAAATATAATTATAACATTTTTAGAGAGTTTATGTAGTAAATTTATATATTATCAATACCAACATACATTTTACACTCACCAAATATATTTTATATACGCATAATACAAGAATAGACCCAATATTACATACAAAATACTATAGTTCTATAAATGTATTTATGTCACCTTTTAAAGGAGAACCCATTTTAAATCTAATTTATGACCATTTAATAAATTTAATATCACATGATAAATATAATATTTGAAATAGAAACATAAAAATAATTTTGGATGAATTTGCAGTATTTTTCTATTAAGATTAATTTTTTTTAACAAATTGTGAAAAATACTAAATTTATTTCAAAATTGTTTTTTCATCTGATTGTTTATAAGGTTGAATTATATTTTAATTTTGTTGTAATTTTTAATTATGTCATAATTCTATTAATTAATTAAATTTAAGTAATTAGGATGATTTTCACTTTGATATTTAATATAAAAACATACCAAACATTTGGATGTTTTTACATTAAAAATTGCATTGTTGTCCCATCTACAGGATTAAATTTAAATGAATTTTTTCCAAATAAAATATTGTGATTTCAAAAAATGGATTCCATATTGAGAATAATTATAATTTATAATTTATAATAAGAGTAAATTTGTTAAAAATATTAGTGAAAGTAATGAAAATTAATTACAATTATTAACATAATGTTAAGATTAAAAAAAGCCTAAACCTTTAATTTAAGGGCCAAAATGACCGATCTGATTGTTCAACTCCAATTTTATGGCCATAAAATAGCCACAAATCTTCAAGTTTTTAGTTTTCTTGGTTTTGAATACTTTTTAGGTAAAAATGTTGGTCCACCTAACTTCTTTTCAAAAATACCAAGTGAGTCCTTTTCCTCCCTTATAAATGGTCGCTACATATCCTCATTCATCACTCCTTTGAGAACACTTATTATAAGACAATATATTACCATATATCATAAAAATTCACTCCCATCTATCTTTAAACCTACCTTTTCAAGGAAAACCTTTCCACGAATCCTTTTTTTAACAACCAAAATAGTTACATGATTAAGAGGTAATGTCTTCTCCCAAGATCTATAGTCCATATTCATTATCCACCCACTAAAATATTTGTATTCATTTATTATAAAACATAAAAGGTAAAATAAATATACTAGTTTGTTTTTATTTAAATGGTTTGACCTAAAATGACACACACCTCTATCCAATGTTTAACGAATATAGTGTTTCTGTGTATGGTGTACTACTGCCTCACGAAAAAATGATTGTTTATTTCTCGTTTACCACTTACCATGGTAAAAATTATGATGTAATCTCTTCTTATATATTATATATATGATATTTACAATAATTTTTTTATTATTTAATTTTTTTTATATGATATACCTCTATATATTCCATTTTTTCATTACGAATACCTCGCTTGTGAAAGTGTGGAATACCGCCCCTCAATGCGACGTGATTTGTTCATGTTATACGTAGAAAAAAAATTTGATATTAATAAAAATATATGAAATATATTTTATAGTAATTATAATGTAATTTTAACATACATATGTATTGTTTATGTTTAATTATATTAATATTACAAAGAAATGAAATTAGCATTCATGCGAACGTACAACCTACCGTCTCTATGAACAAGGCATTTCATTTCTTTTATATAAAAGTATAGATTATTATAAAAACATTTTTAATGAATATATATTATAATTATATCCTGGTATACATTCTTGAAATGATGAAAACATGATACAGTTAAAAATAATAACAAACAACAAGTCAAAACATACATTAGAAAATAATGAAATTAACACCCAAAATAATCAAAATAATGAAAGATTGATAAAAATGAGTAATAAGATATTATTAGAAGTTAATATATAATATTATGAATAAAATTAGGGTTTGGGTATAATTTTGTAACATATTTTAAACCTCTATACAAGAGGATAAATACCAGACAATAAACAAAAGGTTAAGGTAATGAATTTCGTCTCAATTTACATTCCACTGGCACTTATTTGTTATTTTGCGCCAATTTTCTTTTATTTGGGGTATATAATGAATTTTGACATATTATATCAATAATATTAATACTCTAATGATAATACATGTTTATTTTAATGTTATACATTCATGGATATTATGATTTCAATGTTTCAAAGTGGAATGGGATACTTTGGAATGTTTAATGATTATTCTCCTAAAGAATGTTATTAATGATTATCTTTGAAATATCACTTCTTTTTGAAATTTTTAACTTTATATTGAAAAAATAACATTGTTGTAAGAATTTTTCATTTTAAATTTCCTTTCATATCCATATTTTCATATGATAGATATTATTATTTCAAAATCGTATATCATTTTACATATTGTGTTTACTTTGACAGTTAATTGAGTAATTGGAGAATTATTGATAAACAATTATTTCTCTTTAAATATTGCTTTTTGATAAGTAATATTAATGATTTTTATTATTAAATTTTATGAATTATTTGGACATAAAATGATGGATGAAGCCCAAACATTATATAGCTCCTCAATGCATTGACATGTTCTCATGAGATGAATAAGTTGGCCAAATGAAACAGGTTTCTATCTAGGGTTTTAAGCCATATTGTCAAAGTTATTTATGGTATAGGTTTTCATGTGCCTTAGAAATGATGTCCATTAATTAATAATTTACCTCATTTATATTCAGTTATAATTTATTCAGAACATTTTTCATCGACATATCTTTGGATTTTATTCATTCTCAGTTTACTGATTTATAGAATTCATTATAGTATATTAAATTTCCATATTAATTATGCCTTATATAGTTATATAAATGTAATGTGTTCTTAGTAATTTAACTTTTTTCTAGATTTATTTATATTTTATTCCATTGTATTTACCCTTTTTTGATCATTTTATCTCTACTTTATTAGGTTTTATTCCCCATGTTATGAAGAAGAAAACAATGAATAAGCTTTAAAGGATGCAATTTATTTCTATTTATTGTGTAACTTGTTTAATTTTTTAACCAATGTATTATATGTATTATGTATATAATATTTCATTCCAAGACTACTAAACTTATTGGTCCTTTAGAAATTAATTCATCGTAGTCATGTAAATGTAAAAAAATAATGCACAGTCTCTGAGGTTTCCATGGTCAAGGCATTACAATATACGTATCTATATAATATACATCACCAACTGGGGTTCAGAACTGAACATGCCTCCACCATATCCTCTGATAAAAAATGATCAGGTTATTCATAATAATTTCCCCCCTCTTTATTATATATTACTATAATAATGAGAATAATTAATGTTGAAAAATATGTACCATTAGTTTTTTCCCTACCTGATAGAGCCCTTGGGGTTTTGAAAATCATGTATTACCCAAAAAATTAGTGTCTCTATCCTTATTCAATTAATGGAACACTTTTTGTACTTTAGGCTTATCTTAACATTATCCTAATTGATGATATCATCCCTCTTGACCAATTTATGTGTTGTACATAACATTGGCCTCTAAATTAGTGTAATTCCAAAATAACAAATTATCCATTGGAATAGGGTAATACTGATTTCTTATTATATGATATATAGATTATTAAATATTAATAAAAACCAGTATTGGAGTATTTTATAAATTAAACTTCATTTGATATCATGTGTTTAATTTATACATAAAATTCACTAATAATAAATATAGTTTTCATCACCCCACAAAATATAAATTAGTCATGATTCGAAATTTAACTTTTATGATCAAGTTACTCTTGTTTTAATCAATATTTTTAAATAATGGAGTAATGGTTGATTTATTAAGTAATAAAATCATTTATTTACTTGTGTCCATAATTTTCTTTATGAAGTAAACTAGAAACAATTCCACATCAATGACTGTAGATTCCATGTAATAACTCCAATGAAGCATAAATTTCATATTTGGATACAGTAAAACACGTCACAAAATTTCATTAAAATATTATTGGAAATAATTTGGAGTTTTATAATGGAATTTAGGATTCACAAGTTCATGATAAAATTATGGGATACATTATATAGCTCAGATACACACCAATCCATTTTTATATGAAAATTAAAATGGATTTTACAAATAGGTTGAAATTCCACTAAAATTTAGAAGAAATATTGGGAAGGATTTTATGACCCAAAAAAATACGTCAATTTAGAACATAATTTTTTCACAATAATTATACAGAAAAAGCATGCACTAATTTTTTTGTAAATTATGGAAAATATCAATTTCTATATATGTCCACAAACTTGTGGCAGTTCTAATATAGCGATATGACTTGGAAAGATTAGGGTATAACTATGGTTCCAGAAGTATCTATTTATAGTAGTTTTATTTATAGAAATTGAAGAATGTTAGACTGTTATTTAAATTTGAATTTTAGGTTATTATTTAATTGGGGAAAGCTATTTTTTATCTTGTAAGATTATTGAATAACCCTACTTTCATAATAAAAGTTCTTATTATTCTTATATTATTTTCTGAATATTAATATATTGATACTATTTACTTATGTTATACATATATTCACACTAAAATGTGTGAAATTTTTAACACAAAATTTTAGGGTTTATTATCTACATGTTTTATATTATTTTATGACACCTTTATGATTTTACCTCATTTATCCATTGAGATAATTTCATCAATAGAGGTCTAATTCACTTATTGGTTGATCCAAGGATGTTTCAAGGGGCTATATTCGATGTTATTTATTATTACATTAAATTTTAATCCCTTTATTAAATTGATAAATCTATTCTATGATTACATACCCCAATATCCTTAACAAAGGTTATGGATCTAAATTTTTAGTGATAGAATGATCATCTGCCTTGGGGTATGAATGAAAATTATTTTATCAGTGTTCCAGAGATAATTATTGGGATTATGTATGTATTAAACAAGTTATTTATGGGGTTATTTATTATTTTATTTTATATATCTCTCTTGAGTTAAATAAATTAATATATTATAAAAAGTAAAATCATTAAATATAACTATAGAAATGAAATCAGATCAGCCAATTCTCTATTATCATGTTCGTAGCTATTTATTAATTATAAGAACAAAAAAACCAATGTTTTCCAGGTCATATTCAATTCAATATATAAAAAGTTATAGTGTCTTAAAATTATTTCATATTTCTCTCAAGATTATATAGGCCAATTGCAATACAAGATACAACTACAACCCAATGGGTAAATTTGTGAATACTATATTTTCGATCCATTTTTAAGGAATCAATTAAGTCATCATAGACACTCTAATTCTCTTTTTTCTATAATTCTCAATTCTTGCATTCATTTACGAAACAATTTTACCTTTTATCCTTAAGTGTTTATCCTATAATATTAATGACCAATAAAATAAACATGTTATGGTGGATAATTATTGTAACACCTGAGACTTTTATATGAAATATTTTGTTTTTATATAAATCATCAAAGGAATATTTCACTACACACAACACTAGCTTGGCTTGCTTTACAGGAAATCACGACCTTCCTTAATAGCTTGCCTCGTACGCAACATCGAGTTTCACTAAACAACGATATACTATTAAAATATTATTAAAACTAGCCGTTATGAATATTAATAACCACTTTTTGAAATTTTGTAAATTTTATTTTTTAAAATTGACTTCGTTTTTGGATTCGGAATATCTAAATTAGCCTTGGGTGAAATTTTGGTATTTTTCTGGAAACATTCAATTTTTGATGAATAGTGAAAACCTTGGGTTACTATTTAAAAACCGACTTTTTTTTTAAATAATTATTTATTTTATTTAAATTTATTTTAGGTCAAAATTGATTCATAATACCTATATAAGTTCAATGTAATTTATTGGAGTAATTTTATAATAATTTTAGATATATAAAAAATTTTATTAAACTTTTCACCGTCTTTTACCCACCTCCTAGGAGAATTTGCAAATTTACATAAAACATAATTTTAGCACTTCTATGAGTGGAATTTAAAAAAACAAAGAGACACGGTTGATGTCAGTAAGTAAAATGTGGTTCAATGAGATGAAAATAATTTTTGGTGAATAGTAACTTTTTACTTTTATTTACCACGGTTAAAAGTAAATAATGTAATTAAGGGTAAATATGATATTATTAATACCTTAACACATGTCCTAATCCTATTGGATAAGTGTAATTCGACCAAAAACAACCTTTGAAATAAAATATGACCATTTAAGCCCACTTGGATTAGATTAGGACATTTATTATTAATTTATTTAAAGAAGGGTTAAAATAGTTAAAATCAAAGTTTAATAAGTAAATAATTTTTAATATAGGGTTATACATAAGATAAATTCGACTATAAATATTAATTATAAATCTAGAAATATTTTCTACATAATGGTATTTTATTTGTAATTTTTAGACATTAAATAAATTAATTTATATATGACACAAATATGATGCAGTAATTATCTTATTAATGAAATATTGACATAATTGATGTTATAAATACCCAAATAAATGTAATTTGATACTTTTTATGAATTACATTAATTTTCTAGGTTAATATGAAATGTTATTATTTATTTACGTAACTTTTTTTAGAACTAATCATTCTATTAGGATTTTCAAAAAACTCAATTACTAAATAGTGTCAAAATTGACATAAAATAGTTTTTAAAACAAATATTATATTATTAATTGTTATTTTATTCCTAAAAATCTAAGGTTCGGCCAAATGACTTAGATAAGGTTATATATATTAATTTTAAAAAACTTGGGGTTCTTTTGGCTTGTTATAGTAATTTTATTAACCTTATAGTAAAAGATCACAAAAAGACACGGTAAAAGTAAAATTATCTAACTTAAAGTTAAATCTAAATGATAAGGTTAAAATAGTAAACTAAACTAGTCCATATTCTATTTTATGAGAGGATGTCGACCCATACACACCTTAGCTTTAATATAAATCAATTTGGAGCTATTTAAAATCGAATATGCCTTTATAATAAAATAATATTTTTAGTTTTTCCAAAGGTGCCCCTCTCCTCCCTTATAAAAGGGCACCTCCTCCCTCTTTTCCTCACACCACTTTGATCCTTCAAGCTCGGAAAACCCATGCCAATTTCTCCTCTCCACTTCCCTAGAAACATACTAGAGGTCCTGGTCTTCTTCAAAGACCAATTTTAGTTCCCTAAAAGGAGGTCTCAAAGAGGCGCTTCAAAGAAAAGGTATTGTCCGTTACCGATTCTTTCAACTTTGTTTCTTCTTCCACTTATTCTTATTTAGTTGTTTCATTATGAATTAATAACATCAGTATCACTAATATACCGATATGTTATTATAAGTATGAAATAACCCTATTTCACCATTTATCCATCCTACAGAAAATGAAATCACCGCGCGTGCGTACGTACGGAATACCGTCTCCACGCCTTGGTGTAATCTATTTTCCACCACCACCTTACTTGGATGGGTATAATGGTGTAAAGAATGAATATATATTATTATTGTAAAGTGTTATTGATTCTGAAATAGTATACATACACTCCAATACAATTCCATGATCATGGGAACGATATCATCGCTCGTGCGTATGTACGGAATACCGTCTCCACGATGTGATGTGACTCGTTATACATGATTTTCATTGCATAATGATTGAATAAATGAATTGAGTGAATAAATATGATATATATTACACTAATATCATTCTGGAAATGATGTATCTATAACCTAAAATGAAGAATAAGAATTTATTCCACAAAACATGCATAAGAACAAAAAGTAATAAACACCCGAATAACAAGTAACAATGAAATATTACTAATAATAAGTTAATAATATGACCATATATGATATCATAACAATGAGTATGATTCTGGAATAAGTGAATGAAATTATTTAAATCATTATACAGGAGGTTCGGACACTTACGAAGCAAATCAGAGCTAAGGTAAGGGAAATATCACAATCTCATTTTTATCTGAGATTGTTTATACTTTGAAATTTAATGGGGTGTATTTTATCATCCACATCCATTTTTCCTCAATATGTAATATTATTTCCATCCACCTACAATTTATTAAATCCAATTTTACCCTTCGGTGAGTTTTTAGTAAAAGATATGAAAGGAATCTTTTGTCGTTTTTCTTACGAGGTACTTTTTGACTTTTCCGACAAAAGTACGAGAAGAATGTTTTTTTTAACTTATACGGCATGAATGGATTTTTAAAACATTATTTCCAAGAAGATTCCTTTACAAGTTTTCATGTTTATTTTTAATCAACTTCTTTTATTTTATAATTGTATGACATGTTAAGAAATGAAAAGTGTTTTTGAAGTAGAAAGGATATTTTCCTCAAGAATGGAGTTCAAGTGTTTTATCAAAATTATTTTCCATCTAAGATAATAAAGGGTTCTGTTTCTATCCCTATTATTACATTTATTTGATTATATTGTGATGGAATTATTTTTATTAATTCCTTTATCTTATATGAATTGTTTTATGATTTCATGATGTTTAAGAATCCCATTTTTATTACATGGGTTATGCTATGATGTATGGTTTATGATTTTGTGGCACACATAAGAATGGTATCATTATGAGATGGGTGGGACCTATATCTACCTCCAATGCATTGGGTAAAGATTTTATATCTCATGAGATAGACATGGCTGGAATGGCAGGTTAAACCGGTTCAGTTAAACAGGACTGAAATGAGGAATGAACTCGGTTCAGAAATGGACTTTGTCCACTAAGAAAGTCTTAGCAATGAGTATTTACTAATAAGAAATGATTCTCTATGATTATGTGTGAATTCCACAAAGCATAATGTCTTAAGTTATGATTATTGTAATTACATTTCACTACCATGATTTATCCCATGTTATAACATTATGATCTCTTTTGCATGGTAAGATTTCCAAAATTTTATGTTCTTATGAATACGATGTGATTGATATTTCTTTTGTTTACCCTTACTGAGCATTTGAGCTCACCATTTTGTATGTTTTCTTTCCCCAAGTCAGGAATGAGGTTATTAAGGAAGATATGCCAAAATGGACTATAGATATGATGAAATAAATGGGAGACAATGTAGACGCTTTATGAGCCAGTTGTTTATGTTTCCCAGTTTCTAAAGACACTATACCTATACGGTCCTTTGATGGTTTTGTTATATGTTGTAATAAGTGTACTTCAATTTTGAAGTACTAATAATGTATTTAAATTATGGGTCATTATAGTTGGTATTAGAGGAAAAGGAGGTAGGAATGTATCCGATCCTTGGGAACTCTCAAATGTGAGTGTTGGACGAAGCATGGCTCTCCGCCCAAGGGCTTCATGAGGAAATGGCTGCCACTGGGGATGGTGGTGTGTCCCGCCCAGGGGGTGTAGCCGCCCATGGAGTGCCCTTATAGGTATCAATTATAGTCCACTGGATGTAATTCCAGACTGTTATAGTTGGTATCAGAGGAAAGGTATAGTCAACCTTTGAAAACTAGGATGTGAAAGCCTTAGTAAGAATCCTAAGGATAAGTCTAAGCATGGAACACAATCTTAGTGTTTTATAAATGGCCATGAATAACCTAGGATAAGACCTTAAGTGTGAAATTTTATTCTTGATTATGTGGTTTTCCTATTATAATTAGTGTTTCTCACACTATTCTTCTTGGTTTTAGTGAATGGCTGGAACCCGAAGGAACCGTGTTAATGCAGAATGCGACGGGCAATGCAATGATTGTCCCCCTAAGCAAACAAATATTATGGGAGCTGGAATGAAAAATCTTTTATCCATGCTCACACAACTTTCTCAAGCTATGAATCATGTAGGACTTCCAAACGAGCAAAGGAAGGAGCAACATTCTGTTGAATCCCTCATGAGACAGCGTCCACCTTCATTTAGCGGGTCTACTAATCCATTATTTGTTGAACAATGGATCAGTACTACTGAAAAGATATTTTCAGCTCTTCAATGTTCTGAACATGATAAAGTCAGCTTAACAGTGTATCGTTTGGAAGGAGATGCTGATAAATGGTGGAATCTTATCAAGAACACGAGGCCAAGAGATGAAATTGAGTCCATGGAATGGGACGAGTTCAAGAACTTATTTTTCAATAAGTACCTCCCTCATGTTCTCCAAACAAAGATGGAGAAGGAGTTTCTTGAAATAAAGAAAAAGGATGATGAATATGTTGTTACCTATGAAGTAAATTTTACAAGATGTGCAAGGTACGCTTGTGGTTTTATTATCTAACCTGAGAGTAAGATCGATTGATTCTTTAGTGGCTTAAAACCAAGTCTTCGAAGAGCGTTAGCCATAAGGGACTTCAATAGCTACGAGGAAATCATTCGATGTGCTCTCAATGTTGATATGGAGATAGGAGTAACCCATTAGTAATATGGGTTTGATAAGAAGAGGAAAATGGAATTCAAAGGAAAATCTAAAGAGCACACTGAAAATAAGATGAGTTTTCCCTTATGCTCATAGTGTGGAAAGAAACATGGAGGGAGTTGTCTTAAAGGGACAAGTAAATGTTTCAAATGTGAAAAGGAAGGTCATCGGGAATTTGAATGCTACAATGATGGGAAGAAGATGCCTACTGATACGAACAATGAAAAGGCTACACAGAGTGCACCTCCTACTCTTCAATGTTACAAGTGCAAGGAAATGGGGAATTATGCCAATCAATTCCCTAATACAAGGGTTTTTGATGATGATCGACGTCAAAAAACTCTTAAGGCTAAAGACAAAGGAATGTCACATGCAATTTCTATCAGCCATGTGGAGTACGATAACGAAGTGGTGAAAGGTACACTTAACATCCACTCTAAAGTAGGAAATGTTTTATTTGATTCTGGATCCACCCACTCCTTTATTTTTGAAGAATTTTCTAAGGGTATCACCATATTACCTGAACAATTAGATGTTGAGTTAGCTGTGACAACCCCTAATGGCACAAGAGTCGCATCAAAAGTTTATAATTCTTCTCCGATTAAAGTTTGTGGGAAAGCGCTTCCTGCAAATCTTGAGATCCTCCCAATAGTGTAATTTGATGTGATTATTGGAATGGATTGGCTTTCTCTGTGTGGAGCTCATATCAACTGCCAAATAAGGGAATTCACATTTCATATTCCAGATCAATATTTGATCGTCTATTGATGCAAGGATGAACATAACCTTCCATTAGAAATTTATTCCATCTTATGGGTCTTGATTCCACTAAATTAAGGTTATTTATCTCAAATGGTTGGTGAGAAAATCACGATTAAGAATATGCCCATTGTACGGGAGTTTGATGATGTCTTTCTAGAGGAATTGTCAGGTCTTCCACCAAATTGTGAAGTTGATTTTTCAATAGAACTCGTACCAGGTGCTTTACCTATTTCAAAGACACCTTATAGAATGGCACCAATTGATTGTAGGAATTGAAGAAGAAACTCCAAGAGAATCGTGATAAGGGGTTCATACACCCTAGTGTGTCACCTTGGGGAGCACATGTTCTGTTTGTTAAGAAGAAAGATGGATCAATGAGACTCTACATTGATTATCGAGAACTTAACAGGTTCACTATCAAGAAAAAATATCATCTCCCATGCATTGATGACTTATTTGACCAACTACGTGGAGCTCAATACTTTTCCAAGATTGATCTTCATTCAGGGTATCATCAATTAAGGGTCAAAAGGGAGGATATACCAAAGAAGGATTTCCATACAAGGTATGGACACTATGAATTTATAGTGATGCCATTTAGTCTTACTAATTCCCCTGCTACCTTCATGGATCTGATGAATAGAGTCTTTAGAAACTATCTTGATCAGTTCATGGTAGTCTTTATAGATGATATTCTTGTATATTCAAAGAGAAAGGAAGAACAAGAAGATCACTTGAGAATTATATTGAAGACCCTGAGAAAGGAGAATCTTTATGCCAAATTTACCAAGTGTGAATTTTGGCTTCAAAAAGTTTCATTTTTGGGTCACATAATCTCAAAAGAGGGGATATCTTTGGATCCAGCAAAAACAGAGGTTATTGAAAGATGGTCAAGACCAACAGTAGTAACTGATATCTGAAGTTCCCTTGGTTTGGCTAGATATTATCGACATTTTGTGAAACATTATTCATGATTATATAATCCGCTAACCAGATTGACATGGAAAGGAGTTATGTTTGTTTGGACAGAGGAATGTGAAGAGAATTTCAAGGAGTTGAAAAGAAGGTTATCCAGCGCACCTGTGCTCACACTGCCTTGTAGTGGAGAAAGGTTTGTGATCTACAATGATTCATCCAAGAAGGGATTGGGGTGTGTTTTTAGGAAAAATGATATGGTGATAGCTTATGCCTCCCGACAGTTGAAAATTCATGAGCAAAATTACCCAAATCATGATTTGGAGTTAGCTGCGGTAATCTTTGCATTAAAGATTTGGAGGCATTATCTTTATGGAGAAATGTGTGACATTTATACTGATCATAAAAGTTTAAAGTATATTTTCACACAAAACGAAGCTGAATATGGGCAAAAGAAGATGGTTGGAGCTGATTAAGGATTACAACTGCTCAATTCATTACCACCCTGGGAAATCAAACAAGGTGGAAGATGCATTAAGTCAACAAGACCATGCCAGTTTATCCATGATGAGGATCACAAAAGATCCAATATTTAAGGATTTACAAAGGATTGATCTTGTAATTATAACGAAAGGGGAAAAATCGTATCATTCTCAAATGAATTTTCAACCATCTATACATGTTAAGATTAAAGAGGCACAGAAAGAAGATGTAGAGTTACAAATGAAGGTGAGAAATGTTCCTAAATTAAACCTTGATTGTGATGGGATAATAATGTTCAGGAATCGGGTTTGTGTTCCTCCCATCCCTGAATTAAAGAAGGAGCTGCTGGATGAGTCTCATAGTTCTTCATTCTTTATTCATCCTGGAAGCATGAAGATGTATAGGGACCTAAAAGAGTACTTCTGGTGGGATGGCATGAAAAGAGATGTTGCTAAATATGTCTCTCGATGCTTGGTTTGTCCGCAAGTTAAAGCTGAGAGATAGAAGTCTAAGGGGAAGTTACAACCATTACCCATACCCGAATGGAAATGGGAAAACATCACTATGGACTTTGTCACAGGACTTCCTAAAACATCCAAAGGCAATAATGCTCTATGGGTCATAGTTGATCGTCTTACGAAGTCTGCACACTTCATTGCTATTAGAGAGGATTTCTCTCTGGATCAGCTTGCCAGGATATATGTAAAGGAAGTGGTAAGATTGCATAGAGTACCACTTTCTATTATATCTGATTAGGATCTGAGGTTTACCTCAATGTTCTGGCGAAGTATTCAGCACACTCTGGATACAGAGTTGAGTTTCAGAACTGCTTATCATCCTCAGACAGACGGTCATACTGAGAGGACAATTCAAACTCTAGACGATATGTTGAGAGCTTGCTCTATGGATTTCAAAGGTGGTTGGGATCAACACCTACCTTTGGTGGAATTTTCTTATAATAAAAGCTTTCACTCCAGTATTCAGATGGCTCCTTATGAAGCTCTCTATGGAGAGAAATGCAGGACTCCAACTTGCTGGGATGAAGTTGGAGAAAGAAAGCTATTAGGACCTAATCTTGTTGATGAGATGACAGAAAAGTTCTGATCTATTCAACAACACATAAGAGCAGTACAGAGTTGACAAAAAAGTTATGCTGATAAACGAAGAAAAGACTTAGAGTTTGAAGTGGGTGATAAAGTGTTCTTACGAATATCTCCTTGGAAGAGAGTAATTAGATTTGGAAAGAAGGGAAAGCTGAGCCCTAGGTATATCGGTACTTTCGAAATTCTGGATCGTGTTGGGAAGGTATCTTATCGATTGGCGCTTCCACTGAATCTCTCTCAATTTCACGATGTGTTCCATGTATCTCTCCTAAGAAAGTACATACCTGATCCTTCACATGTACTCAGCTCAGAAGTTGTACCGTTGTAACAATATCTTTCTTATGAAGAACAGCCGATAGAGATTCTCGATTGTAGTGAAAAAGTCATACGGAACAATACCACTCGCTTGGTGAATGTTTTATGGAGGAACCACCAATTAGAAGAAGCTACATGGGAGCATGATGATATGTTGAGGTAGAGGCATCCTCATCTGTTTGTTACAAGTGACGAATTTCGAGGGAGAAATTCATTTTAAGGGGCGTAGAATGTAACACCTGAGACTTTTATAAGAAATATTTTGTTTTTATATAAATCATAAAAAGATTCTTTCACTACACACAACACTAGCTTGGCTTGCATTACACACAATCGCAACCTTCCTTGATAGCTTGCGTCGTACGCGATACCGAGTTTCACTAAACAACGATATGTTATTAAAATATTATTAAAACAAGCCGTTATGAATAGTACTAACCACTTTTTCAAATTTTGTAAATTTTATTTTTCAAAATGGACTTTGTTTTTGGATTTGGAATTTCAAAATTTGCCTAGGGTGAAATTTTGGTATTTTTCTGGAAACGTTCAATTTTTGATGAATAGTGAAAACACGGGGTTACTATTTAAAAACTGACTTTTTTTTTAAATAATAATTTAATTTATTTAAATTTATTTTAGGTCAAAATTGATACATAATACCTATATAAGTTCAATGTAATTCATTGGAGTAATTTTATAATAATTTTAGATGCATAAAAATTTTATTGAACTTTTCACCGTCTTTTACCCATCTCCTAGGAGAATTTTCAAATATATATAAAACTTAATTTTCCCGCTTCTGTGAGTGGAATTTCAAAAATCTGAGAGACACGGTTGATGTCATTAAGTAAAATGTGGTTCAATGAGATAAAAATAATTTTTGGTGAATATTAACTTTTTACTTTTATTTACCACGGTTAAAAGTAAATAGGGTAATTAAGGGTAAAAATGATATTATTATTACCCTAACACATGTCCTAATTCTATTGGATAAGTTTAATTCGACCAAAAACAACCTTAGGAATAAAATATGACCATTTAGGCCCACTTGGATTAGATTAGGACATTTATTATTAATTTATTTAAAGAAGGGTTAAAATAGTTAAAATCAATGTTTAATAAGTAAATAATTTTTAATATAGGGTTATACATATGATAAATTCGACTACAAATATTAATTAGAAATATAAAATGATTTCCTACATAATGGTATTTTATTTGTAATTTTTAGACAGTAAATAATTTAATTTATTTGTGACACAAATATGATGCAGTAATTATCTTATTAATTAAATATTGACATAATTGATGTTATAAAAACCCAAATAAATTAAATTTTAGACTTTTTATGAATTACACTAATTTTATAGATTAATATGAAATGTTAGTATTGATTTAAGTAACATTTTGCGAACTACTCATTCTGTTATGATTTTCAAAAAAATCAATTACTAAATAGTGTAAAAATTGACATAAAATAGTTTTAAAACAAATATTATATTATTAATTGTTATTTTATTCTTAAAAATATAAGTTTCAGAAAAATGACTTATATAAGGTTATATATATTAATAATAAACTACTTGGGGTTTGTTTGTCTTATTATAGTAAGTTTATTAACCTTATAGTGTAAGAACACAAAAATACACGGTAAAAGTAAAATTATCTAACTTAAAGTTAAATCTAAATGATAAGGTTAAAATAGTAAACTAAACTTGTCCAAATTCTATTGGATGAGAGGATTTAGACCCATACACACATTATCTTCGAAATAAATCAATTTTGATCTATTTAAAACCGACTATGTCTTTACAATAAAATAATATTTTTAGTTTTTCCTAAGGTGCCCCTCTCCTCCCTTATAAAAGGGCACCTCCTCCCTCTCTTCCTCACACCACTTTGAGCCTTCAAGCTCTACCAACCCCTGAAAATTCCTCCTCTCCACTTCCCTGGAAACATCCCAGAGGTCCTTGTATTCTTCAAAGACCAATTTTAATGCCCTAAAAGGAGGTCTCAAAGAGGCGCTTCAAAGAAGAGGTAATGTCCATTACCAATTCTTTCAACTTTATTTCTTCTTCCACTTCTTCTTCTTCAGTTGTTTCATTATGAATTAATAACATCAGTATTACTAAAATACCGATATGTTATTATAAGTATGAAACAACCCTATTTCACCATCTATGCATCCTACGGAAAACGAAATCACCGCGCGAGCATACATACGGAATACCATCTCCACGCCGTGGTGTAATCTATTTTCCACCACCACCTTACTTGGATGGGTATAATGGTGTAAATAATGAATATATATGATTATTTTAAAGTGATATTGATTCTGAAATAGTATACATACACCCCAATACAATTTCACAATCATGGGAATGATATCATCGCTCGTGCGTACGTACGGAATACCGTCTCCACGATGTGATGCGACTCATTCTACATGATTTTCATTGCATAATGATTACATAAATGAATTGAGTGAATAAATATGATATATATTACACTAATACCATTCTGTAAATGAGGTATCTATAACCTAAAAAATAAGAATAAGAATTTATTCAACAAAACACGCATAAGAACAAAAAGTAATAAACACCCGAATAACAAGTAGCAATGAAATATTACTAATAATAAGATAAGAATATGACCATATATGATATCATAACAATGAGTATGATTATAGAATAAGTCAATGACATTATTTAAATCATTATAAAAGAGTTTCGAACACTTACGAAGCAAATCGGACCTAAGGTAAGGGAAATATCACAATCTCATTTTTATCCAAGATTGTTTATACTTTGAAATTTACTGGGGTATATTTTATCATCCACATATATGTTTCCTCAATATGTAATATTATTTCCATCAACATACAATTTTTTAAATCCAATTTTACACTTCGGTGAGTTTTTAGTAAAAGATATGAAAGGAATCTTTTGTCATTTTTCATACGAGGTACTTTTTGACTTTTCTGAAAAAAGTACGAGAAGAATGTTTCTTTTAACTTATACGGCATGAATGGATTTTTAAAAAATTATTTCCAAGAAGCATCCTTTACAATTTTTCAATTTTATTTTTAATCAACTTCTTTTAGTTTAGAATTGTATGACATGTTAAGAAATGAAAAGTGTTTTTGAGGTAGAAAGGATATTTTCCTCAAGAATGGAGGTCAAGTGTTTTATCAAAATTATTTTCCATCTAAGATAGTAAAGAGTTTGTTTCTATCCCTATTATTACATTGATTTTATTATGTTGTGATGGAATTATTTTTATGAATTTATTTATCTTATATGAATTGTTTTATGATGTCATGATGTTTAAGAATCCCATTTTTGTTACATGGGTTATGCTATGATGTATGGTTTTTGATTTTGTGGCACACATAAGAATGGTATCATTATGAGATGGGTGGGACCTATATCTCCCTCCAATGCATTGGTTAAAGATTTTATATCTCATGAGATAGACATGGTTGGAATGGCAGGTTAAACTGGTTTAGTGAAACAGGACTGAAACGAGGAATGAACTGAGTTCAGAAATGGACATTGTCCACTAAGATAGTCTTGGAAATGAGTCTTGACTAATAAGAAATGATTCTCTATGATTATGTGTGTATTCCAAAAAGCTTAATGTTTTAAGTTATGATTATTGTGATTACATTTCACTACCATGATTTATCCCATGTTATAAAATTATGATCTCATTTGCTGGGTATGATTTCCAAAATGTTATGTTCTTATGAATATGATGTGATTGATATTTCTTTTGTTTACCCTTAATAAGAATTTGATCTCACCCTGTTGTATGTTTTCCTTCCCCAGGTCTGGAAGAAGGTTATTAAGTAAGATATTCCAAAAGGGACTATAGATATTATTAAATAAATGGGAGATAGTGTAGATTCTTTATGAACCATTTGTTTATGTTTCCCAGTTTCTAAATACATTATACATATACGGTCCTTTAATGGTTTTGTTATATGTTGTAATAAGTGTCATTCAATTTTGAAGTACTAACAATGTATGTAAAGTATAGGTCGTTATAATTATAATGGTATGGAGTCAAGTATACCTATGGGTCTTCCTCTATTGAATATTAATCTTCTTCAAAATCTATATTATAAATATGAGTCTAATTATATGGAATTTATTCCCTAATACCCAGTCATAATCCTGAGAGGGAACCTACATGGGAATCTACATAAGTTTATCCCTTTACATGGTTAATATTGTAGATTTAACCATTAATGACTACCTCACACTATCCATGACCAAATCACCATATTTAATTCGATAGAATTACCTTAGATATTCCTACTATGTCTGGAAAACCCATGTCCAAAACCATCATCCCAACATTCAAGTGATGTATTCATAGATTCTTTACCTTCATGTCATGGAGTTAAATATTATAATTGATTCTATCTTCCCCCTAATTAAATTAATTTATGTAAAATGACAAACATTATATTTTACCCAATTTTAAGTGGTGTGAATTGGGTAAATAATTTAACAATAGCATACGTCCAATCATTATACAAATTATTAGGAGAGTTCTATGAAATATACTATCCCTAATGAAAAAAATTTATATAAAATGGGAATTGAAAACATTATTGAAAAGGAGGGAGAGTAATTTTATGAAACATAGAAATAGTTTAAAGATAAAGTAATCATGGTAAAACATCATTGTATTTTAATCAAATAAAAAGATAAAATGTTTTATGAATGGTTTGGTCTAGGTAGAAAACAATTAATTAGTATGATTTATAATGGTACATTCAAAAAAAATCCCCAAATTTTTCATAAGAGTATCTTGAAAGCTATTCTTAATAAAATCTAACTTGGGGAAACTCACATTATTATGAAAAAACATTAAAATATAGTGGGATTCATAGTATTAGAAAATAATAAAATATTATGTCTAAACATGAATCCCTCACTATGAAGGTTAAAGATATAAATCATTAGAAAGTCCTAGAAATACAATATATTGGAAATGTTTTCACAATTTCTGAAAAACATGAACATAAGATTAATAATTTCCCAAAAATTCCATTAAAAAGGATAAACTTCTTGGAGAAACACCAGAAGAAGTCAATAAATTTAATTTTTGGATTGCACAGTGAAAATATTATTTCATTACAAGGTATAACAACCATCACAAATTTCATTGGGAGGATAATCTACATCCCAATCAACTACAAGTTCTAAATCACAAACCCTCCATAAAATTATAAAATCCATAAACACTTTTAACCAAACCATTCCAATAACACCATTCCCCTATATAATTACAATAAACTATCTAGAAAGAAATCCATTAGGTTAAATATACTTATAGGATAAAAAAATAATACCAAATCCTTTCCTTATCTATTCCTATTACATTATATGATAATATTTTCTAAAAAATGCATAAAAATAATTCTAAAGTTTCATCCCTAAAACATTAATTTCATACCATTATGATTTGGAAGGTACCCATACTTACTCTTTTTTTTCCTTCACCTATATTAAGTAGAGAATCTCGAGGCATGTAGTGCTCTATGAAACAATATGAAATATTAAATATCTTTAGATGTTATAATTTCAATGAAAAAACCTAAAAAAACTATTCTTAAACAATAACTAACTTCATCGTCTGATGGAAATACTGAAGAACCACCCTTAGAATCCTAGAAATGTAAATATAATGTGTAAGAACAATATCCTATGTAAATAATCCAGTTATCTTCACTATCCCATTAAAGAATGAGAGGAAGATCCAAACCTAAGATAAATAAAGAATTTAAGGAATACATATATAATTTTATGATCAACATTTCTATTATCAATGAAATCAAAACCATACATGCATACTTAATGTAAGATAAAAACGTTTTTACTTTCCAAAAACAATTATCACACAAAAACTAGGTCCCTCTATTTGTTAAGGTGAGAACCACCATCCAGAAAACCATTACACATGAGTTAAAATAACATGGTTATCCATAAATTAAAATGTAAAACATAGATAATAATATTTTCAAGGATGTATGTGATCTATGATATAGTTTTAACATTATTTTATATAATTTTCATTATTATGTAGGGCTTGGGAAGTTTAAACCAACTTCAGCCACCCTCTAACTCATTAATCATAGTGGTCAGGATACTGAGGCTATCTTAAGAGATATTATAATATAATTTGATAACTTTTTCTTATCTTTTGAATTTATTATCCTTTAAAATAATTCAAACATACAAAATAAGGTGTAAAATCATATCATCTTGGTCATCACTTTCTATAAATAATCAAATAGGTTATCTAGGCATGGAGTGATAAATTTTCCATAAAAACTTTGAACATGATCCTTGATCTAAATTTTTAAAAATAAATATCTAAACACTAGGTTGATAATGAGGTTCTCCCAATGAATTATATAGGTAGATTTTAAATTTAACCTGGGTATTATCAATGAATTTTTTTATAGACGTTTAAGTTTATAGGAGATTGATTTCTCTTGTTCTCATGATGTAAATTGGTCTCCAAGGCTCCAATATCTTTCACATAGCTTCTGTTATGATTTTTCAAGATCACCAATCAGAGAACCCTTTTATTGAGTTATAAAAATAGATTCTATACCAGTTAAAAGCACTGATTATGCTAACTTAGTGTCTTAAACATCTATTATAAATGAACTCATTGTATTTAAAATTATATAAAAATTAATTGAGTGTGATTCAAATTCCCAATATTATTTAAAAAAATTTAACTAAATACATATTTATTTTAAGGATACACTAGTGTCACTCATGTTTAAATTCATAGGCAATAAAAAATTATACGTGTTTTTATTTTTTTTAATTGAAAATAGAACCATGATAGAATGATTTTGGATGTCTTGAGATTACATAAGAATGTAATTGGATAGACCATTTCAAATATTTCTATGGTTAGACCACTCTTGGAGACCCTTCTAATTTTTATTTAAACAATTATAATACATTCCTTCAACCTTAATAAACACTCAATACCAATATAATGGATGTGGTGTAAAACTAAATCCTTATGATGTGGAAATAAACTGTTAAGTATGTTTGGGTGTCCAGATAAAACTAATGACATTAAACTAAGTTTTTTTTGGTAGAAAAACAACCTTTTTCATAGACTTTTTAATTTATTTTGTTTTTGTGGTTTATTTTTTTAGAAAATATTTTTAAAAAACGAAATTGGAATAAAGGAAAACCATAGGTCAAGTGAAAAGTCATTCCATCAAGAAATGTCATAGAGTTTTAACCCCTAACTAAATGCAGAGAGGGGAATAACACCTAACATTGGTCCACATATTTTTGTACATACATCTTCTATCTGTTATATATATATATTAATATTTTATAGTTTTTGTGTTTATATATATATATATATTGTTTATTATTGTTTTTGTTACATGTACCTTGATTTAGGGTTTGGGGTTTTGAAATAAACTATTTTTTTATCTTCTATTTCATTTAGTTTTTATTTTCATTTAGTTATGAGAACCCCTTGGGGATTCAATTGTATTCTAATTGGGATTGAATGTAATATTTAGAGGCTCTTGAGGTTGAAATATTTATAACCAAATCATGTACTTCTTAAATATCAAACCCACAATATCATCCTATATGAGGAGTCTATGAATGAAATATAACTACAATAATCAATTCACTACATTAAAAACCTTCATCATCAATATACTAGGTGAATTTATTACATAATAATACATAAAATTTCATTTTGGAACTCATAAAATTTATTTCTTACACCTTCTTAATTTTCTTTTCTAAACACTTATGTAAGTAAAAAAATTTATTGGAGGAGAAAAGAAAAAAATTGTGTCTGTTAATGGAAAAGAAAATTTATTTATCCTTTCTTGAGATAATGTAAACTAAAATTAATAAAATAGAATATTAAATAATTTATTATTCCATGATTTTAATTTTAATACATGTTTACATTTCAGAGTATAAATTATTTAAATAATTGTTGTCTAATATGATTTTTCACCATATATATTTTCATCTATTTAACCAAAATGAAAAAAATCACATCCTTTAGATTATAGGCAATGTGTGCGTGTTATTGATTTCATTTAACAAACATCATTGGATTACTGATCATTTTCTATTTAATATTTGTATCTAATAAAAAAAATATAAAACAATACATTTGGTCATAGAAAAATGGATTGTTTTAATTCATTTATTATTGATCAGGGTTTAGTGACTCAATTGTTTTTTATACTAGAGTTAACCAATCTTTTATTATTTTTAAAAGTTATAACATGTTATTAACAATGTTAAATCAAGATGATTCTTAATAATGTATGATTTAATTTTATTCTTAATGTTTTCACACCTTTTATTAATCAATAAAATTTCACTATATGGGTTTACATGATTGAGAATAATTTCAGTTACCATGGAAATTCTAAAAAAACTAAAAATAAAATAATATATTCTCAACATAGAATGAAAATATTATTCCCAGATATTGCTTATATTTTTTACTTTGAATTGATATAAACCCTTGCATATTTTTTGATGAACGAAAAATGTTTATACTTAATTAGAAATGGACGAAATATAATAATGAATTTGAACAAATGAGGGGGGAAAGGCTTCTTTGTGGCTTCTCCATCTTGACTCTCTTGATCTAGGGTTTCCTCGATAGTGTTTGAGAGGGGGGGTTTGTGTTTCGATGTCATATCCCCAATATCTCTATTATTCTTTTTCCCTCCACACACCCTATTGGTTTTTTTGTTTTTTTTTGTTTCTGTCACCCTCTCAGTTGCTCTCATTTGATTCCTTGGTTTATGGATCCTTTTTGATCCCTCATTAGCTCTTCCCCTATTATTTCCATCTAGTTACATTTTTTATAACCCCAATTTGGTCAGTGTACTGGGTTTCTTAGGGAGTCTAGGGATGTGTGGGTCGTGTTATAGGTTTTATTTTCAGTTGGATATGGATTCAAGAGTTGGGTTTGGTGGTCTAAGCGAGGATGAGTATCTCTGTTGGTTCCGTAGTCCACTTTGAACAATGATATTTCATAATGTCCCTTCAAAAATCTCATAGTCGGTATACTGCAGTGTTTTCATGGAGGATTTAGGGTGTGTTTTCTAATCAATCAATGGTGTTATAGGATACACATCCATCATTGGATTCAATATAGATCACAATGGTTCTTTATAGATGAAGAACGTCAATAGAATGAGGTTTGGGATGTTTTAGTTGAGGCGTTATTGGGGAATGTGGCTAGTAGCTGATATGGTGGTTGTGTAGTTTGTGTTTCTCTAGTAAAGGTTGGAAGATGAGGATTTTTGGAGGGGTTGATGGTCCTAGAATAGGTCCTACTTACTATTACATCCTTAGTCTACTCAATCGCTTCTCAGGATTCTTTATCCATTTGTCATCCCCATGTCAGTATAGTGTGATGGTTCTTCAAGAGGTTATGGGATTCACTGATCAAGAAACCAATGAGGTTCCAGGAGGTGATTTCTACATTGGATTATCTTATTATTCTATGTTTCTACTACAGTTCCTCTTGGATATCAGTTATTTTTGAATAATTGTTTTATATGTGGGAAGAATATTTTTTTCAATGATAATTGTTGCATTGGATTCAATTTAGGTGATGGGGTTGATTTTGTATTTCTTTTCTATATTGTGGTTGGTTTGGTTCTTATTCGACGGAAATGATTTTTGGCATGGTCATAAATGGAATTTTGGTAATTTTGGGTTGATTAATATTAATTGTGTTATGATTTTGATATGATATAATAATTTATTTTTATTTTTTTCATTGATTAGTGGTGGAGTGAAGTTCTGATTCAGTCTCACCGGGGTTCATCTTGCATCGGTAAAGACATCTATGATGTGGTTCAGATGATGTTTATGTGTTGTAGTGATGGATAGAAGAGGAAATTTGGTTTATGTAGGTGATTCGGCTGAGGCATCATCATTATTGGTGGAACTATTCTCAATGAATCCAACATGTGTGATGATGTTGTCTTTTGGATTTTATTATTGAATGATTAAATTTTTAATCTAGGTTGGTGAAGTAATTTTTATGTACTTGGTTTTTTGATACATTATTTGGGTTCCCACTTTTCCCCTTAAAAGAGGTTTATTTTGAAAGTATCATAATAAGATTATTTTGGAGGAGGAATTTGATCATATGAGTAGGATTGTTCCTTGGATATTATTGTGAAACATTCTTGTTTTAAATTATTAACATTTCTTCCATGTTTTTTAATGTAATTTCCTAATAGGAAACATTTTATATTAAATTATGTTTGGAAAAGAGAATTAAATTTTAGTTTTATGAAAAATTAATTTTCAAGAGGCTATAAAAACTCACGTTGGGGGTGTGAATATTTTCTAAATTATTCTGATATTAAGGTTTTAATTAAAGAATATTAATATTCATTAACACTCATAAGCATTGTAGAAATTAGGGAATTTTAGAATTTAAAATTCATTTCACATCATGTTTTCAATTCTTACATAAGATGTATTAATACTCAAAACATATTTCATCACTTTGAAAACCATCCAAACTCATTGATTTTATATTTAAATTATAAGATATAGTTAATATATAATTTTTTAATATCTTTCTATTATAGAGAAATAAGGTATTCAATGTGGAAAATAATCATTTTGGTCCATTAATCAATAATTTTTTCTATAAATTCAACAGCACAACATTTCAATAAAATAAATTTATAGAACATGTTAGAACACTGATGTAGATAAAATTTCTAATATGGATATAGGAAATAATGTCTACCATTTCATTTAATTATGTTCAGAGATAATTATGTGGTTTCCATGTTAATCTATATGACCCTAGTTTAAGGAAAGATTATGAGAATTATATGGCCTAGAATGATCATCAACTATTTTTATCTTACCATACTTATGGATTATCAAATGTGGTTTAAATTTCACAATCTATTATAATAAATCATGGGATTTATTTTATTCTTATTCAAAACACCAAGATATATTCATCTATATTTTTTGGCACATCATATAGAGGAAAATAACTTGGACTAAATTTAAATGAAGGGTTTAAATGTTCACTTTCAACGAACATTCCTACCACCCATGAAAACATTAATCAATTGAAAAGACTTGGAAACCTAGGGAGTCAACCCAAGGATCTAAAAAATCTTATTTAACATAGTGTTAGTGAATGAAATTGAGATGGGATGGAGTTTTATTTCAATTACAATGTTATGCTATAATTTTTTATATGAAAGCCTATTTTTCTATATTATGTTGGTCTAATAAATATTAATACTTAATAAAAGTTATTACATATCATATATTTTTTTCTCCCTAGTTACACATTGATACTATTTACCAATGGTATAAATTTATTAATATAAAATATGTGAAATTATTTAGATAATGATTGAATGTTCAGTATTTTGTTTTTTTCTCTTATTAGATTCACATTTATGAGTCATTTTTCATCTTCCATTTAGATATTTGCATCAATAAAAGGTTAAAAATCTTATGGTATGATCCAAAAAAAATTTGAGGGGATGGATTGGATATTATTTCAAGATCCATTGATTTTAATCACTTCTTTTAATTGATAGTTCCACTCATTGATTTTTTACTCTTTTATCCACTATTAATTTCAAGGACACAAATTTCTAATTCTAGAAGATACAAACCCATAGAGTGTTCATGGAAATTATTCCCCACATTTATAACAAATTAACCTAAGGATTTTATAAGTATGAAACTAAGGATTTATAGAGGAAAATTTTATTTTATAGAATTTATTTCTCTTTAATTTATAATTTTAATAACCTATAGAAATAACTTCATTGAATCTAACCATATATATAACCTAAGATCAACCCACTCTCCACAATTGATGTCTCCTCAATATTTTTGAATTATTGAATAAAAATAAAATCAATATAATGTTGTCCACTTCTTAAATGAATCAATATGTATATTTTTTATGTATCATTCTATTATTTCTTAGTCCACTGAGGATTTCACAACCCAATTTGAGCTACAAGTGACCTCATCAATCCACTAGTTAAATTTGGGATCATCAAATTTTGGTGCCACTACTGGGGACCCAAGTATGTGATAAAAGGAAATATCATTCAATTATCATTCCATTTATCTATTCTCACCTCTATTCCCAATATTATTCCCATATGTAAATTTTTTTCTTGTCCTATAATATCATTGACCAATCAAACTAACTAGTTATGGTGGATAATTCCAGGGGTGTAGAGTTAAGTGTACACAAGGGTCTTCTTTTTTTTGATCTTATAATTATTAAGACTCTAAAGTCTAGACTTCATTCCAATAATATAGAGGGAAATACATGAATATGAATCCTAACTAGGAAAGGAACAAAAATGAAAATCTAAATGACATAGAACCTCAATCAAGGAATGTGATAGATCAAACCATGAATAATTATAACATTCCTACCTCGACTAATGAAACCACTTGTGTCATAAATGTTGTATAAAGAGATTTACACTATGGATTTAAACCCCATGTCCTAAAAAGTATTCCCATCTTTCAAGGGATGGATATAGAAATTCCTTATCCTCATTTCAATGATATTAATGGAACCGTTGAGACTATATTACTCACATAAAATTGAATCAGCTGTAATGTGGAACATTAATTTTTTTCCTTGAAGAATCAAGCTAAGAATTAGTTGAATAATTTCAGATGTGTTTCCATCTATTTTTATGACCAATTAAAACATTTTTCTACAAAAAATACATTACTATCTAACAAAAAAATTAAATAATCTCAAAGTACATATTTTTTATTTTCAATAAAAATCACTTTTTTGGGTTACATGAGAACCCTCAAAAAAATCATATCTAATTTAGATACAAACATATCACATGTGAATTCCACTATAATCACAAATATAAAAAAAAACTTAAAACACCATTCAAATAATAGATCAATAAAAACAAACAAAATATTACAAATTAAAATTTCAAAAGACATTAAAAACATGCGTCCACATTCTATATACACCACCACTGATCACCTACACTATTATCGCACACCACCAGACCAATCCCACATAAGATGTACCTTCTAAAACTATACCAACCACTCAAACAACACATCATAAAGTCTTCTTGATTCCACCATACCATACCAAATAGAAAATGTTCATGTGGAGCATGAAGATAGAGAAATTTTGGATTATATTTAAAAACTCATCAATGAGTCGTGACATATGATTAGACTAGTGAACCCCCATCTAATGTGAGGTAAATTAACTTACCTACATAAAATAATACTTGAAAGTTGAAAAAACTCTATAGATTCACCATAACCCTATGAAAAATTCAAGGATTTAGAGAAATAGGAACTGAAACACAACAAGAGAGATGGAATTGGATTCTGAACAAACACTAGGAACCAATGCCTCTAAATCCATTTTAAGAATCACTTCCACAACCAATGTTAAACAAAATATTTGAGAACAACTATCATGATAGAAACCTCAATGACAAAAAAGTCAATACAACACTGCTCTGGGTTGATATTTTACTAATCGGGAAAATAGGCATATCCGATTAAGGAATATAGGGTGACCTAGAAGCCGAAATTCCACTCTGGTATGGGATTTATATTGGCTTGAAGAACCTAGAAAAACTAAAATCCGGGGATAAAGGAAATATCTGAAGAGTAAAAGATGTGACGGAAGGGAAATCCAGAATGAAAATTAGTGATGAATAGAATCCAAATCTATTATACAAAAAATTCATTAATATTATGTGTAATAGGTTCTTTTTAAACAAATACCCAAAAAAATTATTATGAGTATCTTGATGGTCACATTGAATAAAAAACTCTAAAAACTATGCCCTATTTTTAAAATACTAAAAAATATGGTGGGTTCAAACTATTAAGGAATAATAAAATTTCAAGGTTAAAATAAAATACATCACTATGAATATTGAGGATATAAATCTTAGAAATGTCTATGAATTTCAATTTATTGACCAAGCTTTCACTATTTGTGAAAAACATGACAATATGACTCATAATTTCCAAACCAACCCTGACATTAAAGGATATTATTCTAGGATACCACTAATATAGGTAAATGAATTTAATTTTTTGAATTAATAGTGCCAAAACAATTTCAATCCAACTTATGATTACCATCAATGATTCTATTGAAGGGATGATAAATATTACAATTAAGTGTAAGGTTTAACTCCTTACACTCTACAATTATTTTCAACCCATAACCAATTTCATTCGCAACCTATACAATTATAAATTTCCCTATTCTTATTAAAATATCCCATATTACATCTTATACATGAGCTTAAATATCCTCATGGGATTTAATTATAATCTCAAACCCCTACCAAATATGTACATCTTCAAATATATGATCAATTATGTAAGAAAATAGATAAAATCAGTTTTAAAATTTCATCCCTTTAAAAAATAATTAAATAACATCACAAATATGAATATTAAAATTCCAACTTAGACTATCCCTTATGCAACCATAATTTGATAATCTAGTGTCATATTCTCCTCTCTCAAAAATACAAAAGTAGTGAATATCTTCAGAAGTGGGAAACTGAATGAAAAATGTCAACCAACCTTTACTAAAATATGTGATGCTTCAAACTCTCATGTTATTTATTAAGAAAAAACCTTATAATCGAAGAGATTTGATTAGAATGTTGTGTAATCATCTCCTCTCTCAAAAAATGCATCACGTTTCTCTACTCCCTCAAAGAATGAGGGGAAATAAAACATTATTCAGAATGAAACATTATATAAAATATTTTATCCCATTAATCTCAATATTCCACTTTTCAATTAAATTCAAACCATATCATCACACTCTAATTAAAAAAATGACTTTTTTTACTTTCAAAATAAAATTCATACACAAGAACAATGTTATTTTGGCAGTAAAGGTAAGCACCACAATCCTAGGAACCATCCCTTTTAAGTTGAAAGGCTCATATTTTTTATACATCAATATAATACTATGAGAGAAAATGGTTTTAATTGTCTTATCTTATCAATGATCCTATGTTAACCATATTATATTTTTTTATATTAATATAGGGATTTAGGAAATCCAACCCACTTCTATCACTCTCTAACTCTACGATAATTGTTTTCAGGTTCCTAAGTGTAATATAAAGTTTATTCTAGTAAAATTGGAAAGATTCATCTATAATTTTATCTTCATTGTAATTGAAAATCATCCAAACATGGTTATTAGGAAAAAACATCTTATCTTACATAAAAATTATTTCCTTGAAACAATCAACTAATTCATCCATTTGAAGAATAAAAACATGACCATAACCTTTTGGAACACAACACTCGATATAATCCTTTACAATTCAATATCTAAAACTGGGGATGATGTGAAGTTTAATGGTGTAAATTGGATAATTAATTTTTAATGTGAACCATTTTAATATCAATGAATTATTAAATAATTTTTTATTTCAATAAGATATTTATTTCCACTGATCACTTAAAAAACATTTTTCTCGTTATCTTTAATATATTTCATATATATTTTATTATGATTTTTCTAGATCACCAATCAGTAAAAACTTTTAAGAAATCATATAAATAGACTCTATACCCATTCCCAACATTGATATAACTACTTCTTCAGCAAAAAAAATATTTTAAGGGAACTGATTCTTTTATAGAATCCTCAAAAAAGAAACTGAGTTAGATTCAAATTTTAAATCTTCATCTAAATATTTTATCTAACATGTGGAATCTAGGTGTGACATAGAGCTCAAGTGATTAATTGATTATTGAAATAAAATTAATTATCAAACTACTAGGTGAATTTTTTCAAAAATTTTCTTAAAAATTTCATTTTCAAATATCTCTCCCCCATTTTCCCCCCTTTTGAATTTTCCTTTTTCAACACTGAGGTTTGATTCATTCTATTTTTTATGTGAAAAAAATATTATTGTACTTAAATGGAAAGTAAAATTTTCTCAAACATGATTTTAATAATGTAATTTTAAAAAATTAGAACTAAATATAAATTAATTATTATTCCATTATTATAGTGTTAATTCATGTTTATGTTCATGGGAATAAATTATGGAAATAATGGTTATCTGATGTGATTTTTATGTATATACATTTTCATCCAATTAACCCAAATGAAATTATGCATGTTATTTGGATTTTTGGTTATGACTTTGAGTTCATAGGTCCATACATAAATATAATAGGTTTGTTTGTTGTCTTAATTTAAATTTGATTACCCAATGAAAAAATATACATATTAAAATAATAAAAAATCTACATCTATAATAATTTTTTGACTTAATTCATGGCTTTTAATACATGAGGAGAGTTATTCCATAGAATTATATTCCATAGAATTACATCCTCTATTTATTTCTGTTATTTGGATATTGTTATTGATTGAGTTTACATGAGTTGATTCTTATTAATGCGAGATTCACCTGGTTACCTTAGGTATTTATTCTTGGTAGTAATTGATAATGTCTTACTACTAGGGTAGATTTGTTATATCACAATTTCAAATATATTGGAAATGTTTAAAATTAAAAAAAACACAAACTCATCATTGTATTGAAATTTTATTCTAACCTATCATTTATATTTTCCCCATGAATAAAATTAAAACCCCACATATTTTATAATGAAAAAATAAAAATTATGCTTAATTAGTATAGGAATGATGGTAAAAATGAATATAAAGAAAGGAATGGATTTGGGAATGGAATATTATTGTAAAACTAAATATTTTTAAATGACTATGATGGATTGTTATATTGTTTTATGTGGGAAATTAATACATATTTATTATTATTTGAGGGGATTATAAGACCCAAAAAAACTCACACCTATAGGAATCACTTGTGTTAGGACTCATCCATATATAAAAGGATGGGAAATAACTCCTAGGACAATTTTACAATGTTTTATGTGGCCAAAATTCCAGGTGAAATGAAGCTTATTGAACTGGGTGAAAGTCCCTGTAATTAGTTTCCAAATAACCTTACACTAAATATCCTGAAATATGACGGATGTTTCTCATTGGTAATGGCCTAAGGGCCCTGGAACTAGCCTTCCTTTCTAGGCCAGCTTACCTGTTACAAGCCCATCGAACTAACCCATCTTGTCTGCACTCACTGTGTCCCCTCATTAACATTATTGATGGCTACCATCAATCATGTCTAGGTACACTCACTGTTGTAGTGTATTACTTATCTCCCACTACTAGAAAAATTACCTATCATCCTTCTACCATTATCACATCAGTGGCCTTGTGCACACTCTCTTGTGACCTGCTACCACTATAAGTAACCCACGCCAAATTCAACTAAGATGATAATGTTTCTTATGCATGTGTTCTTGGTAAAGACACATTCCCCAATATTTTGGTTGTAAAATCAAGTAAATGTGAGGAGTTGAATTCCTGACTCCTTGCCCATGGGATTCCATAGATGGGAACATGTCACTAACTAACCAGTACCCCATTCGAAAATTTAGGGTATTACTAGAAAACACTTTTTTTGAATTTTGTTTAGAAAAAGGGAAATAATTTTTAATATTTTAGAGATATAAATTTTCTAGGTATTATAAAAACTAATATTTTGTTGTGTTATTAGATAATAAAAGAGCTAATGTTATTTTTTTTATTATGGAATATTAATGCTCTTTTATATTTATAGACACAGGTACTATAAAATATTATAATTTAGACCCCATTTCACAACATGTTACAAATTTTTTCCTAAAATTCACTAATACTCAACACATTTTTTATCACCTTGTAAATCACACAATTTTCATAATTTTAATGTTATATTTTAGAATATATTTTCCCTAGTTATTTTAAATATTTTTCTATTATAGTGTAATAAGATATTAATTGGGTATGAAATTCATTTTAGGTCATTAATCTAAAACATTATATACAAAATTAACTAGACACCATTCTACTAAAATTTATATATAGTCTTTGGGATACATATAAAAACCTAAATATTCTAATATAGATAAAGGAAATAATTATTAACATTTAATTAAACTATCATAGGATCTAATTTTTTTGTTTATATAGTCATTTAAGTGACCAAATTTGCTGATAAAATTTTCAGCTAGATTCCATGGGATAGAATGAAAGCTCGCCATTTTTATTATACCATTCCAATGAAAAATAAAAATAGGTTGAAATTTAACTTAAGGTTATAAAAATAATGAAAATTTTTTACTACTTTATGATCCACCTAAATTAATCCAACTAGAAATTGTTTTAATACATTATGTTGGGGGAAATATCTATAACTAATTTTTGTTTAATAGAAGAAAAGTCCACTTTCCCCAAAATTTCCACCCACATCTTCCAACACTAATCAATTATTATAACTAATAATGTTAGAGGTAAATTTAAATAACCCAAAATTATTATATAATGTTCTTTTAGTGAAGGACATAGATAAATATTGGTGTGTTTTTTTAATATTAATGTTATTCTTCTATTTTGTATATGTAAGTCTAATTTTATCATATAGGTATATTAAATCAATCTACATTTTTAATAAATGTGATTTTTTATCTCATATTTTTTATTATTAACACATTGGAATAATTTACTCATTTTATGAATTTAGTCACACCAAAAAGTGCAAAATGATTCACATAGTGATGGATTATTCATTATTTTTGTATTTTATATTCTATAATTTGACTTTTATTAGTCAACATCAGTATTCTGTTGATATATTTTAATTATTAGATAGATAACCCCCTTATGGTCTATTCTAAAAATGTTTAATATGATGTATTTGATTTTATTTCATATTTTATTTATTTTTAGTCATTTATTTTAATTGATAACTTTATTAAATGATTATTTACTCCTTTTTCATCACTGAATTTTAAATCTACACATTAAATGTGCAAAAATGATTATATACCGATGAGTGTTCCAGATATCTATTCTATAATCATTTATCTTATTAATCATGTGATTTTATATGTATTAAAATAGAGAGTTATAGGGGGAGATCAGATTTCCTTGAATGGATCCATCTTAAATTTATAAAATTAGTATCTTATAAAAATAAATTAATTCCATCTACCCTTATTGATAACCCAAGGTCAACCCATTCTCCATAATTGAGTTCATTTGAATATTTCATTATTATAAATACACAAAACAAATCAAAAAAATGTTGTAAACTTCATAGAATATTAAATATATAAAAAATTTAGGTGTGTTTAGTTTATTTCTTAGGTATTTTATGATTTGACAACAGATGTTTTGTTGTTACTATAAATTTTAAGGGTAAATTTTGGGTAAACTACCTACCCTCGCACAATTAATCTATTTTATTTATGTAGAAATGGTTTTTCATGAATAAGTCCCAAATAAACCATTACTAGGTATTTTCAATTTGTAATAAATTCAATATTAAGTTAAACTACTAAAAAATATAAAATTCATATAACCTTAAACTATTAGGTATCTTTGTTCTAGTTCTATGTAATTAAATGGAACATCATTGGATATAGTTCCATATCATTAAAGGTTACATAATTAGTCTTTTTTATAGATTCAAAATGAGGGAAAAATTAGGATGACAAATTTTTAAAGATTCATCATTGGTTGTTGTTACATAATCCTAAAATTTACCATAATGGTATTATTTTCACTACCTAAAGGGTATGATGTGTCATATTAAGTGGAATTAAATTATATATGTTTTCATTCCCTTCATAGGGATATGCTATAACACCTACCATCTCCCATGATGAAGATAAATCAAGAGTTTTGAAGATATCTGGTATTAAACTATTGTGTATCTAAGCACTTAAAGGAATAAAGAAAATCTATGATAAATATAGATAAATACATTGATTCATGGTAATGATCAATCCATCTTATGAATAAGGAAACCATAATGTTTAATAAGAAGTATTTAATGAATACATCTTAAATACATAATTGAGGCCTAGACTAGAAGATATGAAACCACAATGGATGATTCGACCTACCATATCTCTATATCAATGTGTAATTTGAATCATTGTTTTCATATACCAATACATTCCATTGGAAATTTGGTTTGAGACCCACACAAAATCTTAGATATGAAAAGATGGGGGAAAATGTAGCATAATCTTATTAGGAAAAAATATAATATTACTATATAATAAAGATAAAATAGTGGTCATATATAATATACCATGTATAAATGAATGAATTAAATTGAAACTCATAACATAAATCTAACCGTGTCATTTTCAACCTTTTCATGTTATAACTTATATTTTTTGGAATAATTCCATTTGTATTATACATAATCTAAATATTCATATACCTCTAGTTTATACAAAATTATATTATAATATATATATATATATATGTGTGTAAATTTTTCCCCCTAATAATAGAAAATATTGGGGGAAATTAAAGTATTAAAAATATAATGGTTAAAGACCATTGAAATAGATTAAGATAAAATAATGTTTAAAAATTTATAAAAAAAATAAAATATCCCTAAATTTTTAATATATTATGAAAAAATTTCAAAATTAATTTATATATAATATATTTTCTTAGTGGAAATATTAATATTGGAATAATAGTTTATGAGTATCTTATTATTGGGTCTAATAGGTTACACTCGTCACAAAGTACAACCAGTGCCCACTTTTAAATGAAAACCCCTTATCACCAAGGATTATTCAATCAACAATATAATATAGTATAAAATGGTAAATTAAAAATGTAAATGATCATTATGAAACATTAAAAAATAATTAAAAAATATATAATATGATAAAAAATATAATAATTAAGAAGTTAATATTAAAAATAGAAAATATTGTTCTTTGTTGGATGAGATAAATACTTAAGAGATTTAGGGAAAAAAGTCTTTATATTCATGTAAATTAATTTGCCAAACATTTATCCATTTTCCGTACAATAAAAGATACCAACTTAGTTCTTTGTATGGGAACCGTTATTCAATAATTAAAGTAATTAATGTTTTATAATTACAAAAAACACTTCATAAAATTAATTAAGATTTGGACAGTATGTTTAGAAATCATTTTCCTGTTTGTCATCACCCATATCCATTTAAAAAACTAAATATATTATCTTAAATCATAGTGAAAAATTTAATCTCAACGATTTTATTTGACTAACCATGTATTATGGTCCTTATAAAATTATATTCTAAAAGTATTAAATTCGATCTTTTTATGAAATTTCTTGATACACAATAAATAATTTTGATTTCAAATTTTTATTATGTTTTATTTTGATATGTTGAAAATTTAACTTTTATAAAAAAATTGTATATGTTTTTAATTATTCCTCAAATATTTTACATCATCTCATTAGTTTATAATTTATATTATTTCAGTAGGTTGTATTAAAAAAATTTCTTAAATTATAATAAAATTATATCTTATGTTTTTTATAGTATGGTAGAAATTATTATAATAGGATTAATATTTTAGATGAAAAATTGAAATACCCTTAATAAAACTATTTTTAAAATAAATATATAAAACCCTGAGACAGGAACATATTTTCTGAAACTCAAACTATAATTTCTTAAGGATTAAAGTTCACTCTATAATCACCAAATGATAAAAACTAGTGCCGAGAGATAAAAAAATAATTTGGGGGATTGTTTTTCCTTAAAATACATCAACTTAAAAAAATGATTGTAAAATTTATATTATAAAATATATTTAAAATAAAAATATGTAGTGAAAATTTTAATGTTTTAAAAAACTATTAATGAAGGTAAACAACCATGTCTCAATGTCAACATAAATAAAATAAATTAAATCATTCCCATTCCAGAAAATACTCTTCTATATTTTCAATGATGATCTATGGCTCACTACTACAAAAAAATCTTCCTTTTTTCATTGCATCATAACCAATCATGTCTACATATCTAATTAAGTTCACATATATGTTTTAATATAAGCAAACTTTGATTTATCAAATAATTTCAATATATTTTTATATATTAGTAAATCTTATAGATTCAATTTCATTTATAAATGATAAATCATATACACTACTATTTAAAAACATTAAATTATTAATAAAATACCTTCTAAAACTAGGATATTAAATGAATTAATATTTACTTATTTTAAAAATATATTTCTATGAAAATAAATATCCAAATATTTTATTTCAAAACAATTAATAAGTCACTATTTCTTCAAGAAAGAATTATTTTAGAAATATTCCTAATTTTTGTTAAGTTCCACTGAAGACCATACATTCTCCCAAATTCAAAAACAAACCTCTCATAACCCAAATTCATTGCTAGAAATTTTAATTTCATTGAATATTCACCCACGTAAAAGAAAATATAGAGTATAGTATAATAAAGTTGACAATACCATGTTACCCAACATGATTCATCACTCTCCTAGAAAAAATAATAAAAACATTCATCTAGTATTGGGTGTGTGAACCAAGTTGTCACTCATTTACTTTTCAAACCCCAAGCAAACCTCTTAACTATAATAAGTAGTATATGAGGCTGAATATCCGAAGTCATATCAATTCTCCCTGAAAATATAATTTTCATACATCCACACACACATTAAATTAATTTCCAAATCAAACCCCAAAATAATTTACAAAAATTGATTTCTTCCCAGTGGTATTTTTATAAAAACCAATTTCCCATTAATAATAACTTTTTATAAATTTCCTCTCTAAACAATGAAAAAAAATTGAAACATCAATAAATTAATAAATTAAATTAATTAAATTGAAAACATAATTTCTAATTTAAAGTGTCGATGGATTAAAAAAAACACTAATACAGAAAATATAAATTCAATTCAATACCAAATATTAAAAAAATACTGATTTAACAAATTAAAATATATAGTTTCACATTAATATTTTACCATAGTAAAAATAGGAACAACATATTATCCAATATAATGGAATGTACCAAATATTCCCACATAGATGTGTAATTCCAGATAATCCTCAAATCACCAATCTATAGTCACACCAATGTTATGAATCTTGAAATACCAATCCTGATGAATAAAAAATCAAGATATTATACCCTTGATCCATAAATCTAAAATCATAAAACATCGATTGAATAGAGAAAATAAGAAAATTCACTTTATAAATATTTGATCTAAATTTTTCTTGATATTAAATTCCAAACATACATACCATAAAAAATAAACAAATTAAATAATACAAATTAGCCTTTAAAATCACAATTGGATTCCAGGAGATCCCCTAATATGATTTAAGAAAATAACATGGTAGTTTAAAGGGGTTTAGGTGTTATAATGTTAAAATTCATAAATTTATTATGCATGCATGATTAAATTTCATAGTTTTGTTAGCTATATAGAGAACCATATAGACCTCTATGCCTCAAAATAGAGAATACATGATTCAATTATACTTTATCCTTTAACTGTTTAGAAAAAAAATGTATTCTATAACACCACTAAAACCAAAATGTATTATTATTATGGTTGATTGATCATATCATCAGGATAATCATTCACCCCTTGTAAACCCTCTACCAATATATATATAATGATATAGACACTAATTAATCCTGAACCCCAAGTAAAATAAATCATTTATGATCTAATTATTCTATAAAAACGCATTTTGATATTCATAAAATATTCTATTTAACATAATCATTTAAAGTTATCAAAATAAATATATACAAAATTCAAAGGGAATTATAATTATCCATATTATAGGAATATTCATCATTTAAAAGTCACTTTTAATTTTCATCAACAAAAATTAATGGACATTTCTATAACATATTAGTTTACCTCTCCCAATTATCTTCCTATATTATTACATGAAACATTAATTTATTCACAAATGGAATATTATATCCTTTGAGTATTTTCTTCCCATTATCCAATATTTCAACTAATATTTCTAGAAAAAATGAAATTATATCTAACTCTATTGTTTCCCAATCAATAAAATGAGTTGGGTGTTGTTGATAATTATTAAATTGAGAGACCTCTTGTGAGGAACCATTAATTATCAAAGTGAATCGAGCATATATTTTAATATTAAACATCCTTAGAAATGGATCTATAAAAATTATTATTTTTGGAATCTATGGTCTAATCCATAGAGACATATAAAATCCAATATGAAGCTTTAATTTTATATTCAAGAAAAATGAATTCAAGAAATTTAATTAGACTAAATAAAATGAAAAATAACTATAAACTATGAATGTGAACTGAGTTTTTTAATCTAAGTTCATTATATAATTAAAAATAAAATTATCTTAATAAATGGTTCTATTTTTTCCAAAATTAAATCCATGTTAACACTTAATCTTATAATTTACTATCCACTTACTAATCATCCATTTTCCTATAAAATTTAAGTTTAATTAGTTAATAATTAAGTGATTTTATTACATATTTAATCATTTAAAATCTATCGAAATCCCTAAGAAAAAATTATACTACAAATCGGTTCATGAATTCATTGGACATTCATAAATTAGTATATAATTATCATGGATAAAAAAATTAGAATATATAGAATAAATTATGAATGGAAAAACCCAAATGAATCACTATAGAATATAAACTAAATAAAAAAATAAATCAACCTTTATTACAAAACTCAGAATTATTTTACACCCTCATGTTTTCAAAAGAACCAAAACTTTAATCCATTTCTTCAATCATAAAGGTAAACAAAAATTCTGAATGATAATTCTAAACACATCCATAAAACTTATAGAACCTCTAAATTAATTCATTTTATATTTTGTTAATTTATTAATGTTTTTATCAAATAAAGGGATTTCCTTTTACAGAAAACTCATATAATATATATTCTTATATATCCTATATTTTATTTTTCTTAATTATACTCCAATAACACTCAAAATAGTACTTATAAGTCTAGTTGGTTATGAAAAATATTTCTTATTTTTTTCCTCTATTTTTTATACCAATTGGAAATATAAAAACGTTAAAATTGGAAAACAAAATTATAAAAATAGCTTGGGGATCTTCACCATTCCATTTTTCCCTTCATTATGGTTGAACATATCAAATACCCATCTAGGATATTGACCATGTATTAGAAACTCATATACCAAGACATAATACATTGTCCATTTTCTAAAATAATCCAAAACTCAAAATAATGGCCTATAAATTATCTAAAACTTTACCAAGGGTCCCATAACATCCTAAGAGACTTTAATTGATTAAGTTAACCATTTAATATACTCAAATATTCCTCAAATAATTCTATTGGATCTTTAATATTTCATTATTTATTATTTAAAATATTTATAACCAATGTGAAATGGGTAAAAAAATCTCTTGGTCACTCCATATTTTCAAATAAATATTAATATATCATCAAAACGTGAAATTATTATATATTTTCAAACAATTTCATCATATCTCACATATATTACCATGATAAAAATTCTATGAAAATTCCCCTGGGGGTTCCTCACATAACTCAACACCGTGATCAATTCTTCTATGTGTTCATAGAGTTCTTCTATTTTTCATATTATAATTCTTCCATGAAATTTTCCGATTTTTGGTTTATTCCATAAAACATTTTACACATCCAATTTCAGGTTCATGTAAACAAATATTCAAAAAATTACAAACTATTCCCTATAGATCTGCATAAAATACATGTATACCACTAATTTTGATTTCATGAATATTTTTATCACCACATTGTTGTATGTGGAAACCCAAAATATGCCCAAGAGTCCATAATAAGATAGATGACCTATATTTGTTTTATCTTATTTTAATATTCTACATACACTGGTTTAAGTTAAATACTATAATAAAACATTGAATACATAAATAATTAAGAAGTATTAACTCATTTATCCCTGATGATATAAGTTAAATATCATGAATAGTTTTGATTTATAAATGTATACCCCACTTAAACCCTTACTTATCCTAAAGAATATTTCTTTACACCATAAAAAAGAAAAAAAATATTATTAAATATTTTAAACCAATAGGTAATAAAATAATATAATTATCAATGAGGAATATAATTTCAATAATCACTTAAAAGAATTAATTATCTCCACACTTATTATTAAAACCAAATAACTATGTATTTTATATTTTCACTTCAATTGATGATACTTATCCTCTATTCACATATTTAGAAATATTATTAATATTCATTAACACTTGAGATATACATTACAAAATATATATTTTACTCATCACAAAAAATAATTTAATTGAATTTATACTGAATATCAAGTGTATGATCTCTATAAATAAGATTTAAAAGGATCTGGACATAAAATTTAACATCCAATTCATACTTGTCAAGATGAATTTTTTAAAAAAAACATCTCTTATAATAATTTTTGGTAGGTATTAATGTAAAGAAATATTAATTAAGATGAAAAGGGGGGATTAACTCTTAAATAAAATACATGATTTTAAAATAAAATATTAATGAAAAATAATAATTCATATTTTCAAATAATAACACTTATAAATGATTTTTCCTCCTTGTTGAGTCCCATAAATCATGAAAATGAAACAAATAATGTATATTCAAACTTCTCAACATATTTCTCTTATATTTTCTTATAGTGTGTCCAAAGTAGCATAATGAAATGTAATTTATATGTGTTTCCCCTTTTAACTAATGATAATGACTCAAATTACCCATTTTTAAATACATCTCATTTCCATCAACGTAATCAAACAGCACATCCCCTACAATTATTTCACTATAAATCAGGAAAACTTCTAAGTGTAGGGTATAAAGAGAAAATAGGCTTATAATGTGAAATCCTATAAATAAATTTATTATCATTGTGAAATCAATAAAATATCAAATATATGATAGCTATCAATATTAAAAGGGGATAAAAATAAAAAAAATGGCCTCAATCATCTTAATGTGGTTCATAATCTTCCTCTTTAAAAATTTTAAAATGAAAGTTATAGAAATGATGTCTCTTTAAATATCTACAAAATATGGTATAGAATTAATATAAAATAAATTAAAACATATATTAGGAATAAATATAAAACAATTGAATTATCACTTATGAAGTTAATAATAATTATTCAATACTTGAAATACAAATTATAAAATCAATGAATAAATGTTTTTGAGGAATTCCAATTACATAAATAAACTAGTGTTTACAAATTATTATTAATGAAATACACATTATAAAGAGAATATTTACTCCTAAACCCATCATAATAATAATTCAAACTTATCAAAAATAAAATTTATAACAAGGAATGATGGTGTTGATAAAGAATTATCATCATTATAAATAAAAAAGTTCCCATGAAATCTATGTGTGGAATGGAATATATAATCCAAGAAAATAAAAGTTAAATATAGGGAATATGGAGATATGAAGAACATAAAATAATAATACTTTTTCCATTTAAGATATTCCTCTTTATATGTTCCCATATTATTCCTTCCCCTATTATCTTCATGGAACTAAAAAAAATCAAAATGTACAAGTTAAATTACTGTGTTCATTACCTTAATATCAAAACAATAATGGTGATTAAATTTTATAATCTAAAAAAAATTCCTATAATAATGTTTACAATTCCTTGATATGGAATCCTCTCCACTTACATGTGCCAATACTCTAACTTGGGTAATTTATAAAAAAATAAATGGTCCTTTCATGGACTAACCAAATATATTGGAACTATTTTATCTTGTTCTTCATAGAATATTTTACGAAAAAATTGATTATATTTTTCAACCTTATTTTTTATTATTTTATTCAATTTTCCACTTTTAATTTATCCTCAATGTATCTCCTTCATTCCTATTATTAATATATAAAGTTTACTTTCTCAAAAACGCATTTTTTTATCAATATATTTCATTACCTAATGAATATTGAACTTTACATTCACACCAAAAAATATAAAAGATAATTCACCAATTTTAAAATAAATTAATACCCTTATGGTTACTAAAAATATCATTCCAATTATAAGGAATTTTTTCTATTAATCCACATTAAGTAAAATAAAATACACATAAAATAAAAATCCATCCACTTTAACCAAAAAATCCATAATCTAACCTTGTTTATATCTTATCATTGCCATGTCTAATTAAAGACATACTTTAATAACCTTTATTCACTACAATACAAATATTTTTAATTTTTCTTATAATTTAATGGTTGTAGACACACATAAATCACATAAATTTATTAAAAACTCAAAACATTTAACATTACTGGGAATTAAAAAAATATAAAATATTATTAATTATTTGGTTAACTCCTCAACACCATAGCTAACGATTATCCCATACATTTTAATATTCCCATGCAATCAAATATTTCTTTAATTTTAAAAAACTATTTAATAAATATTTTATATATGGTCACATTAATTAAATATTTTTCAAATTGGAATACTAAAAAGTAAGTATATTAAAAATTTATAGAATATTACTTAATTGATTTTTAGTTTTCCCTAGCTTTATCCTTATTTGGAATTATATTAGTGGCCTGTTAGGTGGTTGATATTCTTATTGATATTTATTTTGAAAATATTTTACTTTTTATTCCATATTTTTATCATATTTTTTTATTATTTCTACTTGATTATATTATTATCTTATATTTGTTTTGTTGTTGTATTATATAGATTTTCTGTTCCTTAAGGTGATATATTTTCCTTGTATACTTGTATTTATATCTATTTCATTTTACAATAATTATTTTAGAATATTCATGGGTTATTTTATAATTTAATGAATATGAAATTATAATTTTCCTATAGTTTATTCATTTTTTATCTAGAATATCATTGAATTAATTCAAATGTATTTATTTGAGTTTGAAATTATTCCCATTATTTTTATTTCTAGATCATTAATTATTTATATTATAATTTAAATCCTTGATTTATTTATGAACTCCATCATTAAATATTTTTTTATACAATAAAAATAAATTTAATTTTTATCTTCGGTGTACATAGTTTATGGTCAGTTTATATCCATCATCATATCTGTATTGATTTGAAAGGATTCCATCAATGAAAAAATCCATCCAAATATATATACAATATGGAATTAATTTCATTTAAATCCTTATACTAACCATATAAAACAACTAGACCTTGCAACCAATAAATCATGACTCTTTATATGTAAATTATTGACAAAAAACCTCCAAAGGAGGTATCCCTTATCGACCTATTTTTTTTGAGGAATTACCTTATAAAACATTTTTTATTAGAAACCACAAATATAGAACATGATAGAGAAATATCATTAATAATACCATATATCTCTTCCATAAAATATAAAATGTTTCATCATTAAATTTATTGAAATTTAAAATATAAATATGAATTTTCATTTATTATGAGAGAGAAAGGTATCTTTTATAAAACACTCTTTCTATCTTATCCCATTTCTTGATGTAATGTTTTAGAAATATTCTTTCCAATTCATATAATTTTTCTTATAAAAAATTGAATATTATTCTTTTCTATTTAAGCAAAAACATTATAAATTTAGAACTATCATGAAGATTATGAAAAAATCCAATGAGTATGTTTGGATCTTCATAAAGATTCTTAGTAAATTTAATTGAATTTGTAATCATTTAAATGTATAAAATCATTACATTGATTTGTTTTTTATTAATATTAGTCACTATAATTCTTGAAAAACCCCTATAATTGAAATTTAAAGGTAATCAATACACCATAAAATTTAATTGCTTTGGTTTTCTCCCATGAAAGAATTGATCTATATGTTGTACTTTATGTACTCCGAACATGTTCATTTAATTTTTTTACTTCTTCAATATTTCATCAATTTAGGTATCTTTATAAAGATATCATTCTATTTGTTTTTCAAAATTATCTTAAGGTGAGCTATAGTTCATCAATAAAAAATGAAATAAAAGTCATTTAATTAGCACGCCATAAAATTATAAATAATTAAATATTAAAAATAAATTTCATTAGGAAATAACTTTTTGAATATATCAATACTAAGTATCTAATATGTCCACTAATTCTTAATACAATTTTCTCAAACATTTTCCACCTATAAGAATTTATTAATTTTTATTGTGAATCATGTTTAGAATTTGTTATTAATCTTATTAAAAACAATAAATAAAAATTCTTAATATAGTTTATGTTTGAAATTAAACCCGAAAATACAAGTGATAATTAGTATGAAACAGAAACACAAATGTAGTGACTTATTATTCAAATGATGTGAGAAAAATAAAATAAATTAAAAGGAACATTAAATGGTAAAGTTATATTTAGTTTTTTGAAATTATGGGTCATTGTATAATTATAATTAAAATTTCCATATGAAATTATAATTTTTTATCAGAATGAAATTTAAGTAACCCACTGGTCTTTGGCTTTAATATATAATTAAAAAACTTTTATTTTTAGGATTATGTATTTCAATTCATTTACAAATTAGGTTATTCAAAATCATGTTTTAATATAGCTACTGAAAAATAATCCATGATAAAGAAAAGAAGAATTTGACCAGGAAGTGCATTTACAAATAGGTGATCAATTATTAAACACAGGTCATGTATAGAGAAAGGTAAAAATATATTGACAAATTAATTAATAAAAAAACCATATAAGAAAAACTATAAAATAAAAAAAAACAACCTAAAAATCACTCTTAATTACAATACTCAACATAATTAATTTACCTCCTCGCGAATTTAAGGGAATCACAACATTCATACATGAAGTAATTGAGAAATGTGAATTGAAGATATTACTCTTAATGTTAACCATTGTCTTTATTCTCCCAAAACCTCCCCCCAAAGTCTATTCCTCTTGAGGTGATGTAATCATGTCATTTTCTATCCAAGGAGACCCCATTTAAAGAAAATAATATTTATTTTTTCTTCTCATATCTACGAAATCATAATTCCATTAAATGTTTCCAATTCTTAATCAATATAGGCAATAATATTTTGTAATTATGTGTTAAGTTTATCTCAAAAATTTCCATTAAGTTTATGTATAATTTAGATGTATAAAACCATGGAAAAAATATCATAATTTTTTTAAGGGTATTTAGAATGTAGTGGTGTTATTAAATGTGGTAGTAAAGGTACATAACTCATCCATGACATTCACCATGATACATAAACACCTATATGATGGAACAATTCTTTGTGAATTTTTTAAATATTCCAAAAAACTCTTTAATGGAATCCAATTTCTATGAAACTTCATCAAGGTCCCCATAACACCCATAGTGAATTAAAATAATAAAATTTAACCCCAATTATCCTAAAAAAATATAACAATATAATCAAAATTTTAAACTTTTTCCTTGAAAGCATTCCTTACCATAGAATAATGGGATCTAAAACCAGATGCTTAGTCAATATATTGAAATCAATTTCCAAACATCTCAAACCAAAAAATATTCATATTTTTTTTATGTTTTCGTCATATATCACTTATATTACCTAAAAATAATCTTCATTAAAAGACCTATTTTGATCCACCATGTGACTACATACCATGAATATCTCTTCTTTGATAATGTGATGTTGCCTCATTTTCATATTATAATTCTCCCATTACATTTTCCTCACTATAGTCATTTCTATTATCCCATTTCAAAATTTGTTCTTTATTTTTGTAGCGTAATTTATTTTCAAGGAATGTTTGTATAAATTTTCTTCCATTAAATATATATATAAACATTAAGTACATTTATTTTATTTTTTTAAAATGTTGATTCTACGATTTATATTTATTAACTAAGTAGTAGTAATGGTATTTTGTAAAATAATAGTTCTTTATTTATCCCTTATATTGAATGTATGATATTATGATTTGTTTCTCATATTTATATATTATTTTAATAAATTTAATAATGAATTCATATATTTTTATCATAAATATTTTATTTAATTAGTGATAAATAAGTATACTTCATCCATATATCATAATTAAATATTATGAATAATAATTTATTTTAATTTTTTTATAAAATAAATTTTAATGAATTCATGATCATTTTTAATCATATAATTTAATTTGATAACTACACTACTCTTGTTTACTATTTTATTTTGATATGCTAATTTTAATAGTAATTGATTTGTTATAGTATAACTATTAACATAGTATTGAGTATTATTTTTCAATAACATCATTACGACATAAAAGCATAAATAATGACATTGTAATTTTTAACCCCATATGAAATTTTATGTGAAACATATGAAATAATTAATTGCTCAATAATGTTTTTACAACATTAAAATAATAATTTATAAGTAATTTATAACCTACATGTTTAAAATTAAATTTTTCATCATGTTTAATTGATTTTTATAATATTATATGTGAATGATTTGATACTCTAAAAATCCTTTTATATTATTATAAAACTAATTTTACACTAAATAAATACTATAAGTATCTCATATTTTCATTTTAAATAAATAAATTTTTTATTTTCATAGTGTCTTATTTTTTTAAAAAAATCCCATTAGATTGGGATAAGATATGCATTAGAAAAGTAATATGGTCAATAAAGTTGTGTGTTAACAATATTGTATAAGATTAACCATTATAAAGGTGTTTTCATAAATATTTACTTAAATGATATGTTATCATAAATTGACATTGGCCAAAAAAATGGATTTACTTATGTAATGGGTTTATCTACATTATCTTCGAGTGTGTGTTTTTTATATTTATGAATAATTTTAATTTATTATGATATTAATAAATATATTTTTTACATTAACTTTATGTTTTATTTCATCATCATAAAATAAATATAAATAGAAAATTTATAAAAAAATATTACATGAATTAAATTTTACTAAATGAGTAAAATAAAATATTTAAAGCAAATAATCTTAAATTCTAGACTGTTATATAAATCTTTAAATCATAGGTTAAATTATATTCTTATAAAAACCATAATTTATGACTTCATGTAAAATATTTTTAAGGTGAAATTCATTTTTGGGGTTTTTAAATATAAAATAAAACTATAATTTTAAAAAAATCAATAATATAATTCGTAGGAGTCAACTTTATCCATTTGATGACCCAAAATAATAATTTCACAAATATTTTATCTAAAGATACTACTGCCCCTTGGCTATATAACCACCCCTTTCCCACTGCTTCAAAAACACACATCCAAAACTAATTCTATTTACAATTCTATACTCAAATACCTCAAAAAACCCACTAGACATGTTCTTAAATCTATGGCCTAGCCAAAGGTCCCTAATTTATTGGATTTTGATGTAATCTAATGGTGGGTAAAAGAAGAAATGGGTTCTTAAGTCTCAGTTTCCTTTCTTATTTGATATTATTTTTCCTTAAAAATCTTTTGACAATCCTTTTATTTTACATAAATGATTATATTTCCTTGATATTAACTTCCAATGAACCATTTATTGATGATATGTTACTCATTCCCTCTCAGAAAAACGTTTATATAAGTGTTTAATATTTCAAAATATGGGTTTCGAATACAATTTTAATTATACTCGTTTGCCTTTAAATTACATAAGTAATCATTAAAATTAACATAAAAATAATAGTATAATTATATTCTAATGTTTTTATAAAATATAAATATTTACCTTGTCACGACCCCCTCCCCACAAAGTGTACCCCTCCTGGGCCGGCAATGTGAGAAGGGAGATAATGACCCCCGAGTCCCGCCTCCAGTAGGCCCCGGGTTGGTGACTAGCACCGAGGGTATAATACACGCACAAATGGGAGGCATTACCCTCTAAGAGAACACATGCAGAAGAGAGAGATAGAATAGACTCCAACCAACTCCAACTCATAACTGAAATATAAAAGAAACTAATGTCCATATATGAAATGCCATGCAAAAGTACTACAACTGAAAGGGGAAACTAAAAGTACCTAAAAGAAAGTAAAACGACAGCGACCACAAGCCCGAACAGCTCCTCCTCCAACCACACGCTAGAAGTAACCAGCTTGACCTCCAACCTTCTCCAAGTGACCTCAAAAACAGTTTATATATACATAGGCTGAGTAAAACGGTATACTCAGTAGGATCCTCCCCAAGCCTCTCGTGAAAAAGTAAAGAAAGCATGCTAAATCCCAGTGAACAACAAGTGAAACTAACTCGTTACCTAAACAGGTATAATAAGTTCCCAACCTCACCATGGCTACTCTCACCAAGTAACGCATACAAGAATATAGCATATAGTAAAGAATATCAAGGGTACCCCGCTACTACTTCCCCACGGGTTTGCCGCTTTGCCCCAACGACATACATCTTGTGCATCTATCTCTAAAGGCTTGCCCGCAGACACCTGGGCTAAGCTCCGCAACATGCACCACGTGCACCACAAAGGCTTGCCCGCAGACACCTGGGCTAAGCACCACACCATCCTCACAACCAAAGTAACCAGGTAGTTTCCGGGAGCCACCATAGCTCGTATAATGTGTACCATTCGTCGAGTATTATACCTCAAGCCATCACAGCCCATACGCCGAGTAAGGATCCTCAAGCCATCACAGCCTATACACGTTACACCTATAGTAGTACATAGGATACTATATCTAGAATATATGTGTGTGAAATAACCGCAAGCCATTACAGCCCTCTACACACATATATGGGTAAAACTAACCACTGTTCCTACCAGTACAAAGATCTACTAAGAGAAGAGAGCGGGGCCAAAGGGGGTAGTCAGCCATTCAACGTCCCATCAGAATGTTGGGGAAAACACCCCCCCAGGGCTCAGAATCCAAGGGGTGTCAGTTTCCCTTACCGACAGGGTGGAGTAGCGTATAGAAACACAAAAAGTACAGAATATATATAACTCACAACCACATTATGGGCATTACCTAGTCATAGGCACAACTGCAGCTAACATCTCTCATACTCCAGGATGCTACTTCTAAGACTAGGTATCCTATAAGCACACAACCATTTAAAGAGCTTTATTAGATTACTCCATTCTCATTTTATCAGTTCCACTGTACGTTAATTAATTTTTTAAACATTAATTAACCATGAACAATTTACCACATTAAACTAAATTGGCATCACATTCAAGAACTGCTCCTTTTTAGGATTCACATCACTATTAAATTCCAGTCTCTCCATCCCCGTGGATTATCACCATTTAAACAAACTTTCATTTCAGAATTACTTTTCCATAATCTCAGGAATTCTAGAAAAACATCCTATTCTACTAAACACAAAGGGGCTCAACACGGCGAGTAGATATACTACCCGTCGAGTCTTTTTCGCCTATAGCAAGAGCATAGACCCATCCTCCATCGAGAGGCTAAACACGGAAAGCACGTGGCATACCCCGCGTGTTTTCGCCTCCTTCGGAAAGAGGGTAAGCAATACCAGCTGCCTTGAGCAGTGGGTAAAAGTAAAGCAGATAAACAACCAAACCAAACCACCAACATCAAACCATCACATTCATCTCATACCATCATCCTTGGTGTCCTCCCCGACACCCACATGCATAAACCGATGCATCTCGCCACACTAGGCGTCATCCGCTGCCACAACCACAAGTCCCCATGCCCCCACATATCACAACAGCCATCCAGGATCACATCAAATCAGAAGCAGTAGGAAATCAAATATTGCAAAATGGGATCTCGGCCCTTTAACAAGGCATTCAGCCTTCATAAAAGATGAGCACTCAGAGCTCCAAACCACAAGGCATTCAGCCTTACAAGAAAGCGGGTAACTCATAACCCTTTTGAAATTATCGAACTAATAGTTCTTTAATCCATATTGAATTAACAGATTCATTAACATGCCTCTTTATCTTTAGAAAATTATTTAACAAATAATTTCGGCTTTACGTTCTTTATCAATTTCCATCATGAACGAGAAACTAATTAAAGAAAATCATAGATATCACTCTATCTAGGAAAACATGAGGCAAACCGTTATCACGGTACAAAGCAACAACATGCGATCAACCAATTCTTTTAATCTGGTTCAAGTATTTAATTAGGTCAATTTCATTGTGATCCAAAGGGTTAAATCATGCTAATTCTACAGTTTCACATAAACAATTAGAGAATCCATGAATCCCCTACCTCGAAGAGTTCTTGACGTCCTTTATCCACACAATGGGCCACAATCCTTCTCTCGCGATAGCTGCATCCACCCGAGGATGCCACGGTAAGTCCCAACCAACCAAAACCCATTAGAACCATGGAGATTACATGGTAATATGGAAGGGATAACAAGAGAAGGTGATCCCTGAAGGAACGATGATAAAACATACCTTATATGGAAGAATGATGGACACAGCTTGGTTGCATCAAACAAAGCGGAACTGATCCGAGTAACGTTTGATTGTGAAACTCCTACGGGATGGATTGAAAGGTTCTAGCGTCTTACAGATGAGAACCAGGAGGAAGAACAATGGAGAATGATATCTCGTTCCTTTTAAAAAAATTAGAGAGGCGACGGTTTAAGATCTGATTTATTCTCCATTAAAAACGGATCGCATTAACCCACGCGGTTTGACCAAGTAAAAACATCCTGGCCTTAGGAATAATTAATATAGAATTTATGGCCTTTGAATCTGCCTTAAAGTCCTTAAAAAGGTTTTAAAAGTATTTTACGTCAAAGAAAACATCAAATTTACGAAGCTAGAAACACTGTTCACATACTCAAAATTTGGCAAAGTATGGAATCGGTAGCTCTCATGAAGTCTGGAAACACTGTTCATTCGTGAAATTTGGAAAAGTATGGAATCGGTAGCTCTTAGGATTCTGGAAACCCTGTACAAGTCCACCGATAGAAGGTCACTGATAGAACCTCACCGATAGAAACACTGTTCAAGTCTACCGATAAAATTCCACCGATAGAACCTCACCGATAGAAACACTATTCAAGTCTACCGATAGAAGTCCATCGATAGAACCTCACCATAGAAAAAACTGTTCAAGTCTACCGATAGAAGTCCACCGATAGAACCTCACCGATAGAAACACTGTTCAAGTCTACCGATAGAAGTCCACCGATAGAACCTCACCGATAGAAACACTGTTCACTGAACCTCACCGATAGAAACACTGTTCAAGTCTACCGATAGAAGTCCACCGATAGAACCTCACCGATAGAAACACTGTTCAAGTCTACCGATAGAATTCCACCGATAGAAACACTGTTCACTGAACCTCACCGATAGAAATATTGTTCACTTACCGAAACTGTTCATAAAACTAGAAACATTGTTCCTAGAACTAGAAATTTGGCAAAGTGTTAGCCGAGCTACTGCTAGACTGCGGCTACCAGTATACCGAGCTATCAGTACGCCGCGGCTACTGGTAAACCCAGATACCGGTAGGATGCGGCTACCGGTAGACCGAGCTACTGGTAAGCGGCGGCTACCGGTAGGCAGCAACTACCGGTAGACCGAGCTTCTGGTAAGCAGCAGCAACCGGTAGACCGACTACCGGTAGGCAGCAGCTACCGGTAGGCAGCAGCTACCGGTAGACCGAGCTACCGGTAGGCAGTAGCTACCAGTAGACCGAGCTACCGGTAGGCAGCAGCTACCGGTAGACCGAGCTACCGGTAGGCAGCAGCTACCAGTAGACCGAGCTACCGGTAGGCAGTAGCTACCGGTAGACCGAGCTACCGGTAGGCAGCGGCTAGGGGATAAGTCACCTTGACCTCCCGGAACACCTCCAACACCACATTTTCACAAAGTAATGGACCAGGGAGGTTCCGGCCATTACATACCTTTTTCCAATACTATTAAACTATTTTATAAAAATATCATTCACCTTTAGTGGTTTTATACTACCTAAGTGAATTATCATGTTTTGGTGCTCACTTATTCCTTTCGTAGTCGTTATTATAGATACATTTCATGAATTATTATATCAATAATAATGAACAAATTTCATCTATATGGTTAATGAATTTTAAAATTATAATGATAGTAATGATATCAAATGAAATCATTCATTTCCACTTTAACCATCTAAATTAGATTAACGATTATGATTATATAAATTATAACTTTATAACAAACTATTTACCTCGTTAAATTTTTTAATGGAAATAAAACTACAGTTTCACAATTTTATATCTTATGAAACCATCAGAAAATGAACTTAAACCATCTTTTACACCAAATAATTTTTGAAATAATGAACTGAACTACATCAAATCGACCAACAGATGAAAAATTAATTAATTAAATGAATAATATATTATAATAATAAAAATAAAAGCTGAAAAAAATTAAATTTTATTATATAATTAAATAATAAATTTAACAATAATATTTATGATTATAGTGGATAAAAGAAGAATGATAGGACACAAGCTAAAGGTTTCTTACTAAATTTCTATTCTTTTCAATTATCATTAATTTATATCTCATTTTACATTACACATATAATATATAGTGATTAAATATGTACCTTAATTTTTTCATTAATTTTTTGTGTTTCTATATACTTTTTCCCTTCCTTGAGATTTATAGTTCTTAGATTTTTTTTGTTTATAAAATTTCATTCTCACTCATTCTCATTATTGTGGTTTTTTTCTCTATCAATCTCAAACTCTCACTCTTCAACATTTCCCATTTTATTTATATTATTTCAATATTATTTATATTTTTTTTCTAGAGATTTACCATTTCATTTCCCCTTTAATTTCTGTGGATATTCAAATATATTGAGTTCTATTTCCATTATTTTATTTAAATTAAACTAAACAAATTAAATAATTATATTTATTATTCATTTTTATATTCCACTATAATAATTATTTTTTTCATAATTTAAAAAATATAATTGTTTTAACATAAAATAAGTGGGGTTACATATATTTTTTTCAAAAATTTGTGATATTATCCTTTTTAATGATTATTTTCCCTTCTTAAAAATGTCAACAAAAAATTAATAAAATAACTTTTTTTTAATTTTATTTTCTTATTATTTTTACATCATTTATATATCTATTTTCATGACTAATAGTCCATTTTGATAATGAATTCCAAAAATTACTTAATATATTTTTTCTTTTGATATTACGTAATACCTCAATAGTTAATGATTTAAAAATATTATTATGCTAATCATTTATTTTTCATCTGTTTGTTCCATTTCTATGCTTCATGTATATTTTAATTCTATGTAGAACACATATAGAATAAATATAATGTGAATAGGTGGGATTGAACTTATACATACCCCCAATTGATTCATAATTGACTTATATTTCATGATAATAATTTTCATGTGAATTATGTGTTTCAATTTTTATACAATGTACTGTATGGGAATTATGTGATTATCTTAGATAAGTATGCTACAAGACATAAGTAGTTAGTGTAGACCACTATGATTTGAATATATTTGTTGTTAAAATTGGAATATGTAATGCACTGACCCTAATTACATAGAGTCGGTGCATTACTACATAACATTGGCATGATACAAGGAGTCATGTCCCAAATGAAAGATATGTTTAGTAGCCCTAGAAGTACAAGATACATACATAAGTTTTACATTACATTTTGATATGAAAAACAACAACATTTTGTCTCCATTGAACACATTCAAATCCCTTAGACTATCTCTGCAATATATTCATAATATACTTTTTCGCGTCTTTAGAAAAATAAAACATAGAAAGGGGTGAGAACATATGCTCAGTAAGGATAACAATATAGTGGAAACTATCATAAATAAGAATAATCAATTAAGGAAATGTATAAGACTAAAACACAATCCTTTTAAACTTAAAATTCAGCATAATATGGAAAATATAAATCAAATAATTCCATTTACTTATTCACATGGATATTCTACAAGTCGAATAATAACATGTAATCTCAATAGCTAATTTCATAATATTTGAATGCATAATGCCGGACATCATAACCACATAGTCATGACCTCTTGATAAGACTACAAATAATATTTTTTCAAGGCCTTGTTCTAAAACACTAGTTTGTCTAATGAGACCTACCAAGTCATAGAGGAGCTATAGCGGGCTCCACCCATCACTTACTAAGTCAAATTCATAACTCATATGAAAAGGATGAAACATAACATAATCATTCATACAAAACAAATCATATGAAATGTTAATACATTAATCGTAAACCATGAATGGAATAAAAACAACATATCTATAGTCAAACATATCACAAAACCATCAATACAATATAGAATATTTTGTTATAAAAAATCAACTTCAAGCAAGTGTAAAATCTATTAAAGTATGTTGACATATATGAAATCAAAACTATTTGAGGGAAATATATCTTTCTATTTTTAAATCATATAAAAGTCACCTAATTAGAAAATAAAACATTTATTTTGATAATATTCTTATTAGATTGTAAGGGAAGCTTTGAAGGTGTTATAACAGTTGAAAATAGCCACACTCATCGTATAAGTTAAAAAACCATTCTGTCGTTAATTTTGTCGAAAAGGTATTTAAGGACCTTATTTGGAAAATGATGGAATGATTCCTTTATAAAAAAATTATAAAAATTAAAACAAGGGTATAAATTATTTTAAAATATAATATATAAAATAGTAAAAATGTTTTGAAATACATTTTTATGAAACACAGATGTTGATGATAAAAAATTCCCAGTAGATACTTACGTATAAACAACCTCAGATAAGTAAAGAGATTGTAAAATTAAGCCTTACCTTTTAATTTTCATTGGTCATGGGTATGTTAACCACATGTATAATAGTTAAATCATTGTTTTTAAATTATACAAGAACCACATACATAAATATGATATCATATATGATCTTCTAATATTTCATTGTTAATAATATTTCAGTAGTGTCATTGTTTCAAGTGTTAACTGATTCGTTTTCAATTATATGTTTTGTTACATAAGTAATGTTCTTTTATGGATAGGATTTATAAGATTCATATAAATAATGATATTAAGTTCTTAAATGTTATTTTTAATCATAAAATGAAAATTATTCAGGAATGTTTACTATGGGGAATGAATCTTATCGTGTTTGTGGAGATAGTAATCCGTATGTACGTACGTGAGATAATATCATTCTATTGATGGTTTATTCGTATGTAATTTAATGGTATATAATATATAAATAATAATTAAAATGTAATATTTATTATTTACATTATTTACACTCATTATTATACCCATACAAATAATTAAGTGTTGAATAACAAACTACACCATGATGTGGGGATGGTAAGTCGTACGTACACACGTATGATGACTTTTTTGTTCATAGGATGGATAGAATGACAAATATGATTTTTCCATATTTATAATAACATCATAGAATTTAGAATAAACTGGAGGTGTTATTTTGGTTTGGAAACAATAAAGAAAGATAAAGTGAATGAATAAAAGAACTTTGGAAGAGGTGATGAATTTATTACCTCTTCTTCAGGTGCTTCCTTTTTATTTGATCAAAAGAGGTCTTTAGGTTGGATTTTAGATTAAATTAAGGCCTATATGATGAATTGGTGGTATTTTGGTGGATATTTTTGTAGGTTTTGTTATGAAAAATATCTTTGGAAGTGTCAATTTGAGAGAAAGGGGAGTAACCTTTTATAAGAGAGGTAGGGGTCACTTTAAGAAAATATTGAAATATTATTTTATTATAAAATAATTTTAGGTTTATAATGGAACAGAAAGGATTTATTTAGAGGATAAGGAGGTTAGGGGTTGAAAATATCTCAACCAAATGGTTTTAGATAGGTTTAGGTCACCATATTAACTTTATCTTTTAGATTAATCTCTTAGGTACATAGTTTAACTTTTACCATGTATTCTTGTACTATTATAATAAATGGTTAATAAACATACTATAAAAACCCAAGAGAAACTCAAGTGGTTCATTATTTATATATCTAACCTTATAAAAGTTTTTTGGACGATACTTAGATTTTTATGAATATTTTATCAATTAATAATATAGTGTTTTTTAAAAAACTAGTTTATGTCAATTTTAACACTACTGGGTGCTTTGTTTTTGTTAAAGTCATAAAAACTTTATCACATCAAAAGAAAATAATTTAATCAACCCAAAAATTTCATATTAATCTATAAATTTGGTTTAATGCGTCAAAAGTCTTAATTTACATTTATTTGAATATTTATAATATCAATTATTTTTATCTTTCATTAATAAGGTAATACTGCATCATCATTGTTTCATAAATAAATTTAATTATTTAATTCATAGAAATTATATATAAAATACCATTAGGTCATAAAACATTTTAGATATCTAATGAATATTTATTGGAGAATTTATATTATGTATAATCCTATATTAAAAATGTTTTAGTAATGAAAATTTGAATTTAACACTTATAACTCTTCTTTAAATAAAATAATAATAAATTCCCTAATCTAATCCAAGTGGATCAAATAAGATCATATTTTATTTTTAAGGTTTTTTCTTGTCTAAATACACTTATCCAATAGAATTAGGATATGTTTTAAGGTAATTATTATTTGATTTTTACCTTTAATTACCCTTTTTAATTTTAACCATGGTAAATAAAATTCAACAGTTACTATTCATCAAAAAAGTATTTTCATCCTATTAAAATAAATTTTACTTACTGATATCAACCATGTGTCTTAGATTTTTGATATTAAATTAACAGAATCTATAAAATTATATTTTAGGTGAATTTTCAAATGTGTCTAGAAGGTGGGTAAAAGACGTTAAAAATTTCAATAAATTTTTTTACATCTAATCTTTGTATAAAATGACTCTAATTAATTAAATTGAACTAATATAGGTATTATTTATCAATTTTAAATTTAAAAAAATTAAATAAAGATAATAATTATTTAAATAAAATTTTGTTTTAGACAATAACGTAGTATCTTTCACTATTCATCAAAAATTGAAAGTTTTCAGAAAAATACCAAAAAATCACCATAAGCTAATTTTGATTATTTTAATCCAAAAATGAATCCATTTTGAAAAATAAAATTTATAAAATTTTAAAAAGTGGGTATTATTATTCATAATGGCTAGTTTGATCGGTCGTGGTGTGCTAGATCTTGAATTTGCGTGCAACGCAAGATATTGTATTATTAAAAGGGAAATGTACCATGGATGCTTGGGGTGCTACATTAAACCCTCCTTTAAATAATTTTGTCCTAAATATTTCTAGAATATTATGGAATAATAAGATTCAGGTAGTTCGTCATCACAAGTTCCTCAGGTTCCCACATTGCCTCTTCCATTTTATGGTTTCTCCATAGAACTTTCACTGGATGAGTTGTCTGGTTTCTTTACACTTGTTCTCTGGTATTAAGAATCCTAATAGGCTCTTCAAAATAAGACATATCAGGTTTCAATTCTATTTCATCATAGGTGAGTACATGTGTTGGGTCATGAATGTATTTTCTCAATAGTTATACATGGAACACATCATGAACTTTAGAGAGACTTAGAGGTATTTCCAAATGTTGAGTTATAACTCCAATTCGTTCTTGAATTTCAAAAGGTCTGATGTACCTGGGACTTAATTTACCCTTCTTACTGAATCATAAAACACCCTTTCATGGGGATACCTTCAAGAAAACATGATCTCATACATGAAATTCCAAATCCTTCCTCCGGTTATAGCCAGAGATCTTTTTCCTACATTGAGATTCTTTGATGTGGGTTTGGATAATCTTCACCTTTTCCATTGTTTCCTAAACACGTTCTTGGCCTACAAGTTTTCTTTCACCAACATCATCCCAACACGTTGGTGTGACACACCTCTTTCTATATAAAGCATCATATGGTGCCATTGGAGTACTTGTATGGAAGCTATTTTTATAGGAAAGTTTTACCATAGGTAAATATTGATCCCACATACCTTGAAAGTTAGGTTAGAAAGATCTCAAAATGTCTTCTAAGGTTTGAATAGTCCATTCTGATTGTCTATCGATTTGAGGGTTGTAGGTAGTGCTCAAAAGAAGTTTAGTATCTAAGGCCTTCTGAATACTTTTTCAGAATCATGATGTAAAACAAGGATCAAGATGAGAAATTATCGATATGGTTACTCCATGAATTCTTACAAATTCATTAATATATAGTCTTGATAATGTTTTAAGTGGTATATCATATCTTATAGCAAGAAAATGTTCTGACTTGGTAAGATGATCAAAAATGACCCATATTGCATCATTGTTTATAGGATTCATTGGTAGCCGCATGTCAAAGTCCATCGTAATATCATCTCATTTCCACTCAGGTATGGGAAGAGGTCGCATGATTCCTCCAGGATGTTGTCTTCTAGTCTTATCATATTGACAAACCATACATCTTGACACATAATTCGAAATCTCTCTCTTCATGTTGTCCCACAAAAAAATATTCCTTTAAATCCATATACATTTTAGTGCTACAGGGGTGTATAGAGAAATTTGAGCTATGATCATCATCCAAAAATTCCCTTTTTATATTAGGTATGTCAGGAACACAATTTCTCTTCCCAAATTTCAAATTATCATCTTCATATACGAAGTCGATCAATCTCCCATCATTCACAGCTTTAATTTTCTTTTGAAAATATTCATCATCACTCCGAGTACTTCTTATCCTTTCTAGTAATGATGGAATGGAAAACATATGAAAAAGTATTGATTTTTCACCTTCCATGATTATTCCCATATCCATATTTACTAGATCCATGAACATAGGATCCCTTTCAACCCTAATTTTGTCCAAAAAACTGTGATTCTTTCGGCTCAAATAATCATACACCTTATTTGCCTTCCCTGGGTGGTAGTGTTTAGGGAAATTATAATCTCCGAGTAGTTCAAGTCATCGTCTTTGACTCATGTTGAGTTCTTTCTGTGAGAAAAAATATACTTCAAACTCTTGTTATCGGTATATATCTGACATTTTTTACCATAGATATAATGTCTCTATATATTCAAAGCAAAGATCACAACTGATAACTCGGGATAATGAGTGGGATAGTTTTTCTCTTGAATTTTTAGTTATCTTGACAAATATGCAATAACTCTATCATTATATATAAATACATAACCAAGTCCTTACTTTGAAGGATCACTATAAATAATAAACCCATCATTCCATGATAGTAGAGTCAAGATAATAGAATTTACTAATATTCTCTTCAGTTCTTTAAAAGAATTCGTCACACCTTTTTTTTAAACAAATTTAACCCATGTACGTGTGATCTTGGTTAATGGGTTTTCCAACCTAGAAAAATTCTGGAAAAATCACTGATAACAACCAACTAACCCAATAAAACTATGTACATTTGTTATTCTTTTTGGTGTAATCCATTCTTGTATTTCTCTTGTCTTTAAAGGATCAACATAGAATCCATCATTAGAGACAATATGTCCAAGGAAAGAAACCTCCTGAAGCCATAATTCACCCTTTTTAAACTTACCCTATAATTCATTTCTTCTAAGAGCCTTTTGAATAGTGCGTAATTGATTTTCATGATCTTTGTAGATTTTTTAGTATACCCAAATATAATCAATAAATACCACCATAAATTCATCAAGATATTCCTTGAAAAAACTATTCATTAGATCCATGAAGACAGAGGGTGAATTATTCATTCCAAATAGAATTTCTGTAAACTCATGATCCCAATACCTGGTACAATATATTGTCTTCGGAATGTCATTCTTCTTCCCACACAACTAATGTTATCGAGATCAAAGGTTAATATTTGAAAAATATTGAGCTCTATGAATTTGATCGAATAAATCATCAATGTGAGGTAGGGGATACTTGAACATTATTGTTATAGCATTGATCCCCCTGTAGTCAATGCACAACCTCTTATATCCATCTTTCTTCTTAACAAAAAGAACTAGGGCTCGCCATGGAGAAACATTAGGGAGAATAAATCCCTTATTACTCAATTCCTATAGTTGTTTATTTAGTTCCACTAATTCTACAGTGGCCATTCTATAGGGGGTCTCTTGGTATAGGGATTGAACCTGGAAATATATAAATGTAAAACTCAATTTTTCATTCTAGAGGATGTCAAGGTAAATCCTATTGAAACACATGAAAATATTATTTTACAAGAGTATATCCTTTATTTGAACATTAATTTCTTTACCCATATTTATTTCACTCTCTTCCTCCCCAATAATTGAATTTAGTAGAGCTACTGGGGGTGGATCTAGATAAGAATCAGATGTTGACGTTTCTGGTCTAATGATAAGGTACTTCTTATCATCATCGAAAATTATAACCTCTTTCTTATAACTATAATTTTTCACATCATGGTCCGAAATCCAATCCATACCGAGGTTTATATCAAATTCAGTCATTGTTTTGACGATGAGATCAGCAGATAAGGCACACTTTTATACTCTAATGAAAACATATTGAAAAAACATTGTTTCCATGATACTTCCATTATGAGTTTTGACTGAAAAATCACTTATTAAATCAAATTAGAAATTTCTAATTTTCTTAGAAAACTTAGAAGATATGAAACAATGCAATGATCTGGAATCAAATAACGTGTTGGCTACATTTGAATAAATCATTAAATTACCTACCACCAAATCATTTAGAGCTTCAACCTTAGTAGTAGTGATCACATAAGCTTGGCCTTGCTACCTTGTCCTTTTCTAAGGAAATTTTTCTTGGCACTTAGGTCATTCATTTTCATAATGCCCCATTTCTATAGAATTGTAGCAGTCAACATTGACAAACTCTTCCTTTACCTTGCAATCACGAGTTTGGTGGCCTTTTTCACCACACTTGTAACAGACTCCCATTCCCTTCAGGAAAGTACCAGGTTGTTTCTTCCCATATTTACTACAATATTGAAATTAAACTTTTCCCATCTCCCCATTATTTCCATTTCTAGATTGTCAATATGATATCTTAATCTCTTTCTTTTCTTTAAAGTCGTAACATATAGGTAATTAATTTTCTGTCTTGATAGCACATTAGACAATATCTTCATACAATGACAAGGATTTTGAGACTACTGCCCGATAGATAAATTTTTTTAAACCATAAAATAATCGATCAATCTTATTCCTTGGGTTATGTGTATAATCTACTACATGCCTTGCAAACCTTGTAAATTTAGCATCATAGTTTTCAAAATTCTCATACTCATTTTTCCTCAGACTCAGAAATTGTATTTCCATATATGCTCGATGGTCACGAGGAAAGTATTTTTCTATGAAATTTTCTTTAAACTCCCTCCATTCCATATTTTATAATTCTTCATCATCCTTTGTGTTTTGAATCAATGACCACAGTTGATCTGCATCTCCTGTGAGGCGATAAACTATGACAACCCTGATTTTTTTAATACAACCTAAACGTGATTCATTACATAAAAATTCACTTGATACAACAAAGAAGATTGAGTGGTTTAGTGTCTTTGGGTCTTAGGATCATTACATAAAAACTTAAAACATGAAATACAACATCTTTATTGAAAACCTCCTTTACATGACCACTACATTCCCTCGTACTTAGTATTTCATGGGATAACCTGAGGACATGCATAAGAAAAGGGTGAGCTATAAAGCCCAGTAAGGGAGTACACAAGGAATAAAATGAGGAGTACAATACATGTTAGACAATAGGAATATCAATATATCATAAAAGAAACATGATCATAAAGGCATGATAAAGCATGATAATCATAACATGTAAATGTGGCAACAACACTTAACATGGAATTAGCATGAGCCAAGGCTCATTGCACATAAAGCATGAGTAAACCCTCATTGCACATGAATCATGAGTAAACCCTCGTTGCACTTGAATTATAATGAGTCAACACTCATTACACATGACATATCATGATACTATACTTACCCAATGCATTGGAGTGCTATAAGGGCGCACCCTTCTTAGACATTTCATTTCATGCATAAGTGTGCCATATGGATCATAAAACATGGATTCATAAAACATAATCATTTATTCAACGATAAAGGAATGTGGAATTCATACATGAAAATTTATAATCAATAAGTAAATGTTCATAAAGTTTAATACCCTTGATGGAGAAATGGGCATGGTATTCACTACACAATGACATTGGCTTAGAAAATCGGTGTGATTTCGGCAGCGTAACGGTGTGACATAAGAATTCATAAAAAAGGTTGATGAGAGAGAAAGGGATTCCACATCATATTTACATGTAATGGATTGTAAGGAGGTCATATAGATACATTTCCCAACAATTGTAATGGAATTTAGATTCATGATACAAAATTATTTTCTTGAATGTAAAAGAAGAGAGAGAAGTTCCTTTTGGAATTTCGGCATAGTAACGGGTGTACATGGGAGGCATTTAATGGGAGAGAAAGGGGTATCCCATCATTCAAACAATAAGAGGAAGTTATGGGGGAGGTTAGAAACCATACCACAACATTAATACTTGAAATTAAAATGGAAAAACAACTTAAAGAAAATTGACAAAAATGAGAAAGGAAGAAAAAAACCCTTACTTGGAAGTGTGCTTACAAAGGCTAGAGAGAGGCTTGTGAGAGGCTTCTCGGGATCTTGGGGCACCTTGGGAGGATTATAGAGAGAGTAGGGAAGAGTTAGGACGAACTCCAAGGGATTTTATTGAGGAGGAAGTGGGAGCTTGGGTGTGTTTATATAGGAAAGGTGAGGAAATTCTTTATTATTTAGGTTTGGGTCCCCTTACATTAAATTAATCCAAACCACAAACCATGCAATGGTTTTGGCCCATGGTTTTTGGAAAAGGGAAGAGGAAAACAATATTTTATAAGGCCCAAGTCAGAACTTCTTAAATAATAAGGTTTCTTATGTGGAGGTGAGTCACACTCCCATGGAAATTAATTTAAAAAGGCAAAGTGTTGAACATGTCTTGAGGGGTCTATTAATGCTTTCAAAAGTAAGTCAAAAAAACCCAAAATAACATTATTTTAATGATAAAAACATATATTGGCCGAACATAAGGATTATGGTATTTTATTACATCACCATTGGGTCATTATGATGTCATAAAACACATTATATATTTAAACTCTATTTAATGTTTACCCAAAAATTTGACTGTCTCAGAAAATTATGAAAAATTCACCATCGGATAATTTAGATGTCCTAGTTCCAGAAATGATATTTATTTTATCTAATTTTTTTTTCTAAATATGTTAATTTTCACTTTCAAAATAAAAACCAATATTTATCGGAAAATCACGTGTTTTGACAGAAATGGCTTTCAATCATTAATATAATATTTTAATTGCATTCATAAAATTATAAGATCATTTATATTTAATAAAAATTAATTTAATAATATTATTATTATTTTATTAAAATATTATTTAATTCAAAAATCCCTTAATTTAATAAAATAGATTTCTTAATTAAATAATAACAAAAAACACCATTTGTACTTTAAAAACTATTTACAATGTATCAAAAATGACTAGAAATTACATTCATTATTATATAAAAAAATAATATACATGAACAATTTACTACTTATTTGTTACATAACCCCTTAAAACAGCTGCATAATACCTAAGGGTAAGGTGTGCAATGGTGACAGACTCTTGGGGTGGCTCGGATAACATTTCTCGAGTGGTAATATCTATCAAATTCCACTTTTCCTATAGACGGTCCCGTTCGAGTTTGACATGGTAAAGCTCAGCTTGGGCTTGGTCAAGGGAAAAGCCCAAGGATGCCACCTCTTTTCCGAGCTCCAACAAATGGGCTTTGTATGGGGTAATTCTACTGGATGAGGCCATCGCTTCTTTTGTCTGAGTAAATTGGATTTTATAAGGTCCTATATTTATACTAATCATGTGATCACTGTTCAATGGCTATATTAACAATGGTCAAAATTCTTAACATAAAACCAAATAAGTTGACATCTTATAAAAACATTTTTCATAAAGAGACATTTAATTAGATCAATAGGGATTTCCATTAATGAAACTTTTGGTCGTTACAACATTCCCCCATTAAGAAATTTCGCCATCGAAATTTTTCCTTTTCCCACACTAAAATAGATGTGGGTAACTCAGCTTCATCTTTTCCTCCGATTCCCAAGTCGCTTCTTTAAACTTGTGGTTTCTCCACAATACCTTGACGAGGGGCATTGTCTTATTTTATAGAACTTTTTCTCTACGATCTATGATCTTCACTGGTTGCTCCTCATAAGAAAGATCATCTTCCAATTATACCACCTCAGAAGAGATTACATGTGAAGGGTCTGGTATGTACTTCCTTAAGAGGGATACCTGAAAGACATCATGTACTTTGGCCATAGTAGGTGGAAGTGCTAGTCGATAGGTCGTAGCCCCAACACGATCATGAACCACAAAGGGGCCGATGTACCTTGGACTTAACTTCCCTTTCTTTCCAAACCTCATGACCTTTTTCCATGGAGATATGCGTAGAAACACCTTGTCTCCAACTTTAAACTCAAGGTCTTGTCAACGATTATCTTCATAACTATTCTATCGACTTTGGGATGCCTTGATATGCTGATGAATGGTTTTCACCTTCTCCACCATTTCCTCGACCATTTCTGGTCCAAGCAACTTACGTTCACCAACCTCATCCCAACATGCCAGTGTTCTGCACCTTTTCCCATACAGGGCTTCATATGGTTCCATTTGGATGCTCGAGTGGAAACTGTTATTATAAGATAACTCAACCAGAGGAAGATGTTGATCCCATCTTCCTTTAAAGTACATTGAGCATGCTCTCAACATATCCTCAAGTGTTTGGATAGTCCGCTCGGATTAGCCATTAGTTTGAGGATGATAGGCCGTATTGAAGTTCAGTTCAGTATTCAGAGCATGTTGAAGACTCTTCCAAAACATAGAGTTGAATCTTGGATCTCGGTCAGACACAATAGATAGTGGTACACCATGCAACCTTACCACTTCCTTGATATATATCTGTGGTAGTTGATCCAAAGATAAATCCTCCTGAATATAAATGAAGTGTGTAGTCTTTGTAAGACGATCCACAACAACCCATATTGTATTGTTGCCTTTGGATATCCTCGGAAGTCCGGTGACAAAGTCCATGGTGAAGTTTTCCCATTTCCATTTAGGTATGGGAAATAGTTTCATCATCCCCTTAGACTTCTACCTCTCTGCCTTCACTTTCTGACACACCAGGCACTTTGATGTATATTCAGCGATCTCCTTCTTCATATTATCCCAAAAAAAAATTTCTCAGAGATCTCGATACATCTTTGTGCTCCCTGGGTGAATAGAGAAATTTGAACTATGTGCATCATCCAAAAGTTCCTTCTTCAGCTCCGGACTTGATAGAACACATAGTATTTTCCCAAACTGCACAATTCCTTCTTCATTAACATCAAACTCCTAGGATTTACCTTTTTTGATAGCTTCCACTTTTTCTTGAATTCCCACATCATCCTTTTGAGCATCCTTTAATCTTTACAAAAGATATGTTTGAGCAATCATTTGTGAAAGGATTGATGATGTTCCCTTATTTAAGATTCCCACGTCCATCTTCATCAAGTCTAAGTAGATTGGATCCTTCTCAATTCTCATCATTGATAGAATCGCTGGATCCTTTCTACTTAGGGCATCTGCCACCTTGTTCGCTTTCCCAGGGTTGTAATGTATTGAACAATCATAATCCTTGATGAGCTATATCCATCTTCTCTGGAGCATATTAAGCTCTTTCTGTGTGAATATATATTTAAGACTCTTGTGGTCAGTATATATCTCACATTTCTCTCCATATAGATAATGTCGCCAGAATTTCAAGGCAAAGATCACATCCACCAACTCCAGATCATACGTTGGATAGTTTCACTCATGGATTTTCAACTTCCTTAAGGAAAAGGATATCACTTTATCATTCTGCATCAGCACACATCCTAATCCCTTCGTCGAAGCATCACTAAATACCACAAAAAGCTCCCCACTTGTGGGTAAAGTGAGCACGGGTGCATTGATAAGCCTCCTTTTCAACTCTTTGAAGCTTTCTTCGCATTTATCACACCAAGAAATCTTTACTCCCTTTCGAGTTAGCTTGGTAAGAGTGTTGTAGAATCATGAGAAAAATCTCACAAATTGTCGATAATATCCAGCTAACCCCAAGAAGCTACGGATATCTGTTACCAATGTTGGCCTTAGCCATCCCTCAATTGCATCTGTTTTGGAGGGGTCCACAGATATCCCATTGCTTGTGATGATATGGCCCACGAATGAGACCTCCTTTAACCAGAACTCACACTTGCTGTACTTTTCATAGATTTTCTCCTTGCGCAAAGTCTCTAGTACAGTTTTTCAATGCTCCTCATGATCCTCCTTAGTTTTGGAGTATATTAGAATATCATCTATAAAGACTACTAAAAATTTGTCAAGGTAATATCTAAAGACTCTATTCATCAAGTCCATGAATGTTGTTGGAGCATTGGTGAGTCCTAAAGGCATTACAATGAATTCATAGTGCCTGTACCTTGTACAAAAAGCAGTCTTGGGGACATCTTCCTTCTTCACCCTTAGTTGATAATATCCTGACCGCAAATCCACCTTGGAGAGGTATTGTGCTCCAATCAGATGATCAAACAACTCATCGATTCTTGGGAGTGGATACTTGTTCTTTATCGTGATTTTGTGAAGTTCACGATAATCGATGCAAAGCCGCATTGACCCATCCTTCTTCTTGACGAAGAGGACTGGTGCACCCCATGGTGAAGCACTTGGGCGTATAAACCCTTTATCCAGATTCTCCTATAGTTTTTTCTTTAGCTATTCAAGATCAAAAACAGCCATTTTATATGGAGTCTTGGATATTGGTAGCGTCCCAGGTTTAAGTTCAATTGAGAACTCAACATCTCTTCTTGGAGGAAGACCAGACAGTTCCTCAGGAAACACTTCAACAAATTCCCTCACAATAGGCATTTCTTCAAAGATGGTTTCTTCCTTGGACTCAATCATCTGAACCAAATATACATGCTCATAAGGCAGTAATATCCATGCTTGAGATGATGGAGCTAAAGGAGATTCATCTTCCTCCTGACACTTATAAAGAATCAGGGGTCGATTCTCCATATGGAGTGTGATTTCCCTCTCCCGGAAATTTATGTTTGCTCTATATAAGGAAATCCAATCTATGCCAAGAATTGCATCAAATTCCACCAGAGGGAGTATGAAGAGGTTCGTAGGGAAATTCAATCCACAGATTATAATAGATGAGGACTTATATTCATGGGATGCAATGATTTCCCCAATTTTCGTACTCACCTACATCTTTACTTCCTTGATTTTTGGTGGTGCTGGGATTATTCTACTAAACTTTTAAGATATAAAAGAATGTGTAGAACCTGAATCAAAAATTACATTCGCTATTCTTCAATGAATAACTAGAGTACCTATCACCACTTCGTTGTCAGGGTTCACTTCGACAGAAGTGATGGAAAAAGCACTTCCTTGTTGTCTTCGAGGTAGTTGGTTGCCTCCGATAACCCTTGTATTAGGGAACTGATTTTCAAAATGACCCGGTTCTTTGCATTTGTAGCATTGAACAACGCATTGAGGTTCAAACGGAGCATTCCTCTCCTCTGTCGCAGTTGCGGGTCCTTCTTACCGACAGTTAACAGCTAGGTTCCCTTCTCTTCCACACCTGAAGCATTTTCTTGTCCACTTAAGGCAATTTCCAGGGTGCTTCTTTCCGCACTTTTGGCAAGTGGGGTGCTGGATCTTCTTAGCACCGTTGGATTTATCCATCGGACCACTAGAATCGAATTCCACCTTACGCTTCTTGTCCCCATGATACCCCTGTGATTCCCTGATCTCCATTTCGACCTTGAGGGAACATCGGACAATTTCCTTATATCTGTCGAAGTCAAGGATCTCTAATGCTTTCCGCAAGCTGGGCTTCAGCCCACCAAAAAACCGGTCAACCTTGTATTCGGGGGTAACGAAAAATCCGTAAGCGTATCGTACAAGCCTTGTGAAGTTTTCCTCGTATGATACAACAGATTCTTTATCTTTTTGCTTGAGGGAAAGAAAGTCCCTTTACATCTTAAGCTGGAGGGTGCGTGGAAAATATTTATCGAAAAACATCTTCTGGAAATAAATGCTTCCATTCCAACACCTCGATCTCCTCCTCAGGCTTCGTATTTTTTATCAACATCCAAAATTGATCAGCTTCACCCTCCATATGATAAGCCTCTAGTAGAACCTTATCTTGTTCAGAACATTGGAGGATGGAGAATATCTTTTCAATGGAGTTGATCCATTGTTCAACGATCGTGGGATCAGATGATCCACTAAAAGTAGGAGGCCTTTGTCTAATGAAGCTCTCAATAAAGACTTGTTCTTTCTTAGGGGGGTTGAATGTTCCTCTTGAACCGTGTTTCTATTCAAAACTTGAGTTATCTAAGAGAGAAGCGTGACAATGTTCACGATTCCAGCTCCCATTGGATTTGGCATCTCATTAGTACAGTCAACACACTGATCTTCACAATGGTTGTTAGCCCGAGTCCTCCTATTACTGGCCATTGGCTGGAATAAAAGGAAAGTTAGGGGTAACACATAAAGGGTAATCCAAATACAAAAGTTGATGACTCATAAATAAACTTTTATTTCCTTAACTCATGAGTCTATAGGCTTCAATCTAGGCTTTTCATGATCTAATTTCTAATATATATTCTTAGGGGAATTTTTCCCTTAATAAGGGTTCATACTAAGATTGTGAATTTATCAAAACATATCCCCCTGGAGTGTCATAACCAAGAGTGCAGCAAGGCCCGTTGTCGTGCACCAGTTCCCATTCAAGTCTATCTCAATGCGGTGTTTTCGGGTTTTACCCCTAGGATACATCTGTGCCAGAGCCGCCTCTACCTGCTTGTATCCAGACGGGGATGTATTTGTTTGATAAACTATTTACTTAGTATTTACCAAAACTTAGGGATGTTTTTATTATACATATTCTGGTATCTAAGGCTTTACTAGGGTTTCCTAATCCCAAAAATAACTAAACCTATCCTCTGATACCAACTATGAAAACATTGCTTTTTTTATTACAACATAAACATGATTCATTACATAAAAATTCACTTCATACAACAAAGAATATCGAGAGTATTAGTGTCTTTGGGGCTAAGGATCATTACATAAAAACATAAAACATGAAATACAACATCTTTATTGAAAACTTCCTTTACATGACCACTACATTCCCTCGTACTTAGCATTGCATGGGATAACCTGAGGACATGCATAAGAAAAGGGTGAGCTATAAAGCCCAGTAAGGGAGTACACATGGGATAACATGAGGAGTACAATACATGTTATAAAATAGGCATATCAATAGGGAATAAAAGAGACATGAACATAAAGGCATGATAAATAATGATAATCATAACATGGAAATGTGGCAACAACACTTAACATGGAATTAGCATGAGCTAAGCCTCATTGCACATAAAGCATGAGTAAACCATCATTGCACATGAAGCACCAGTAAACCCTCATTGCACTTGAATTATAATGATTCAACAGTCATTGCACATGACGTATCATGATACTATACTTTACCCAATGCATTGGAGCGCTGTAAGGGTGCACCCTTCTTAGACATTTCATTTCATGCATAAGAGTGCCACATGGATCATAAAACATGGATTCATAAAACATAATCATTTATTACACGATAAAGGAATGTTTAATTGATAAATTAAACTTTATAATCAATAAGTAAATGTTCCTAAAGGTGAATACCCTTGATTAAGAAATGGGAATGGTATTCAATACACAATGACATTGGCTTAGAAAATCAGTTTGATTTCGGCAGCGTAACAGCGTGACATAAGAATTCATAAAAAAGGATGATGAGAGAGAAATGGGTTCCTCATCATATTTACATGTAATAGAAAGTAAGGAGGTCATATAGATACATGTTCTAACAATTGTAATGGAATTTATATTCATGATACAAAATTATTTTCTTGAATGTAAAAGAAGAGAGAGAAGTTCCTTTCGGAATTTCGGCATAGTAACGGGTGTACATGGGAGGCATTTAATGAGAAAGAAAGAGGTATCCCATCATTAAAAAAATAAGAGGGATGTATGGTGTAGGTTTGAAACCATACCCAAACATTAATAATTTAAATTAAAAGGTAAAAACAACTTAATGAAAATTGACAAAAATGAGAAAGGAAGAAAAAAACCCTTACTTGGAAGTGTGCTTCCAAAGGCTAGAGAGTTGTTTTTGAGAGGCTTCTTGGGAGCTTGGGGCACCTTGGGAGGATTATAGAGAGAGTAGGTCAGAGGTTGGACGAACTCCAAGGGATTTTAGTGAGGAGGAAGTCGGAGCTTGGGTGGGTTTATATAGAAAAGGTGAGGGAATTATTTATTTTTTAGGTTTGGGTCCCCTTACATTAAATTAATCCAAACCAAAAACCATCCAATGGTTTTTGCCCATGTTTTTTGGAAAGGGGAAAAGGAAAAAAATATTTCATAAGGCCCAAATCCGAACTTCTTAAAATAATAAGGTTGCTTATATGGAGGTGAGTCACACTCCCATGGAAATTAATTTAAAAAGGCAAAGTGTTGAATATGTCTTGAGGGGTCCATTAATGCTTTGAAAAATAAGTCAAACAAACCCAAAATCACATTATTTAAATGATAAAACATATATTGGCCGAAAATAATGATTATGGTATTTTATTAAATCACTATTGGGTCATTATGATGTCATAAAATACATTATATATTTAAACGATATTTAATTTTTACCCAAAAATTTGACTGTCTCAGAAAATTATGAAAAATTCACTGTTAGATAATTTTGACGTCCTGATTCCAGAAATGAAATTTATTTTATCTAAAAAAAATTATAAATATGTTAATGTTCACTTTTAAAATAAAAACCAACATTTATCGAAAATTCACGGGTTTTGATAGAAATGGCTTTCAAACCTTAATATAAAATTTTAATTGCATTCATAAAATTATAAGATCATTTATATATAATAAAAAATAATTTATTAATAATATTATTATTTTATTAAAAAATTATTTAATTCAAAAATCCCTTAACTTAATAAAATATATTTCTTAATTAAATAATAACTAAAATCACCATTTGTACTTTAAACACTATTTACAATGTATCAAAAATCACTAGAAATTATATTCATTATTATATACAAAAATAATGTACATGAACATAGTACTACTTATTTGTTATATAACCCCTTAAAACAGCCACATAAGACCTAAGGGTAAGGTGTGCGATGGTGACAGACTCTTGGGGTGGCTCGGATAACATCGCTCGAGTGGTAATCTCTATCAACATCCACTTTTCCCGTAGACGGTCCCGTTCGAGTTTGACATGGTGAAGCTCAGCTTGGGCATGGTCAAGGGAGAAGCCCAAGGATGCCACCTCTTTTACAAGCTCTGAAAAATGGGCTTCGTATTGGGAAATTCTACTGGATGTGGCCATCGCTTCTTTTGTCTGAGTAAATTGGATTTGTTAAGGTCCTATATTTATACTAATCATGTGATCACTGTTCAACAGCTATATTAACAATGGTCAAAATTCTTAACATAAAACCAAAGAAGTTGACATATTAGGAAAACATTTTTCATAAAGATACATTTAATTAGATTAAGAGGGATTTCCATTAATGCAGCTTTGGGTCGTTACATAAACTTCCATGAAAACTTTTTCAATTTTACTACTCCCCAAAGCATGAAATATTGTCTCTAAGGAACTTATCAATTTCTCAGATACAAATGGGTTTTTATTACCATTGAATGTTTGTGGTTGTTGTCTCAGGAAGTGGTCTATCATTGATCCTCCAAGTTGTGGATCAGGGTTCTCCATATGGGTAAGGTTATAATTCATAACCCGAGTGAGTTGTCCCATTATAGTTATAAGTTGTTTAGCACTGGTTGCATCACCTTCTCCACTATAATTATATTTAGTAAGAGTGAAATACCTACATGGATTACATCCATTGACACGGTTTTCATTCCTTTAACTAGGTGCCATTTCTAAATAATGGAATACGCTATAATTGTTTATGAATCGCAATACATATTCCAAACAAGTAAAATACCAAACATAAATTGAATAGTTTATGCATATAATCCATAATCATAAAAAATCATTGAGGAGGTATTTACTAATAAAATCATTCATAATGGTTTGTTATGAAAATGTGAATTATTCTAAGCATATCCCCCAGGAGTGTCGTAACTAATAGTGTAGCTAGTCCTGTTGTCGTGTACTAGGATTTCCCAGGTCAAGCCTAAAAATCCTTGTCGATGTTTTCAATCCTAGATTCTTCTGTTCCAGAGCCACCTCTACCTTATCGAATCCAGATAGAGATGTGTTTCTTGGAAAATAAACAAAATCTATACATTACCAAAAATCTAGGAAGTTATTATATATTAATCCTCAAATTCTATCTTAGGGTACTGTTCTCTAATCATATTTTATCTGAATATAGCTTCTAGGGTTTGTACTAAACTTCCTCTGATACCAGCTGTCATTCTGCGAACCCAGTAACCCAGAGTCGGTGCATTATTACATAAAAATAGCATGATACAAGGAGTCATGTCCAGAAATACCGATTAGTTTAGTAGACGTTGAAGTAAAATATATATACATAAGTTTTAAATTACATTTTTAAATGAAAAAAAACATTTTGTCTCATTGGAACACATTAAAATACCTTAGACTATCCCTACAGGTTAGTCATTATATACTTCTTCATATCCTGGAAAAAATAAAACATATAAAGGGGTGAGACCAGATGCTCATTAAGGAGAACAATATAGCTGAAACTATCATAAATAAGCATAAATATTTAAGGAAATGTGTAAGACTAGAACATAAGCCTTTTAAATTTAAACATTATCATAATACGGAAAATATAAATCAAATAATTCCATTTACTTATTAACATGAATATTATACAAGTCGAATAATCACATGTAATGTCAATAGCTAATTTCATAATATTAGAATGCATAATGACAGATATCATAACCACATAGTAAAGGCCTCATGGAAAGAATAAAAAACAGATTTTTTCAAGGCCTTGTGATAATACACTTGTTTTTCTCATGAGACCAACTGATGCATCGAGGAAATATAGTGGGCTCCACCCATCAATTACTAAGTCCAATGTATTATTCATATGAAAAGGTTGAAACATAACATAAACATTCATATTAAAAGTAGTATAATCAATGTTAATACTTTAACCATAAACGATGAATGGTATAGAAACAACACATCCATATTCAAAACAAATCACAAAACCATAAATACAATATAGAAGATTGTATCATAATAAATCAACTTCAAACAAGTGTAAAATCCATCAAAAGATGTTGACATAGATGGAATCAAAACTATTTGAGAGAAATATAGATTTCTATTTTGAAATCATTTAAAAGTTACATAATTTTAAAATAAAACATTTATTTTGAATATATTCTTCTAAAATTGTAAGGGAAGCTTCAAAGGTGCTATAACGGTGTAAAATAGTTGCACTCTCCATATATGTGAATAAAACATTCATTCCTTAATTTTTTCGAAAATGTCGTAAAGGACCTTGTTTTGAAAATGGCAGAAAGATTCCTTTATAATCATTTTTAAAAAAAGTAAAAAAATGGTATAAATGAATTTAAACTATATTATAGGAAAGAGTGAAAATTTATTGGGATACATTTTTAAGAAACACAGATGTGGATGATAAAGTGGTCCTAGTAGATACTTGCTTATAAACAACATCATATAAGTAAATATATTTCAAAATTAACCCTTACCATGTACTTTTCCTTGGTTGATGGTATGTTAACCTTCTTTATAATAGTTAAATCCCTATTATTAAATTATTCAAGAACCCCATACAAAAATATGATATCATATATGATCATCTAATATTGTTTTGTTAATAATATTTCAGTAGTCTCATTGTTTTGGGTGTTAACTGATTTATTTTCCTTTATATGTTTTTGTATGTAAGTCATGTTTGTTATGAATAGGATGTATTAGATTAATATAAAGAATTATATTAAGTTCTTATAAAGTATTTTTAATCTTAAAATGAAAATTATTCTTGAATGTTTACGATGGGGAATGAATCTTATCACATTTTTCGAGACAGTAATCCGTACGTACGCACGAGAAACAATATGATTCTATTGATGGTAAAATAGTATGTTATTGGATGGTATATCATATATAAAAAATAATTAAAATGTTATATTTATTATTTAAATTAGTTATTCTCATTATTATACCCATTCAAATAATTAAGAGTTGAATAACAAACTACATCACGACGTGGAGACGGTAAGCCGTACATACGCATGTATGGTGACTTTGTTATTCATAGGATAGATAGAATAATAAATATGTATGTACCATATTTATAATAAAATCACAGTATGTATAAGGTACTGCAGTTATTATTTTGGTATGGAAACAATAACAAAATAGGAAGTGGAAGAAGAGAACTTTGAAAGAGGTGATGAATTTATTACATCTTCTTCAGGTGCTTCTTTTTGATTTGATCAAATGGGCTACTTAGGTTGAATTTATGTTCAAAGTAAGGCATCTAGGTTTATGTGGGTGTAGTTTGGAGGATATTTAAGCAGGTTTTGGCTGATCCAAATGGAATTTGAGGTGTGATTTTGAGAGAAGGGGAAGTACCCTTTTATAAGAGAGGTGAGGGTCATTTTAGGAAAAGATGTAAATATTATTTTATTATAAAATATTTACATTTATAATGGCTTAAAAAATAGTTATTTTGAGGCTAAGGTGGGGCTGGGTAGAATTCCACTCAGCCAATAGGTTTTATATAGGTTTATGTGACAATATTAATCTTATCTTTTAGATTTAACTCTTAGTTAAATAGCTTAACCTTTACCATGTATTATTGTATTATTATAATAAATGGTTAATCAGCTATATATAAAAATCCAAGAGAATACCAAGTGGTTAATTATTTATATATATATATCCTTTGTAATAACATTATATTTTTAAGAATATTATATTAATTAATAATATAGTATTTGTTTTAAGAACTGATTTATGTTAATTTTGACACTATTCGGTATTTTATTGCTGTGAACGTCCTAATAACTTTATCACTCTGAAAAAATAATATTTAATCAACCCTAAAATTTCATATTAACCTATAAAATTATTGGAATGCATAAAAATTCTCAATTTACATTTATATGGATATTTATAATATCAATTATTTTAATTTATCATTATTAAGGTAATTACTACATCATCATTTTGTCATAATTAAATTTAATTATTTAATGTTTAAAAATTATTAATAAAATTCCATTATATTGGAAATATTTTTATATTTATAATGAATATTTATAGTCTTATTTATCTTATGTATAAACCTATATTAAAAATGTTTTAGTTATGAAAATTTCAATTTAACACTTTTAACTCTTCTTTACATAAAATAATAATAAATGTCTTCATCTAATCAAAGTAGATCAAAGAAGATCATATTTTTTTTCTATGGTTGATTTCGGTAGAAGTAAATTTATCCAACAGAATTAGGATATGTTTTGGGGTAATTATAATATCATTTTTACCTTTAATTACACTATTTACGTTTAACTCTGGAAAATAAAATTCAAAAGTTACTATTCAACAAAAAATATTTTCATCCTATTGAACCACATTTTACATAAAGATGTCAACCTTGTCTCTCATATTTTGAAAATTCAATTCACAAAAGTGGTGAAATTATGTTTTATGCAAATTTTTAAATGTGCCTAGATGGTGGGTAAAAGATGTTAAAAAATTAAATAAAATTTTATACATATAATCTTATTATAAAATGATTTCAATGAATTATATTGAACTAATACAAGAATTATGATTATATTTTGAATTTAAAATAATTATAAATAAAGAAAATAATTTTTTAAATAAAATTCGGTTTTAAACAATAAGGTAGTGTTTTTCACTATTCATCAAAAATTGAAAGTTTTCAGAAAAATAACAAAAAATCACCCTAGAATAATTTTGATATTCTGAATCCAAAAATGAAGTCCATTTTGAAAAATAAAATTTTTTAAATTTTTAAAAGTGGGTATTACTATTCATATTGGCTAGTTTGATCAATCGTGGTGTGCTGGAACTTGAAGTTGCATACAGAGCAAGCTATTGTATTATTTAAAGGGAAACATACCATGGAAACTTGTGGTGTTACAAAATAGGATTTTTATAACAATTTTTTTAATTCATATTTAATTTTTTACACCTATTTTATGTATCTATGGTCTATGATTAATGTCATTTGATTTTATATCCCTACGTTGTGGTTTATTTTATTCTTTAAACATAATAATTATATATATATATTTCTATATTCTATTTTTATACAAGAATTTATCATGATCACTTCCTATTATTTTTATAATAATTTTTAAATAGTAATTCTAAATTTTTAATGATCATACATCTCACTGGTTTATGTTATATTATCATTATTAAATTTTTACTCAATAATATCAATTTTAGTTGACAAATTCATTAGGTTTTCCAATTTTTCCATGTGATAACAGTTTATATAGAGACTATGATTAGTTTATAAGTGGTATTTGATGGAGGAATTTATTAAATTATATGGTATATGTATATATTGATAGTATATTATGTGCCTAATTTTCAAAGACATTGATTTTTTGATTTTGGGAGTTGGTTGTAATCCTTCTTATGTATAAAAAATATGTATTTTTAGAATTTATTTTGGATGCATGGGTAAGAAGGCATATTATTTTGTATTAGATTAAAATTCGGTTATTTTGGGATTTATTATTAATGATAATTTTCATATAAATCATTTGATAGATGAAAATTAGGTTTATAGTACTAACTTTAGTATAATTAACATAATCGTATAGGATTTACATTTTTATGATTTTATGTTAAGAAATATTATAAATTTATTCTAGTTAATATTCAATATAACATTAGGGTTTATTTTTGTGGGTTTTTAAAATTGGAGAAGACAATAATAAGTGTTTATCTATGGGTAAAAAAAGAAAATAATTTCTTTATGTTGGTACAACATAACTTCCTATATTTTCAATGAATATTTTAATAATTTTTTAATCTTAAAATATATTAGTAAATTCTAATAAACATTTTATCTTTTTTAGGACATGAACATGGAATATATAAATATTAAACAAAAGGAAATAATAAAAATTAATGAATTAATAATAAATTATTTCTCCCTTATCTCCAAATTTATATTTTAGTATCTTTAAAAACCCATTTTTTTATTAAGTGAGAACCATTTAAAAAAATTAAAAAAAAACACAAATAAATTAAACCACTAAATATATATCATGTAGTAACATAAAAATATTAAAAATAAAATCATAAAATTCAAACAATATTTAAAAATTCAAAAACTCTATGGTATTCCTAATGAAGAATAAACTAATATCATTATCAATCAACATTCCATCGATACCCTTGAATATGAAGGAAATTCTTAACACCAAATAAACTACAGACATCTTATCCAGACTAACTAAAATAATCATAGATATTTTCAGAAATGAAAAACCCCCAAATCCATTATTAATAATCAATGAATATCATTGCACCAAATGAAACAACAAAACACCATCAAAATGAATCTCCCAACCTCGTACTGGACATTTAAAATCAACTACACAAAATTTTTCTCAAAAACAAACCAATAACACAAAAACTACATAAAACAAAACACCACTGTGAAACCCATCACATTGTTTCATCTACATCATATTAGAAATAAGTTACCACAATCCATGAACAAGTCACTGACAATCACTATCTCTTATCCTATATTAAAAGAATATTACACAAATATATTTCAATTAGTAATATTTTATTAAATAAATAATAATTTTTTTCTAAATTCTCGCATCAGAACATACTTTTTTAATTTCTTAATATTTATAAAATATTATTTTATTAAAACTATTATAATGAATTCATGATAATTTTTTCTTATGTTGTTTTATTGTATTATAAAATTACTCTTATTTATATATTTATATCCATATTTTAATGTTAATATTAATGAATTATTTAGGATATAGTTTTTATCATATTATTGTACATGATATCCCAATAATATAATTTCAACATAAAATGATAAAAAGTAAAGTAATAATTTTTAATTTCATATGAAAAAACAATTTCATCATATGATAAAATAAATGGATAAATAATATTTTTATATAACCAAATAATTATTTTTGAGTCATTTAAAATTTATATAATTATTTATTTAATGTTTAATTTATTTTTGGCCACTCATTTGTCTCATTGTTTGTATACTCCAATTTTTAACAAATGGATCTAAAATTTCACTATCCATAAGCACATATCTATGTTCCTGTGATAATTCCATTTATGTCATTGTAACATTTGAGGTCCTCCCAACTTATTAGCCTATAACATGGTACAATTTTGATATCCCTAATAGTTTATATTGATTTGATGTTTTATCAATACATCCAACTTAATTTAATTTTTTCTTAATATAATCAAATTATATCAAACAAAATGTTATTCACACCTCTATCAAATAGCCTTTAGAAATAGAGCAATCATGTTTAGATTTATTTTTCCCATATGAATTTAAATGCCCATGATATCTATGAAATAGAAGAAGAAAAAACATAATTGTGTATTTAATGAAGTTTAAATAATTTTTTACATAAATTAAAAACAAATACAAAAATTCACTCTCAATTGGTTACATTCATAGATAATACACAGGGCCTTCTAATTTTTCTTCCTCAACAAAATTCATAGTTAAATGCATCATGATAGTAAAAAATGATGGAGGAAAGATAATATCCATTAAATAAAGTGTCAAAAAAATATCTCCTAATGGTTTTCAAGATCTAATGGTTATAGAGTTTTCTCACATAGTTTTCTGAATAATTTTCAAAATTGGAGTACAATAGTAGTTACCATTTTAGGTATTAATGTATACAGTTCCAATCGCAACAACTACTGCAACAAAATATGTGAATCGTGACTTTTAAATCCATTATACTCCTTGAGATGTTACATAAATACCCATAAAATACCTTGATATGTTTTAAAATTAAAAGGAATGTATATTTTTCCCTATTTTTCATTGCAAAAATTTCATGAGAATACTTTCATTCTCATCTAGCAAGAGATCACTCTTTATGTTAATTGCTTGTAATTCTTTCAAAGAATTAAGATGATCCTTAGATTTTACATTCTCATTAAGAAATGTAAAGATCAAATTGTAAAAAAAATTCTTCTCATTATGCATCCCATCAGTATTATTCTGCAAAAAAATAAATTCCCAATATGAATATTTGAAGAATATATTTTTTTCTTCCATCTTTGCATTCTGATTTCACTTAATAAAGCACTCTAAACTCATTTTCTAATATCATTCAAATGATACACCTTACCAAATCATGTTTAAACATTTCCAATTTGTTCTAATATTTCATAACCTGTAAAAAACTTTGGATGTGGTCTTGGATCAATAGAATCATTGAATTTTGACTTGTTCAATATAAATATATGAGATGCATCAAGAAATATTCGATGAAAAATGAAGCACCATTTTTAATTTTTGGTAGTCATTCAAGCACAAAATAAATGTTACAAACAAGAAAATCTAAACCTGTTGAAGTGATACAACCTGAAAAATTACCAAGTCTAGGGATGTCACTAATAGTCCACTTTAGAGCAGCTTTCATTTTGAACATTATTCTATAGATGCATCATATATCCAAAAATCGTTTCTCCATAACTCCTGTAAATTTTCAATTATAGGCTTTAGGTATACATAATTATAATTTCTAAGCATTAATTTTTTCTATGAATAATCATTGAAATGATAAAATACATATGTTAAATACACATCAATGATGGCAGATTGTAAGGGATCAAAACAACCAACCAAATTCTATAACTACTACTCAATGTCTGAAATTGGTTGAATCCATCAACAAATAATCCAAATCAAACATTCTTAGGATCAGATGAGAAATATGTATATAATGAATCAAATATCTTCCATGATTTTGAGTCTCGTGGATGTCACATTATCTAATCATTGTTATTATCTATAGAATTCCACATCATGTGTTTGACAGTTTTTGATGACATGAATAATCATTGCAATTGATGATTTTAAGGAATGTAATAAACTACCATTTAAAGTATGTTCCTTCTATTCTTCTTCATAGTAGAATGTTGATTCATACTTCCTTCATAACTCATTGACATAAACCTATTAGAAGAATATGTATTTCAATCATGTCCACTTGAATCCTCTCCCTAATAAAGCACACAAACATTGGGACTTGTGTTTTTTTTATTGCGACTAATTTTGTTAACACTGATTTTATTATTATAAAAAAGATACAAAAATACTGGACTCGGGAAATTAATCTCCCCATAATTCCAATATCATGTACATCACTTTATTTGTATTTCCATATAGGCATTTGATATAGTAAAAATTTAGTAAAAAATGATGTTTTGGATATTTTAAGCATAGACAATACAACTCTTGATTTCCATCATCAACTAAACCATAAAACACATCAATCTACTCAATGATGGTTTCTCTTACATTTTTCTCCCCAGAATCAAGAGAAGGATACAATAGTATGTTAAGATATTGATATAGTTTTCTTATAGTCTCAAAAACATCTATCATCATGTTATTATTGGTATCACGCTCAACTAGTTGTTCTGATATGTTTTTTTCTTTATTTTTTTTGTTTTGAAATGCCGAATGCATCATTAATATGGTTTTTTCATTTAATTTTCCATCATTGATGATGTTGGGTTCTCATTCTGTTGATTGACATCATTTCTAAAAGTTTATGTACCATTAAATTCTATGTTCCAAATCTAACATAAATATTAATAGGAAATATCTTTAATATCATGTTTTCATAAAATTCCTCTCTTCCACTATCTTCTGAATTTACATTTAGGACATGAACATCCTATTATCCCATCAACAGATCGATTGGAAATTAAAAAATATATAAACACTCTTCTGAAACCTAAGAATATTGAGGTGTGTTCCTCGGTAATGTGATCTAGACTTTATCCATATATATAATAATTTTCGAACTTAATATTAAATTAAAACACATAACCATTACTGAATAAGAAAATATGATAGTTGTAAAATATAGAAAAGTGGGGAATGATAATGAAGTGAACAAATATACTAGTTTGAGAATAGAGGGAACCTGACATAATTGAGTTTCAATGCTAAGATGACCTCAGCAGTTCCATCCTTCAATTCAATACAGGGAACACCTGGCATGAGTTGGTGATTATCTCACATCCTAGTCGAGGTCTAACAAAATGATGGATTCTAAATATTTAGATTTTTGTGATATATTAAAATCAAAAGTATTTCTATCTTTATGGTAATTAATACACATATTTTTCTTAATATAGAATCCCCCTATAGATATCTGATTTATATAGAGGATAGAAATAGAAAAAATTATGGATTCTAGGGTGGGAGATATGAATGAAACCATCTTGGAAATAGAAAATTACTCATTGCTATAGTATAACTAGTTATGGAAATGGAAAAAAAATTCATATATGAATTAATTAATTTGAACATATCAATGAGAAAAGGAAACACATATTTAATGATCATGAAATCAATTATAATAAATTACAATTACTATTTTACAAGAAGTATCTTCTCTACTCATTTATTCAAGGGGAGCTAGTATGGTAATTGAGAACTCCCATGATACATTGGTAGAGACCTATGTTGATGGTTAGAATAAAAAAATTCCATGGTTTGTGAATATTGTCTATAGAAATGAATAATGTTCCTTAATTATAATTCTTAGAGATTAGGACGACCCTATCACTAATGCATGGTTTCTCATAAAATTAATACCCTAACAAATATCTTCCAAAGTATAACTTAATCTTCCCTCAAAAGAATGATGTTGCTATATAATTGAATATTACAACTAAAAATTTTAATTATTGATCAAATCATGTGTAAATCTACATTAATTGGTAGGTTGTAACTGTAATGCAGAGCAGCGTAGACAGGGGCTTAGGTGATCAAGATCTGAGGACTCAGGCTGGTGCTCTTACAGAGAGGACTCATACGGTGAGGGATAGATCGATAAGGGCTTGACCAGTGAGGGCTTGGAGGGATCTAGCTTGGGTGATGCTAGATAGGGATTCAAGGGCTTAGGATATGAGGCCTAGAGATCGTCCAGTGGGGGATTGGAGGGCTTGGTCTTGGTAGACACCATCAAGGGCTTGGCGGGCTAGGGGTCAGGAGCCACTAGAGATAACTTGGACAGATTGGGCTTGGATGATGATGGGGTGGGGGTTAGCTACGGTTCGGGGTAGGGGAGTTGGAGGAGGTGGGGGAGGGGTTGGGGGAGAAAGATGGGGTTAGTGGAAAAGTGTGTTTTTATTAAGAAATAATGATTTTCCGGTGGTTTTTAAAAAACCACTGCAAAAAACTAGATTTTTTTAAGAAGAGGTTCACTAAACCTCTGATACAAAATTGATGCTTAATAAAAATTTTGTTTTACTATTATAATTTTGGAACATATAATATATTGTATAGTTAAACAAGTGATTTAAATTGATTTGTTGATTAAATGATCAACGTTATTTGTGAATAATTTCACAATAATTATGAGAACATTATATAATTATGGAAAATAAAATATTTTGGGATTTTGCTGAAGGAATAAATGTTAAATTATATTTTAAAATTATATATAATTTTAATGTGAAATTATATTGATTCATGTTATTTATGGAAATTATTAGTATATGTTATAGATTATATGATTATGGAATATATATTTTTGTGTATTTTACAATATGAGTTACTAATTCTTATTGGAGATCAATGTTAAATTAATCTAAGAAAACCATGTGATTAAATAATTCAAATATTTTAGATTCAATATTAGTTAGTAATATTTATAATTATTTTACAAAAATATATTTATGTAATGATATATATTTAACCTTTAGTGATATTTTTTAATTTTATAGATAAATTTATTATTTTATCCTATAATGGTTTATTAATTTTTTGAATTATCTTACCTTGTACTAAAACATATGTTGGTGGTTAATTTATAAATATATAGGGAATATTGATTCATCCATTTGTGGAATTATATGGTCTATTAGTAATTAATTTTAGAGCTTCAGGTATAAAAAATTCATCTTCAATATTCATTATTTAAGGAACAGGATGAGATTGATCTACAAATTGATTAACAAATAAAATTATTCTTATGAGGTATGTATACTTATGTTAACAGTCTAAATGGTAAATTAATTCCTCAACTCTAGGAAAAATATTCTAATAGAAAATATTATCCCATTTCCTTTATTTTCATAGAATTTGTGGTCTTTTTCAAACCTCTTTGGTTTATGGTTTTGTGGTCATTGATGTTCCCAAGATCATTCAATTTATTATGATCAAATTTATTTGTCACTATCCATTATTATTTCAGAAACTACCTTTTCCTCCATGCTTATAGTTTCACATCCCACTAATTTCATCCTATATGAAAACTGAGTAAGTGTTATTCAGGATAGAATTTCTCTCTTTTTAGGTGGATGTTTTATTACCCATTTTTAAGATTTAAAAGTTCAAAAAAGGTATTTCAGAATGTTAAACCATTGATTACATTGATTAAGGTCAAATTTTGAGGAAAACATTTAATAAATATGGGATAATGCATTATCCTTGGTTTTTTAAAAGAGAGGCTCTATTCCATAGCGAACAAAATACTAAATTACAAGATAAAAAAACCAAGAAATGTTATTATTTAAATATTATCATTATAACATAGTTATAGAATCAGTATAAATAAATATGTTTTTCCACATTATAAAAAATGAATGAAGCACCAAATAAGCACTCTATTTTTAATAAAGTAATTTTACAATTCAAAAATATATTTTCTTAAAAAATGGTTTTGTTTTATTTTATGAGAAAATATTTAAATTAACTTATATAACTTTTAAAATTTTAATTTTATAATTTTTTAACTCTGAATGTTAAAATTATCTTAAGATTAATTTTTGGGAATAATCCTAATTTTTTTATTTTATAATTAAAAGTGAAAACACTAATTTTTATTGAGAATGTATTTTTTTCATGTTTTATAATGTCAAATTATATTTTGGATTAGTTTGAAAATTTTAATTATTTATTTTTGATTAAAAATAATTTCATTCTAGGGATTTTAATTATTTCTATACTTTAATTTCTTATTAAAAAAAATTATACATAAATAAATTTTTTCGAAAAATTATTTTTCTTCCCATTATACGGGTTTAATTTCAATTTTATTACCAAATATGTGAATTAAATAAGAAACAAATTATTCCATATTAGAAATCATTTATTCCAAATTAGGTAAATAAGCCCATTTTATTTTTGGTAATTATTAATAGTAACGTTAGTAAATTTTGGTCACCTCAGTAAGGGAAAATCAAGTAATTTTGGTTAAAAATAATATGATAAGGTTTATAAAATTACACTAACATTATCCCTTACTTAATTATATGATTATATATCATCCATAAGAATACAAACATCTAAAATAGAATATTTTTTCCAATTATCATTGAATATGAAATTTATAATATTTAATTGAAGGATAAAATCTAAGTTGACACTCTCTTATTTTTAATATCTATTGTATTTTGTGACAAGGATAAAAAATAATTATTTTTGTCCATAAATATAAAGTTTATATATCAGTTATTTTTATCATGTTAATTTATTTATAATTTTTAGTGATGAAATTGATAACATAAGTGTCCATGAAACAACGACATAGTGCTTGTCCAAGCATTAGAAAAATCATGTAAATGATTTAAAAAAACTAAAAGTAATATTTTTTGTGTATGTTAATATGTCACATAAATTTTAAAGGTATATATAATATACTCTAGATATTTCAATGGTTTATTTTGGGATTATATTATTTTCATGTTGTTTTCCATGTTAAATCAATGGGTAGTTCTAAAAATGACATTAATAATATTTTATAATAAATAATATTTTATTAAATAATTTTAAATTACATAAAACCCTATATTATAAAAATTTATTGGTAAAATGTTTAAAATAATTACAATGGTCCATTAATGCGCTAGTTTATTTTTTATAGAAGCTATAATGACCCTTTAGTAGAACTTTTTTTTTATCATAGTAATTATCAAAATTGATAACCAAGGGTTAAAATGATAATATAAGTGATAAAACATGATCAAAACATGTAAAATTTTAATTTGATTAACATTTTTCAACTCATGTTAAAATTAACATCAAATGAAATCATATTTTATTCATTTAAATTGATAAATAATTTATATTAATTTATTCTTAATGAAAATACAATAATCCCCCTAAACTAACATATAAAGGAGAACCTCTTATACTCTATACATGAAACATTAAAATAATTTTGTTTCAAAATACCCCTAAGCAAATAAATTTCTTACATACCTCGACACATACTATATTCCCTTTTTCGTTCATAATATTAACCTATGAAATCTTTTAGTATAAACATTATGAGGTTGTCTAAACAATAGGTATGGTTTTTTACCAAGTGTTTTGGTTTTATTAATTCATCTACCTCCTTCAAAAACTATAAATCCAATATAAAATAATAAAATCCTATAATTCACATAATATAATTTTATTATGTTAATATAATAAATTATATTAATCTCATATTCCATCAAATGGGACCCAAAACAATCGTTCCTATATATGGCGGACTACCACTTGATGAACTGATTTAATTCGTTTTACATCACCACTTTTCAAAGTTATTTGCGGTTATTTATTTAATACATATATATTATATTAATTAAATATTTATCAATTTATAAGAAATATTTATATATTTTCTTACCTTCCCTTTCAAGGAAAAATGATAATGTCGTTGGTATGTACATGTGGATTACCACCTCCATGATGTAATGAAATTCATTTTTATTTACTGCATAATGTGGTTGGTAAATATAAGTCTATTTAAATAAATAATATATTATTTTTTATTTAATTTCCTTTATTAAAATATAAAATAATACTTACCTTCTTTCCATAATGATCATTGAAAAATTGAAGCACTACTCATGCATATATATGGCATAACGTCTCTATGATTGCAACGTAGTTCATTTTTTATAATTATCATTAATAATTGTTTTTAAAAGTATAACTAATGTATAAATGGATAATTAGGTCATTATTATTATTCCATATGTGATGGAATATAGACCTTTTTGGAAATAGTATACCAACTAAAGAAATTTTGGACATATGAGTTGAATATCATGAAAACGTCATAGTTTAAGTTAATTGATTAAGTAATTGAATATGACATTAAAATAAATTGAATAGTAAACTCAAAAAAGGTTTTTAAAAAAGTATATAATTAACATAATTTATTATTAATCAACGTAAATAATGTATGTGATTATTTACAATCCATGTTGGAGACACTTCACTTTAAAAATCATTTTTAAAATATTTTAAGGATTATTTTCTATATATTTTTCTTCCACATAAATATTCTAAAAAATTCCATTTATAGGTATTTATATAGATATAAATGAATTATAAATTTAATTTTAAATATATTTTCAATTTCATTATTAATTAATGAAAAGGAATATTTTTATGTATTTTAAATGGAACAATTTGACCTTCTTTACAAAAGACAATAATAATGTTATATTTTAACATACACGGTTAGAATGAATTCTCCCAACATAGTAACTATAATTTTATTTTTTCAATTCCATCACAAACATTACTATATTATATAAATAAAACTGACCATTCCATTTGTTCTTGGTTTTTTATTTTTAATGAATTTTATGATCTTTTTATATTGTTTATGATTATATTATACTGTAATATCACTCTAATTCATTAGTTAATGATTATGTTATCTAGAATTTTTTTCGAAGTTCACCATATAGGTATTCCAATAACAAGGGTTATTATGTGGGTTATTATTAGGGTTCTATACAGGTGATGTCACAAGCCACCTAAATAACTTTTATATACATTATAATTAGTTTTCATGGGAATTATTTTATTTCAAAAGATACGTTAATGTTTGTTTAATGTAATGATTTTCCCATTTTAGGGTAAAAAGTTATGTTCTTTTGAAAATTTTATAATGGGTTGTCATGTTTTCTAAGAAACCCCCACGATTATAATTTTTCTATTATGTATTATCATAAATGATTTTTTGAAAGTATTGGGCAGTAAATTTTATTTCATGATTTTTTAAATGATTATTTAAGCTAAAATTTTATTATGTTAAAGGGAAAAAATTATGATCTGATGGATTTAAAATGTACTAATTTGTTTTTTACATACCTTACTATGATATTTTTACATATCCCATGTTTTAAAATGTTTTCAATAAGGACTAAGGGTAAGTATAAAATATATGAAGGTATAACATTTTTATATGAGGATTTATCATTAATAGAAAAAACTTAGTTAAATTAAATAGGAGTTAAAATTTTAATTATCCAATATTTATAGAAAAAATGGATATTGAGTCGAATTTAAACTTTTTAATATTTTGGGTTTTTATATAAGAGTTATGAACTAAGTATCTAAAAATATAAACCATATAGATCCTATATAATGGAATAAATTTACATCTTTATGGAAAAGTAAATATTATGGAATGTTTAAAGTATGTTCGTTATAGTCTATCACCACCAAGTGATATTGTTTAAACCTTCATTAGAACTAGATGATTGGATATATGCATCTCCCTATAAGGGGATATTTCCTAGTTGTGGAATAACTTTGATATTTAATACATTCTCATGTGTTTGGATCTCAATGAAATATCCATACGAGCATTAGTTAATTACATCAATTTCTGCCTTAGTAGGGTGAAAACCTTAGATTAGAGAGGATGAGTCCGTTAGGCATGTTGAGCCTCTTGAGAATATATCGTATCCTAATTAAGATAATAGATGATGGAATACTATTCTCATTGTATTATAAATATTAGGCCTTATACTTAATTCATCCAATACTAATCACATAAGGAAATTTTTTCTTGTAACATAAGGCAATCTAAGATACTCAAATAAGGCATTAAATGTTAGTCACATTTGGTGTCTTATAAATTTCGTATATATAAATCTATAATCATCTCCTATAGAATACCATGTCCATAACATGAGAAATTTTATGATCATGGAATAAAAAACCTAGGCTAATCACCTAAGTTATTCCATGATCATCACATGTGGAATCTTATGCTTGTCACATATGGAAACCTAGGCTCGAATCATATGAAATGGTAGGTTTCTAATGCATCAGTGAGGTGGTTCCTCTTATTATAATCACACAGGTAATCTTATGCTCATCTCTTAATGAAATGGGTTTTTTCATACTCAATAGATAAAGTTAGTTGATACTTATACTATCATCATGTAAGGGTAGGAACAATTTAGAGTCTAATGAGGGTTCTCATAGTTCAGTGTATCTTGGTTGGCACTCAATGCATAGTGTCAAGTGAGAATGTACATAATTTAGAGTCTTGTATAGGACACTGATGGATTATATTTGAGTGGTGAAAACTCACATCTTAGATTTTATTGGTTATTCTCATAGTGTATAGTCATGTGTAGGAAAATTATGGTGTTTATACATGTATGGGACACTCATAATTTAGAGTCTAGTGGGGATGTACATGGTTTAGTGTCATGTGGAGGAAACTCATGGTTTAGATTATTGATGAGGATAGTCATATTTGGATGACTAGAATATATTTTCATGGTTTATAGTCCTATATTGGACACTCATGGTTTAGAGTCTTGTGGAGGTAAATAATTATTTAGAGTCATGTGGAATCCACTCATGGTTTAGAGTATAATAGAAGACACTCTTCAACACTTAATTGTTTCCTAGGAAAGATCAAGATTTACTATATCTCAAAAAATAGATAGCAAAATAATGTTGTTTATATGACATTGTTGAACAACGAAGAGGTGTCATATGTATTAAATTGAAATAAGATTAAAAACCTATTCATTTCAAGTTTCATATTTTAGATTTGTATGACATGAATCATACATATCATTTAAACTCATATTGTACGGATGCTTGTATATTAAAAGAGTTACATTATGAGATATAATATGGCTTCTGAATTGGAATTCCATAAGGTAACTTACCTTCTTATAGAATTAGTTAAAGGAAGGTTTTTAGGGATTAGGCGTATTATTGAGGAACATGTCCTTGTTTAAGATCATTAAGGGTTTGTGTAGTTCTTATGCATATGTTTTATGGATTGGTAAGTGTTTGGGAGGAAAAATCATGGAACCTTCTGAGACCATTATTTGTTTTTGGGGTTCAGACATGGATCAATAAAGAAAGTACATTTGTTTCAATCATGTATATGAATTGTTTTATGAATAACAGTAGATAAAATGGATGTGGGTTTAAATTTTATGGATTCTTTGTATAGACGATCCTTGAGTTTTGGGGAAATTTCGATTTTTTAGTTTAGTGGAAGGGTAGTTTTTAAATATTTGTTTTGGGTTGAGATTTTGAGAGTTGGAACATAATAAAGGGATATTTTTTATTATTTTTAATTCTTGATATGTATGTTGAGTGATTAGATAAGTATCAAGAGATTCGTGTTGAATTTTGGAAGTTTTAGAAATCCAATCTGAGAATATACAGTTTTGGTCTCATGGATTATAGAGAACTATATTGTTACCCTTACCTAATATGGTTTTAATTTAAAATTATATAGTTTATTGATGATATTCATTTTTATAAAATATTTAATGATAATTGGGTCAATTTAATTGGAAATTATGTCAGTTTTCTTAGACATGAGACTAGGTGAATGATTTCCTAGAAATAATGTGAATTGTTTCATGGTGTTCCAAATATATTTTCCATGGGTATTACATGGTTTGTAGACCATGATGACATACCATGTGATGTGGGGTTTTCAAGATAGTTTTATCCATATCCTTGGAACATGGTTTGGAAAACCATGTGGCCTAATATTTTACCACATTAAAAAGTATGAAATTTAAATAATTTTGTATCCTACCATTTAATTGTTTAACCCGGTTTTTCTCCATTTTACATCCAGAACCCCCCCACATGACCACTCATCTCCCACTATTTTTCCATGGGAGTTCCACATTATTACATATCTGGTATAAGAATCAGTTTAAACTATCAATATCTCTTAGTAAGTTTGTAATGCATCTTGTATTCTTTAGTTGGTAATTTTAGTGTCTGGTTTTCTCATTTTCATTTTTATTTATATTCCATATTTTTTGGGTGTTATTCTGGTTTTTCATTTTCTTCCTATTTAGAATAAATAAGAAGATAATATTGGTTGATTGGTATTTTTTTAGGAATTAGGTAGGTTAACCTTAAAACATAACACATTTTCATTCCATTTTTTATTGTATGCATAATGAAGTCACATTGGCCATATCATTCCTTGACTTTGGTTAAATTATATGTCTTAAATTGATTTAATATTAGTTAATTTACCTATTTAATATTATTTTAACCATAATATAATGGTAGTTCATCACAGGATAACCATATTTGTACTTCATCTTTTTCAGACTTTGGGTGAGATATGTTTAATTTAATTTAATAGTAAAATGTGAAGCTATAATAGGAGTCAATGGTAGTGAAATGGAATTTTAAATCCATAAATAGTTTGAGAATATGATGGATCCTTGACATAGACCTCTTTAGTAGTGATCATTGAATTGTAAAATTGAATTTACCCATGATATTAGAATAATTGAATGTAAAGTTTTTTTTGGAAATTGGTGTTTATGCTTGGAATGTATTTTTTATAGAAAAGTACACATGAGTATGGAATGATCATAATTTCTAGTGCGGTGATAAATTTTTTTTGTGAAATGGGTAACAATTTTTAAAAATGTTATTATTTACTTGTGAATTTAGGGGTTATAATAAATATAGGTATTAGTTAAATATAGTGTCACTATGAAACCAAATTTTTTTCCATTATACTATATGAAAAATATTCTATTCAATAAAGCATCAGGGAAACTAATGATAATTTAGTGAAAGGAAAAGTGAAATGGGACAATGACATTGGATCTAATATAGATTTTTATTGTTTAGAATTGTACACATGGTAAATAATATTTTTTAATTGGGTTGTTCATGTGTAAATTATTTTTATGAGTATAATTCTTTAGGATTAATCCTTTATATTCATCTCTAGATATGGAATGGGTGGAATTCCTTGAGATAGAATGGATTAGATTAAGGGTCTCACATGGATTAAATGAGAGGATGATTTATTGAATTCAATGATTTATAAAGGTAAAAAATGACATGAGTTTCCTTAGATTATTCACTGATTCATTATTTATAATGCCTAAATGTCACTCCCCCTTGGATTTGGGTGATGTTTTATGTATTGAATTCCATAGATTATGATTAGGGATTCCATTCGTGTACCCTTGTAAATATAGTGGGATGAGATCCCCCGAATTAAATTGATTATATGAGACATAATTCCATAGTGTGTGGACCCAAGTTGTAGTAAATACATGACACTAATAATTCATTGGACTCATGGTTTCATGGATTCAGTTTAGAGAAAAATAAGGTTTGATTCATTGGATTCACCTAGATTGTGTAGGGAAGAATTCAATGTATTTCTTACATGGATTATGGATGAATTTTTTAGAGGGGATTTATTAGTGGATCCCCCATGGATTTTCTTGATCTTTCATGAATGTGGATGCCTTGGTGGTCTACCTTGGAACTAGTTGTGCCATTTTTTATTTACTGGTTACCCTTATATTTTTTTTGGTTATGGACCTTGGAAAAAAACTGGTAGTATTAGGTATATCACCATGATAATAGAAACAAAAAAATTAGTAAAAGCATGTAAGCCCCACCTTAGAGCCAGAGATCGAAGGCTGTATTTTTTTATATATCTATTTTGGTAATGTGGAATTTATTTATTATTATAATTTCAACATGAACTTTTAATACATACTATTTATTTTTATGACATCATTGTTGGTGGATTATTGAGTAATACTTACATCCTATTTGGGATGTCATGGAACTTTGGAACCCGATTAGAAGACAATATGGTTGTCATTTTAGGTTTGGGAAAGTTCCCAGTGATATTGATTCACTACTACAAAACTAGGTTTATCCAGTGTTATAGTATTAATAGTGCTAGCTAAAATAACTGTTAAACACCCCCTTTGACAACGCTAGAAAAAACACTATAGAGGTGGTCTTTAATAGTTCTTTTTTAGTGTTGTTAAAGGGGGAACTTTATCATCACTTGTATAAAATCACGGATAATGGGGTCCCATTTATCAACATTATTATAAAGGCACTGATTAATAGGGTTTCTTTATTAGTGCTCGTAAAAAAGTGTTTATAAGGGGGTCCTTTATTAGTACTTTTTTACTAGGGATGATAAATGGTATATTTCAAAAAAAATTATATTTAATTAAAAATAATATATTGGTATATAAATATATTTATATTGGTATAAATATAACATAATTTTTTTAAATATGTTTTATATATTTTCAGATAGGCATTTACACAAAATTTATAATATATTTAGTGAAAATGTATTATAAAATAATTAAAAAATATTTTTTATTAATATTTTAATAATTATTATATATTAATAGTCATTTAATAATAATTTGAAGATAAAAAAATCAAAAAATAAATAAAAGGTCTAAAATATATTTAAAATGCATCTCAAACTTCAACAAGCCATATCTTTTGATTCAGGTGTCCATTTCGGATCTAAAACACATGAAATTAAATATTTTGATGTGATCTACCTATTAGACTATTAGGGGAATTAATGGTCACATTTTTCAAGGCTAAAAAATGATCAATTCCCTCTAAAACTGAGTTTCTAGTTGTGGAACCCTAGTTTTCTAACATTTGATATATTTTTACCCTCGTTTAAGGGGGGTCTTATTGTATTGTTTCCTTGGAACCTAAATTAAGTCCCATGTATTACATTTATATTGATATTATAGTTTTTATTTCTTTATTGTTTTTTATATCGTACTATTATTTATAATCAGATATATAAAAATAAATACTTATTTTTTTATATATTCCAACATACAAATATTATTTTATAAATAAATATTCAAACTTATTAACAAATAAAATATATTTTTCTATATATAAACCATATATTACTAAAAAAATATATTTTTTATTTAAAATAAAAATGTATGAATATTTATATAACCATACAATCAATGGATATAAAATGTTAATATGTATATATATATATATTTGTGTTTATTGAAAAATTGATATATATTTATCTATATATTCGAATATATGTATATAAATATTAATATATAATAAATATAGATAAATATAGACACATATAATTATATTTATAAATGAACACACACGTATATATATTTATGTATGTATTTATAAACATACATACACACACATAAAAACTATTATATATATGTATTTAAATATATATAAAAACATAAATATATATATATATATGGCTGAAAAAATGTAATGAAATATATATAGATATATAGATATACCATAAAATGGAAAAAATATAGGGATGTGGAAAAGGTGATGAAGGGAAAAAATTATCCCCTTTATTAGTGGGTCCTTTAACAACACTTGTTTAGTGCTGATAAAGGGGGATTTTAAAACCACTAAAAAACATTGATAAATTTTCCCTTTAATAGTTCTAAAAAACTCTGATAAAGGATATGTTTATCATTATTTTTATGAGAATTTTTAAAGTCATCCCTTTATAATCTATATGATTATCAACACATCTATGGACTTAATAAATCCCTTTTACTAGTGCTATTAAATGCTTGATTTGTAGGAGCGATTTCATGGGGTTTGATTAGCTTGAGTGGAGTGTGGATGACGGGACCTGGTAAGACTAAAAAATTGTTTGAATAGTTTTATTTTTTATTCATTTTCTTCGAATAAATTTTTCTAGCCATATATGTTATCATTATACATGGTATTAATTAGTATATATACTAGAATATCAATTTTTTGTATTATTGGTATTGTCGTTATTTTTTTTACTTTTCCTAATTTATTTATGAATATTTATTGATATGGTTTATATAATTACTATTGTTTCTTGTATTTGGATTCTCTGATAATAGGGGCATAGTATACCTTTGAAATCATTATAAACTCACCACTAGTAAGAAGCCTCTGATATATGGGGAGGTGACATGAGGCTATATGGCATGCTAGTATGTCACACCAATTTAGTGCTATATAGGTTATGAAATTATAAAATGGTCTCAAATGGGTTTTTATTTTCTCTTGCTTTTTGGGATCATTAGTCAGGATATGGGATGTGTGTCCAAGCATTTTAATGAATCTATTTTTGGGAGTGATAAACCCTCACATGAGTGAAAGCCCAATTTTCTAGAGATGAGGTTTTTGATCATGGATTTTACTTTTAACTATTGTATTTTATTTTATATTTTAGTGAGATACCTTAATTGTGATGTTATTAGTTCATATGATTTTTAATAATGGCCCATTATAGGAAGAGAGTGTGATTGCATTCATGAATCATTTCAAGAAACTTGGGATTCATGTTAAATTCATCGTACTTGGTAAATGGGTTATAGATGTTGATTAAATGTTACTTGTGAATTATATTCTTGTGTGTATGTGATTTTTTAATTTTATAAGTCTGATTTATATCTTTCTATGGTCTATATTTTATTGGAAACAATGATGTCATATTCAATGTTTTTAAAAAATTATATATTACATTTTACATATACACATATGGTATAGTGTTACATAACCAATTACTATGATTAAAACCGAATGCATAGGAAGATAAAAATTTATTAATGACGTTATTGATTAAATAATGTTCTAATAATCATCCTATAGGGTGTTTTAAATCATATAATATGAATGAATATTTATATTATTAGGCCTGATAAATGTATAATTTTTTTTGAAATATTGTAAACTTGGTTTAAAATGTGAACTATATATCTTGTGGTAATGGAATTACTTGTGAATGTATGATTTTGCATAAATTAATAGTTATGCTAAATTAAATTTAAATAATCAACCAATAGTAATAAAAAATTTATGGTATTCTATTAAAAACTATTTTTAATCTTTTATAACATTAAATAATTAACAAATTAATCATCTCATGTTTTGACACATTCAATGGATGACATGATTTGAAACCCTTATGCGACGATCTTGACCCAGTGTATGGATTCTGTGGGCTGTTAAGAGCCCTAAATTTATATGTTTTCATTGTAATATGTTGATATAGATCCAATGGGGATGGTTTGGCCAGGTATATAAAGAAGTAACCTATGTTTTTGAAAAGGGGATACAGAAAGGCATTTCTTTGTGAGAAAATTGAGTTTGGTATGTTGGGAATGTTAAATATTTTATGACCTTAAAACTAAGATGATCATCATCCCCTGAGTGATGGATTTAGTGAGAACATGGTTTAATGGATAGGTGTTAGGACCGTTTGACCCTTTTTCACTTGGGATCAGTGATTCAATGCCTTATGACATGTGTGGGTAACCCAAGATTGGGGTTGACCAAGTTTTGTGATATTCCTTAGGGGTGCAAGGTGGGTGGATGATACATATTTTTTGATCGGTGCATGTTCGGTGCTTTATAGTTTCTGTCTAGTTACAGTTGAACACCTATATTGGTTGAAACCTATGTCTAAGCCAGTTTCGAAGTAAAAGGTCATTTGGATTCCTAACATGGGTAGTTTTGGAAATATTTTTGGTATGAGGTGATTTAATAGAATGTTAATTCGGATTTAGAAATAACACCTGGATGATGGTGTTCATATGCACAGTTATGACACATGTGGGGGGGGAAGTTTTATTCTATAAGTGAATAAATATTCATCTGGTTAAGGGAAGAAATATTTTATAAGAAATGCATGTTTTCTAGTTAGGTGATTGATCCCATGAATGGGTAACGCTTGACTCATAGTAAGATGATTTGGGTTCTGTAAATTGTTCATAGTTGATCATGTGAATTCTGGGTTTCGATGAGATCAGGCGGTACGAAAGTGAACAACCATCATTTGGATGGAATTATGGAGGTATTTTTAGGATTTGATAATTTAATGTATGTTTTATTAGAGGTTCCCATATAAACATAATGATTCCTTGAAGGTAAAATGTTAAATCACCTAGGGGTCGGTGCTCGGTATCAAGGTTTGGTGTTTAGGGTAGGATTGGTTGAAAGAAAATCCCTATAATGTTTCACATATATTTTCAGCCACTTGGTATATGTGGGGATGAGTTCTCTGTATTTTATAATGAATCCACCGTGCGTGTAGTCATATTTTGTGTCTTGGAACAAGTGAAACACCCATTTTCTAAAGAGGGGTACAAATAGTAGTTCATGTTAAGTAAGGTTCACCAGGGTGTGAGTATACTCTGTGATTAACGCATTCATACCAAGATTTGACAATAAATGAATCTTGGGAGTTTTAGTGAGACTGTGTGATCAATTGGTGTCAAATATATTTCAAACATCATTTTTTGGATCAGGGAAGATGTGTATAGGTAATGGGTAAATATTGGTCATGTTTTGATAGGACAATGTGCAAGGATTTGAGGAGTGAATAGTGTGTATAGATGGTAGGACCAATTCATATCTATGATCATGGAGTAGTGTAATGAAATAAATTTGGTGGTGATCCAATTATAAACCATTTGTGGGTGGGACCCTTAGTTCATATGAGTTTTGGTGAAATCCATGGATAGAGTTCAATGAGATGAAAATTCATAGTGATTGATAGTGGGAATGAAACTGGGGTATGAATAGTTTTTGACACATGATACCTTTGTTTTCTATAACATACATTGATTGGGATTTGATGATAATGGTGTTGACCTAGTGAATTGATGAAAATGACACACCTTTGGAGGGAAGCATTATGTCAGTCATTTCTGTAAGACCTTGGGTTAGAATAATTTTTATTTTATATAATTGGTCTTTGGAAGGTTGCGATGGAAAAAAATTATAAAATTCATGTGATTATGATGTGGTCTAGATTTATCAAGGAATTATAAATGATAAACTTGTTTGATGATGGATGACTCAGGTGGATAGTTTGACCTTATAATACATTTTTGTGATTTAATACTGGTTAAGTGTGGTTGAAAAATAGTTATTGGGTGAGATCTTTGTGAATAATGTGAGTAAATAGTGTGTTACCATAGAATCACATTAGAAGTTGTTATTATAATATGATCATCACATATGGAAAGTTCAAAGATGCCTTCAAATCTATCCATATAGATCAGGAAGTGAGGTAGCATGTTGGTAATAGTTGAGACTTTTGAGATTGGTTGGTTTGAGGAGTTTTTCCTTATTCCATCACACGTAGTTGGATGTTCCAAGTTGGTAACTGCATCAAGAATTTCATTTGATAATTTAAGGTTTTTTTGGGTTTGGGATTTTAAAATAAGATCATGTATGTTTATATTGTTCTTAGAAAGTAGAGTAACGACCATTTTAGCATCAAGGATGGGAATTGAGATTTATTACCAATATTTATCGACTCATGTAATCTTTTTGGGATATGGTGCATTTTGAAACATGTTGAATGGGTCTGTAGACCACAAAAATGGGATTCAATATAAATTTTTTGATGGTTTTAAGAATCATGTTTTATAATCAACTGTGAGAGCTAATTGATAGGATGGTAAGTACCATGGGATATGGAATTGGCTATGAAACTACATGTGGGTTTCATGGATTGGAAAAAATCCATGGAATTTCATCTTTCTATTTATTGAAAATTTTCAATGTCACCTCATTTTTAGGCGGCATTGTGCCATGTTTTTTTAGCTACACAAGGGATCCCATCAGTAATTTTGAAATGGAACATGTTCATTGAGAGAGACTAGATAAAATATATATGTCATGGAATTTATTTGGATGGAAACTATTTCTTTTAATGGATGAGATGTGGTATGATGGAGATTTTGAAAGGCCTGGGTGTGTGGATATGCCTTAAGGTTTATGGGAAATTTTTTATTTTTATATGGTGGATGATATGTTTTTAAATATAAATTTAGATCAAGACATTAATAGTTTAATGTATTAAAGGGGTATTTTTAGAAATTGTTTGAGGACTGAGAGGTACTTTGAATTATCAGATAAGTCTCAGAAGATTTGGGATGATTTTTTGGTGTTTTAGAGAACTCTTACTAGGACACATGGTTTGCGTTTCATGATTTGGAGAAAACCATGAAGTTACCATTACATGGAAAGGTTTTCAGTTTTAATTTTATATTTAAAATAATAGTTTTATATTTATCATATATTTTAAGATAAAACATGTGGATTTTAGAGGAAACTATTTGATGTGTCTTAGACCTTAGACTAGTTGCACGATCATCACATAGTTGTAAGAAAACATTTTGAAATGTTGTAGAGGGTTAGGGATACATCTCACATGGTTGGTGAAATGTATTTAAATGATGGTGAAAAAATATATGAGGTTTGGGTTTTGGAGTAGATATTTTCTCATTGTTGGCACATGGTTTGGAAAACTATGTGGCCAAATAGTACACCCCTTAAAAAAATAGTATTTTTTAAAAAGTTCACCTCTACCCCCTTAAGTGTCTAACTCAACTATTTATCCCTTTCTCATCCATAATAATGTTGTGTTGAAACTTTTATCCTAATATTTCTAAATGGGAGTTCCCTATTGTTCCTTAGCTACTATAATTTCTATATCTTAATACAGATCCCATAGTGACCTGACAATCCATCCTATATTTCTTATTTTATTCTTTCAGTTTATTTTTATCAGTCCCAAAATTTCACTAATATGATCAATTTTTAGGGTTTTTTTCTAGTTTTGTGTATTCTTGTGATTTAGAAAAAACTAGTGTCCGATAATAGATGAGTTGGATTCTCCAGGAATGATGTAGGTGGTCCATAAAACTTGGCCTACACCTTTTATATTTTCAATGTGTGTGGACGATTAGGCCAAGATAGCTATGTTGTGCATTAACATTGACTAAATTAAATTTTTTAAAATGAGTTGGTATTGATTAATTTTTTTATTTAATATTTATAGAACAATAAAATAATGTTATTTCATTAAATGATTACCTTAGTTAGGCTTTGGCATGTTAGGGATTTGGTAAACTATGGTTAAATATATTTAATGGTCAAATGGGAATCTATAATTGGAGTTTATGGATAGTTAAAGAAATGTCACTACCATCGATAGTTTGAGTATTGGTTTGACCTTTAGATTAGATATCTTCAGTTGTAAGTGTTGAATTGTAAAATGGATTTGACCCTTGATATGAGTCTAAGGGAATGAAATGTGTTGTTGTTAAAATGGCAGTTTATGCTTGAAATAGGGTTTAATACATGAAATGATTTTTTTAGTGAAAATTATATGGGATTATGGAATGACCTTATTTTTTAGTACTGTGATAAACCATGGTTATGAAAATGATACAATATTTTATGAAGAGAGTTTTTAACTTGGGAATTTAGGAATTATGATAAATGAAGGTGTTGGTTAAATAAAATGTTTGTAAAAACCTATTTTTTTTTACTTATAGCTTGTGAATGAGATCATATTTAATAAATATTTAGAAAAATTTATGTGTATTTGATGAAAATAAATGTAAAATGGAACAATGATATAGGCTCTAATAATGATATTTCATTATAAGAAACATATTCCTGTTTTATATGTTTTTTGTAAATAGGTTGTTCATTTGTAAAAGATTGACATGGGTGGAATTTCATGGGTTTCACCCCTTTGATTTAATTATTCATATTAAATGGAAATAATTCCATGATTTAGTGTCAATTCCATTAGGGGACTCACTTATATGATATATGAGGATGCCACATTGGATCCACTATTGAACAAAGACAAGAAATTCCATGGGATACCTTGGATTCCTCAACAATTCATCATTTTGAATGCCTTTGGGTGGATCTGCCTTGGATTTGGGTGATGTATTATATATTGAATCAAATATATTAATGTAATTGATTCCATTTGGGATCCATTTTGAATTTTATGGTAATAAACCCATTGATTTTCTTCATTATATGAAATGGATTTATATATTGGGTGGACCTGGATTCTGATCAAGACTTGATGCACTGAATTCCTTGGAATCATGGTTATCTTTATTTTTTAGATGATTCAAAAGTTTTATTCCTAAAATTTGTATATATTTTGAAGATAATAATTACATGGATGAAATCAATAGACTCTATAGGAATTGGTTAGAAGGTAATTTCAAGAGGATCCCCTATGGATTCCATTATTTTTTAATGGATTTGGATTCCTGGGTGGTATACCTTGGAACCATTTGTTCCATTTCATATAATCTGGTTTCCATTATGTTGTTATGGTTATATTTTTCTAAATTATGAGCCTCATAACTGAAATGATATTATCAAGTCTATTTCCCTAATTAGAGAATAAACATCACTGGATGAAGAGGGTAGGTTTGACCTTGGGTGTCACCTTAATGCCCGATATTGAAGGTTTTTTTTATTTATTTGTTTTTCCATTTTGGATACATGATTTTTTTTTATCAGAAGAATTTTTTCATGCACTTTTCATAAAGACTAGGTATTTTGAGGGTAAATTAGTGTTGTAATACTAAGCTGTACTCAACCCCCGCTCCTTCTTGTATGTAACTTGGGTACACGAGATGAAAACATTCCAGTTTTAGATTTAGAAATAGGAAAGTTACTAAGTTATTTGACTTCTTAGGTTTGGATTTGTATAGCACGTATTGTGTATGAAGAGGCTGATTTGGAATTATGACTAGTTTAAATAGGAGTTTTGTTTTTTTATTCATTCTGTTTTACCATTGCATGTTATTTTCCCATAGGGGATTCATTTTTTCATGAATGGAATTATCCATTTTTAATATAATTTGACATTATAATTATTTAGGTAACTTTTTCTAATTTATATGCGATGTTTCATTGATCTAGTTTTTGTGTTGATGTAATAGCCTCCCCACGGTTACCTCAAAGGACCTCATTGCTTGTTGGAAACCTCTTGTGTATAAGGAGGTTCACTTTTGGCCATGTAGAACGTCAGCCAAAGGCATTGATTTAGTATAATCCATGTCGGGTCATTACAGCACAAGACCTGAATATTAATTAATGTGTTCTTCATGAAAGTATGGCATCAAATATGTGTCCATGGTATGGCTTCCCCACATGTTGGGTGTTGTCAAAAAACTATGACTTGTGTGAAGCGTTGTACATTTTGTGAAGTGTGAGAACATCTCATGTACAATCTAATACTAAAAATAATTATTCATGTAATTTATATAATATTATCATATATAATAATTCAAGAATGTTTTTTGGTTGTGCATTGTGCAAAATTCATTTAACAAGAGTATAGAGAATTGGATTCCTAGAAATAAAAAATCCATTGTTGACGCTTCTTTCCGTCACTGAGTCCAACGAATGGAAAAGGGGAATACCTTAATCCCAATGAGGGTCAACCTTTGAATAAAATAAAAAATTGACAAAGGGATGAACCAATAACTCATTTATAGGGCATCTTGAAAGTATCCTTCGAGCTGCGCAAGTCACTTGCGCACCACATATGGGTCGCGAAAGTCACTTGCGCACCCTATTCCTTTTTTCTCCCAAGGTTCCTAGTGGCCTATAAATAGCCCCTGTGTGCCCCCCATTCTGAGGACAAATTTTCCAAAACTCAGATTCTAGCTCTGGTCTCCCAAGTCTTTTTCTGATATCTTCTGAACACTTCTAAGGTAATTCTTTACCTATAATGGAAGCTCTAAAGAGGAAGAATAATTCCTAAGTGTTAGAAATAATCAACACTTGCGTTCCTATGTGTCCACCCCTTAAGGGAAATGAAGACACTTGCGCGCCACCTTTCCCTCTCAAGGGAACTTGCGCACTACACTTCGGTAAGCTTATATGGATGATACTAAGGGCTTGAGTTCAAAGTCACCCAAGTATTACCCTACAGGTTATTCATCGCCCATGGTGAATCATGTCGCGCAATTTTACTAGCATGACCAGGACCTGCATGCCAGAACAATACTTGCGCGCCTCCTTCCTAGTCACCGACTTTTCTCAATTCCACCTCTCCTCTTCAATATATAGCATTCAAACCCCTCTTCAAAGACATTTATGGAATGGTTACTTTGTTTTATTCCTTATCTGAAAGTAATTCTGTGAGAACCTCTCCTAAAACCTCAGGACTTACAAGTTTTATGTCACCATAGTTAAAGGTTTCCTATATAACCTCATTCTTTAAGATGAGAAGATCTTTAACCTTGGCCTCCTTCTCAAGAGTAAGCCCCAGTCATAGTCTCTTTTAACCTGTGCCTCCTTCTCAGGAATAATCCCCAGTCATAATTTCCTTTAACATTGGGTCTCATTCTCAAGAGTAATCCCCAAGTTACAAATCTCTTTAACCTGGGCCTCCTTCTCAAGAGTAATCCCCAGTCATAGTTTCCTTAAACATTGGGCATCCTCCTCAGGGGTAAGCCCCAATATTAATTATTTTGATTTGGGTTTCCTTCTCATGAATAAAACTCAATCATATGTCCCTCTTAATTTAGGCTTCCTTTTAGGAGGAACTCCCGGGTTTAAATTCCAAAATCTTCATAAAGTAAAAATACCTTTATGGACCCTGCTTTTTGGGTTCTTTCCTAAGTCATGGCCTTCATTTACATGGGTCGTCATATATATGTAATCCCCACATCATTTCTCAAAATTGCATCTTTCATGGAACCATTTTCAAGTTTAGTGACACCTCTTGTTTCTCACACCGAGCATGACTCACAGAGCTTAGTGTGTGAAAGTAATCACGACATCTCTTTTTGGGCCATTAACCATGCATAAACCTTATATTTCTTTACCCGAACTACGTGGACATTTATCTCTACCTTAAAAGTAGAGTACGTAGGAATCCTTTATAAGGTTCAAGCCCATCTTTCATTAATTTTTTTCAATCCCATATGACGTTAAAATATATCCTTATTATTGAACTATGTGGGTTATTATTCCTTTTTAACAAGGATACATAGGTATCCCATCTGCAGATACGATCCCAATTCTGAAATAATCATTGTCTTTTTGAATGACAGTAAATGTCAAGTGCCCCACTGAGTGTCTTTAAAACCAGTATGGTCATCATAATGACCATGATATTTCTATTTAATGTATTGATGGATACCATTGAAAAAGTATCTCTAATACATAGAAATGATTCTCCATCGTTAAAGAACCTCAAATACATATAAAAGATTCTCTAAATCCAATAAATATCAATAATTTATTACCAAATCTAAAGGAAAACTCATTTTCATACTTGGTGAACTGATAAGAATTCGTGAACATAACTTAAATCTATGATAGAGTCCCGAAGTAGGAAATAATTCCCCCAAAAAGGTGTGATGAGCTGGAACTCTCATCCTCTCGACCAATGAAAATTCTTAAGCCTCATCGGTACACAACTAATGAGCACCTACCTTTGGAAAGTAGGTCCAAATGGATATAAAATAATTTTATGTTTCCGGTTCTACGAATAACTCTATTAGAATCTGATTGGAACGTTTGAACTTTAAAAAAACAAGGTCATCCCCATTTCCAGAAGAAACAAAAAATGGTGAACCCGACGTGAATCCATAACAAAGTTAAAATGATGTTTAAATTATTTTTCAGGCCCCTATTAAACTCAATATGAGGGCCAACAAAGTAGTCAATAACATAAGCACTCATCCAAAAGATGTAGTCTGGCCATATTTATCTTGATTATGTCTACTATATCAAACAATCACTCTTTTCCAAGGTCTCTCTAAAACATAGAATGGCTTCTTTAAAGTTTACACCTGTAAATGCTTCGGCGACTACTCCTGCAGGATCCTTGTCTGCTCTGAGGATGACATCACCTACTCAGCGTCTCCAACGCTAGGTCTCAATTGTGTTGGTGAGGGAATACCATCAACACAGTACCATCCCGACTCTGGAGGCCGCTCGACAAACCCTCTAAGTTAACTACTCACCCAGATTGTCCGGACAGTGACACCCAGTGATCAAGAAGCAGTCGGTGCTTACCACCGTCTCCAACCATTTTGGGTCGTTATCCCTAGAATGCAACAACCAGTCCCTCCCATATTATAGGGAGGTGAATGAAGAGGTCACTCAAGGCCTCAGTTCAAGAAGACATGAGTACTTCCTGAGGACTCCCACAAAAAATCACCGTCAGACTCATGTGGTAGTGCACCCTCAACATGATGAGGGTATCACCTCTAGGCATTCAGCTCAGGTTCCTCATAACCGAGCACACAAGAGGAATCACCAGAGGTGAAATTTGGCCAACAGGGAGTAGTTTCTTACCTCTCCCCCCCCCCTCTTGAGAAGTCCATCAACCTAACTTGATGGCAAGCAACGAGTGGGCACACACACCCGTCCATTCTATTCCTGCTGTCCAACAGACTCTTCTGGTAGCATCCCACCAATCCCGTTAGGAAATTCTGATGGAGTATTATAGGAAGTCACATACACATGTTTATAATTCATCGTCCAGTCAGCAGGCTCTTCTGACTATAACCAAAGAAGTTCACCAATCTAATATGGTGGAAACTGGTAAGCAAGAACACACACCTGTTTACAATCACCAATTCTGTTAGCAGTCTCGTCTGCCAGTATTGAAGGAAACCTATAAACCATACTTGAAGGAGAATACACAGCAGGTACATACACTTGAAAATGTTCATCAAGCATGCCAACAGTCTCACTTGGTAGCACCCGGAGAAGTCAGTTGGAAATCTCCGACGACAAATCTGAAGTAGACTCAACTCTTTCCCCTATGCATAAGTACCGTCAATATCCATTGACATGAAAAAGAGGACAATAGAAAGAACATACACCTACTCTAAACACATGATGGATGTATTTTCCTGTTCTGGTAGCTGAAGTCACCAAGGATATTCTAACAATGGTGAAAGAGCAGAAGAAAATCCCTGCCCATATTTTGGATACCTGTTAGATTATTATACCAACTTCAGTGACATCATAGGAAAAGAAAGAAAAATCTATCCCTATCAGTGGAGTGACTCATCAACATGTTAATCTGGAGCAGACACAAACCTCTGTTCCAGTACAATATGTTCATGGGCATACTCCCATATGTCATACAGATAATCAAGTTGGGCACATACACCCGATTTAAATAGAGATAATCAGCCTAAACTGCCCACTTTTCATGAGTAGGCACATACACCTGCCCATAATAACCACTTTCATCAACAAGTGGTTTTCAAATTGATTAATAAGGCGTCTAAGAAAAAGAACCATCCAGCACAGTTGAAAAATCAAGATACAATATGCAATAAGGCCTTGCTCAATGATGTAGTTCTTGAAGCTCTCAAACAATGATTTGTTACAGATCAAGATTATACTCTCTCATTTCCAAATTATAGAAGTAACGACAACAATTCCAAAAGGTCTTCATCAGACACTTCCTCGTGAAGGCTTGTATCATGACAATTCAGTCAATCTCAAAGTATCATCTTCAGATGAAAGTCATGATAACCCTCTGCGTGGCCAGAAGACTAAGGAGCAAGAAGTTTCATCTTTTGTTGTAACCCACCATGGTGATCCTCCCCTTGATAATGAATTTAACTTCGAAAGTCCTCTCTGTAGTAGTAATTCTCATTTCTTAGAAAATTATTCAATGGACAATGCTGTAATGAGAAATACCTCTTATCGTGAGGCACTTAAAAATGTGAGGCTAGTCATGTCTGATGCCTTACCGTTAGCAGGAAAAATACTTCCTCAAACAGAATATAGCCTGAGGTGTAGGTCATTCTCTGAACAACCCCAAGGTCATTCATATTCTAATTTGACAAATGAATTCTCTAGGAAACTTGTTGAATCTGATGAAGCAAAAAATAAGCACTAGCTTTGGTCCAATCAGGTAGAATAATCTTTATCAAATAAAAAGGAGGAAGTGATGAATATGAGAGAGAAACTGGAAAAAGGTGAAATACCAGTCATTTTTTGGCCCTTGGATGACTCTCAGTATGATATTCTATAAATTTTGACAGAAGATTGTATTCACGATATTCATCTCAACATATGGAAAACTCTTTGTCACTTAAAAGAGAAAATATTATCTTATGATGAATATCAAAATCATGTCAAGATAATAGAAGGGTTGAAACGCCAATTTGAATTGGCATCTCTCTCAGTTTCCTGACATCCAAAGGTTGAAAAGCAGTAGAGATCCCCACAGCGTTCATGCCTTGGCGCGTTAAAAAGGTTGTGCCATTTAATTAATAATGCCCCATCTGGTATTCATATTGGTGGATGGTGTGTTCATGGAGCATTGCAGTTTACTGTGCTCTCCATCCAACAAAGACCTAAAAAAGTGGTCTCATGCAATGTTATTGCCCATGGATGGACACATCCAACTAGTTTTGTGTGTAATCAAATGCTTGCTCAAGAACAGGCCTCAACTAGTTCTTCCCAAAGCCAGGTATATAAAGAACAATTTGTCGAATTACTCTTGCATCAAGGAAATGAGAATATCTAACAGGATTCTGGTTTAGAGCAGTCACATCATCAAGTGATAGAAGTGTCAAAAATAATCTAACGGTCATCCAAGTTAGGTGATTTGAGTGGATGTCGGATGATGCATCCAGCCAATTTCTGGACTAAAGTCTAAAAATTCAGGAGATATTTTAAGAATTTTTCAGATGTAGCAGCTCAAAAACCACCGCAACTTTCCGGACTGGGAACTTTTTTAACTCAACCCTTGGGATCAACATATAGGATTCGAGGAGTTGAGCAGAAAAAATGGGAACAGCCCCAGTCCATCGAACTGGGGACTTTTTCGAATTCTCAATCTCTTCCTCAGTGAAAGTCAGTCTTCTCTTGATTGGGAAAAATCCACAAGACGAATGCAGATCCAAATTATCAAGAGATTCCCTCCAAATTATGGTTCATCAAGAAGTTCCTCAGGGAACATCCAAACAAAAGGAAATGTCTCATAAAGTACATAGAAGAAGACAGTATCCCAGAATCACTGACAGAAGTGTTGCAATGCGTTATGAATCGATAAATGTCATCAATGCCATTTTCAACGCTCCCCCAGAACATGAGGCTCACTCAGATGAATCAGATGAAGAAGTTCTTGTTCAAGAGGCTATATACACAGAGGTAAATGAAGAAGGTGCGCGTACCTGAAATCAAAGGCTTAACTAGAATTTATGTATTCCTTCAAATAACCAGCTCCCCCTATCTGAAAGGAATCCAACAAGGGGAAATGAAAAAAGTCAGGTTACATTCCACCCTACCTCTGGAGAAGGTCAATCAATCTCATTAGAGGAAAGGTTTGCATAGCAAGAGGAAGAAATGAAGGAGTTAAGGAAGTTAAATGCAGAACTACTTCAAGGTGGTCTTCCTCCTAAGCATGATGTAGTTAATCACTCAAGGGAATTTTTTGTAGATACTGGGATGGATCAAGAATATCCCCCTTCACAAGTACACCCGCATAGGTCTAATCCTATGGGTCGTATATGACAGAAATAGGTAATGCAACCATCAGTGACAGTACCAGTCGCCACACCTGTCCAAACTCCAGTTCTTGCACCTGCAGAGGTCCAATCTCTACCAGATGTTTCTCAAAAATTATTGACTATCATTGAGTCATTAACAACTCGGTTGGAAGATATGGTAGGAAATAATGCACCAATTCAACTGGAGAAGAGATCTTACCCTGAATGGGTGGATGCAATTCCTCCCCCATCAAATTTTACGAGTACCACATTCCAAATTTTTAATGGTTCGGAAGATCCAGAACAAAACTTAAGAAATTTTTTTCTCATTGTGATCCTATGATGAGAACTCCTCAACAACAAGAAGTAGTTAAGCTCAGGTGTTTTGTGCAGTCATTACAAGGGTCTGCTTTTGTTTGGTATACTAGTTTGCAATCCCGGTAAATTACTGGGTGGGAAGATCTCCGTCAAAAATTCTTTTTCAATTTATCTCAACATTCCCAAAAATAACAGTTTTTGATCTTACCAATTGTAAGAAAGGGTAAAATGAAAGAGTTTTGGATTTCATTGCTCATTGGAAGGTATTAACATATTCCTTAAGTTTTTCACTCCCTCAAGAAAGGTTTCTTCCAATCTGTGTGATGAATTACGCACACCGTTGATCCCTGTGAAATATAAAAGAGGGTTTCGAGACCTTACTTCAATTTCTTATCATATAGAGGACTCTCTTATGAAGACTAAGGCTAAAACTCATGTAATTCCATCAGTTCCAGGAAGGATAATAGGGAAAGCATAGACTCCTATAGTTACACTTAAACAAGCATTTTCACCTGCTTCTACTTCAAAACCTTCATCATATCTAAGGGCTCCACCTCCTAAGAATCAACAACAATGATCGCCTCGTTAAGATGATCAAGGAGATCAAAGACAGAAAAAGTTTGAATATTTTAAGAAGAAATTTTATTCTTTCCAGAATGGACAAGTTTTTGGCTACTTCATCTTGGCTCTAGAAAACAAATTTGTTATGTTTCCAAGGCCCAAAAGGCCGAACAAGGATGAAGATGAAGACCTACCCAAATATTTCCTGTTTCATCAGATGTTAGGGCATCCCATTAAAATTGTTTTGTCTTCAAAGACCTCCTTCAAAAGATGGTGGACTCTGGACAAGTAAAATTAAAGGGCTCTTCATCTCATGTACTATGTGTTACTACTACTGATCCAGAGGAATAAGGTGAGTGGCATGAAGTCAAAAGTAAAAACGCACAAAAATATGATGATTGGATGGTTAGAAAAATGATCAACCGAACTCATGAAATTTTACAAACACAATTTAGTCAACCAATTGTGTCTTCTGCTATGAATGCCATATCAAAACCCCATTCATAAGAATAAAAATCTTCAAAGAAGCAGCATAATTTGAAGAAAGAAGAGCAGTCAGAAGAAGAAGAGATCGTGTCAAAGCCAAAATTGTCGTTGACTCTAGTAGATTGTATGTCATCTTCTTCAAAAGCACGGGCACCGCCCCAACAAATGGCACAACCTAAACTGGCTAATCATGAAGAATCTTTATCATATTAAGAATTGATCTTTTTTTCTGTTAACATGATTCATTTAACAGATCCTTATGCCGATGATAGTTTTGATTATGATGATTTTGAATTACCTATATCTAATAGAATAATTAGAGGAAAAGACAAAGGTCTAGGATACAGAGTAAGACATGGATATTTTAGAAGACACTATTTCAATCCTACCTTTTCTAGAACTGTATATGTGGCAGAAACTCGTGGAAATTCCCTTCAGCGGGATCAACAGGAACAAAAAACTTCTTCCACACATGACAGATTCCGGCCTGACATAGTTATTTTGGAAGACTGGTTAGAGGTCACCCCTTCTTCCTCTCATTAAATAGATAGACATAGTTGGTCTAATCTACCGATTCCAGGAGTATTTCCAACTCCTACCGCGATACGGGATGCATCTACTACCAAAGAAACAACTTCCAAGGCACCTGCAAAACCACATTTTCATGATGGGAAACGCAGACCTTTGTACAAAAAGTATGATGTCTTGAAACATTTATCCCAAGTACCGGCCAAGTTAACAATTATGGATGCCTTGAATCTATCCAAAGATATTCGGGAGGCACTTATTGAGGCTTTTTCAAGTCCTCAGGAATTCGAAACTGAAATTGGTGCGGCTGAGGTCTACCATATAGAGAATGATTCTGAAGAATTTCATGTAGTGATATCTTTTACAGATGAAGATGAAGATGATGTTGTACATGGTCACATCATACCATTGTATTTATTTAGCAAATTCAATGATATAAACATATTACGAGAATTCATTGATAATGGATCAGGAGTCAATCTCATTCCTATTCATACACTTTGTCAATTGGGCCTCACCGAATCTGATTTATCCCCTTCTAATTTGATGTTTCAAGGATATGATAAGAATGAACAAGAACCTCTAGACGAAATTACACTCAGAATTGAGTCTGGAGACCTTGTATCTAATTCAGATTTCATGGTTGTTCATCAGGACACAACCTTCAACATTTTTTATAGAAGACCTTGGCTACCTCAACATGCGGTTGTACCTTCTTCATACAATCAATGTCTCAAATATTTTATAAATGGTAAAATTGGTACATTTTATGGTGACAAGTCTCCATTCAAAACATGTGAATCTCAATACATTGAGGCAGAATTTTATAACATGGAGGGAAAGGAAAAATCCACAGTGAAGAAGGTCCCCGAAATTAAAGCTCTATATGGTTTGGAAAAGATTCCAGTAAATCCATTCATACATGTGAGTACAGATTATGTGTTTCCTATCAGTCAAATTGACGAGATATACCCAAATCAAAACACTCTTATGGAAACATCCATAATGTCAATTATGGTAATTGAGCCAGACAGCATGGGAGAAATTGTTGATTGGCCAAGAAATGATGAAAGCTTAAATGGAGATGTCTTCATTTCATCCGCTGAAATCTTGCAATTCTATACTTCACCAACTAGGTCAGAAGAAGTTATAGTAATTCTAGATGAAAATAATGATGTCGGTTCTCAATCCATCATCTCCTCTCTATCATCCCATGAAGACCCTTCATCATCAATAGGGTCAGAAATGGAAGCCTCTTCTCCAAGATGTTCAAATTTTAACTTCTCCCTTGACCATAGAAGTTATTCTTTGTTATCTACTATGCATGTAGAAGCAGAGGAAGTAACACATATTGAAGAAGAAGAGGAAGATCTCAAAGAATCTCCTCTACCATTTGAATAGGGTATCTCTACCACTATGGATGAACTCAGAGAAATAAATATGGGTATGATAGAAGATCAACACCCCACTTTAATTAGTGCGGCCATGACTCTTGAAGAGAAAGAAATGTATACATTATTTTTAAAGATAAATCAAGATTTATTTTCTTGGAATTATAAAGAAATTCCATGTCTTGATCCCGATGCTTCCACTCATCATTTGAGTTTTCCAGAAGAACATCGAGGATTCAAGCCAGCAGCAAGAAGAACACACCCGACTTATGCCTCCGAAATTGAAGCTGAAGTGGATAATCTTATCAAATATAACTTCTTCAGAGAAGTTAAATATCCCAAATGGATGGCTAATATTGTCCTTGTGAAAAATAAGAATGGGAAAATTAGAGTTTTCTTTAACTTCAGAGAACTTAATCGGCATTGTCCTAAGGATGATTTTCTAGTTCTGTTCACAGAACTCTTAATTGATGAAACAGCTGGCTACGATGCTCTTTTTTCGATGGATGGTTATTCTGGGTACAATCAAATATGAATTCTCCCAGTGGATGAGGAGTCTACAACTTTCAGAACTCCTCAAGGTGTGTTTTGCTATCGGGTAATTCCCTTTGTCCTGAAAAATGCAGGTGCAACGTATCAATGTGCCATGCACCACATATTCAAACCCCTTTTAGGGAAATTTGTTGATTGTTATGTGGATGATTTGGTGGTTAAATCCAAAAAACGTTCTGATCAATTGGTCGATCTGTAAATTGTTTTCAACAAACTTTGACAACACAATTTTAAGATAAACCCCTTGAAATGTGATTTATGGGTAACCTCGAGAAAATGTTTTGGCATTGTTATATGCCATCATGGTATCAAAGTTGATCCCGATAAGACAAAATCAATCCTTGGTATGTCACCTCCTCAAAATTTGAAATAATTAAGATGAATTCAAGGACACTTGGACTATATTCGGCATTTCATTACCAATTTGGAAGGAAAGTGTTTACCCATCACCAAATTAATTAAGAAGGGAGTCACCTACTAGTGGACTGAATAATGTCAAGAAGCATTCAATATTCTCCAGAGATATCTCTTGAGTCCACCGGTATTAATACCACTTATTGAAGGAAGACCACTTATTCTTTATGTGATATCTTTAGAGTGGTCATTGGGTTCCTTCCTTTCCCAAAAGAATGATGTTGGGAATGAAAACAGCATTTACTATCTCAGTCGAACAATGCTTGAGGCAGAAACTCAATATTCAAGTATTGAAAAGTGATGCCTAGTATAAATCATTGTAGTTCAGAATTTAAGACACTACTAGCAACATCAAGAGGTCCAATTGGTATCTCGCAATAACCAGTTCAAATTCATCCTTAGTCATCCAATTCTTATAGGACGTCTGGAAAGGTGGGCAGTTATTTTGCAGAATTTTGATATCCAGTACGTGTCTCAAAAAGAAATAAAGTGCCATGATCTAGCTGATTTCCTTGTTGAACATCCATCCGTGGAAGATTCATCATTTAATAGCGAACTTCCTAATGAAGAGGTCTTCTCTATTCAAGATAATCCTCAAACATGGGAAATGTACCTTGATGGTGCCTCCAGAAGTCCAACATGGAAGAAAATAGAAGATCATAAATTCAACAAAGTTGGATTGGGAATCGTACTTATTTCCCAAGAAAAGGTAGTGCTACCCTAATCCTTCTTATTTTTGGAAGGTGGTACAAACAACGAAGCAGAATATCAAGCTCTCATCGTAGGCTTGGAATTGGTGTTTCAGGAATAGGTGAATCACTTGAAAGTAAAAGGTGACTCTGATTTGGTAATAAAACAAATCAATGGGGAGTATGCCATCAGAAAAGAAGATTTAATACCTTTGTGTGATTACGTCAGAGAGTTAATGGCATAATTTCCATCGGAACTGACATTTTCTTATGTCTTGCGATCAAAAAATGCCCAAGCTGATGCACTGGCTAATGTAGACACAGCCCTGGAAGATCTAAATCGGGATGAAACAATCATCAGTATTACCCACCATCGTGTAGTTTCATTTTTTGTTCAAATTAGAATAGAGGAAATCAATGAAATTAGTCCCATTTCTAAACCATATGGTCATACTATAGGATGGATGACACCTATCAGGGAATACCTTCAAAATGGAACACTCCAACCTGATAGATCCGGGAAAGAACAAGTCTGGCAATGTGTGGCCAATTTTACTCTTTATGATAGCCCATATCACCAAAAAATTCTCTACAATAGAGGTTTTGATGGAATTCTCTTCAGATGTATTAATCGGGAAGAGATAATGATTGTCATGAATGAAGTACATGCAGGAGTTTGTGGTGCCCACCAGTCTGAACATAGACTTTCTGGTCAAATTCGAAGGATTGGATACTTCTGCCCTTCAATGATGCAAGATTGTGTTGATTTTACTAAGAAGTGTCATTCTTGCCAAGTATGTGCCAACATCATTCATACACCCCGAGAGTCACTTCATAAAACTAAATACTCATGTCCATTTTCCATATGGGGAATTAATATAGTAGGACCTTATCCTTCGGCTACATCCAAGAAGTTTAAGTATATTCTTACTAGTACTGACTTCTTTTCCAAATGGGCAGAGGCAATACCTCTGAATGAAGTTAGCTCTAAAATCATTGTTAGCTTCGTCAAGTCTAACATCATTAACAGATTTGGTGTCCCTCATACCATATTGACGGACAACAGCACCAACTTCTGTTCATCCGAGTTGAGAAAGTTGTATCAAGAATACAACATCAAATCCAACCATTCATCCCAGTATCATGCAGCGACCAATGGCCAAATAGAGGCCTTTAATAAGACTCTTTAAAACATAATGCAAAATATGGTGGATAAAGATATGAAATCATGGCCTCATAAACTTTTTCATGCTTTATGGGATTATCAGACCACCACCCACACTGCTACGCGATCAACTCCATATTCATTGGAATATGGAACAGATGCTGTCTTGCCCATTGAGGTTCAATTACCTTATCTCAGAGAAGCCATTTGTGATTAGTCATCCACAAATGAACAATCTCAGAAGCGATTTTATGAATTGGAATAATTAGACAAAAAAAATTGTGCACCCTGTAGTACATGGAAGTCTATCAAAAACAAATATCATGAGCTTTTAATAAAAAACATCATCTTCGTTCATTCATTCAAAGAGAATTGGTATTGGTCCTCTGAACTCCAATTATACCATGAAAGAAGCCTCCAAATCTTGAGCCAATTTGGGAAGGACCTTACTCAATACGTAAGGTCTACTCCAATAGAGCTTATTCTTTAATCTCAATGGATGGAGAACTCATTACAACTCCAACCAATGCATGATTCTTAAAGAAGTATTTTTTGCAACACAAATACATCCTATAGTCCTCACTGCAAGACTTTAAACGGCACAGTCCCTATAGTCCTCACTGCAAGACTTTAAACTACACGGTCCCTATAGTCCTCGCTGAAAGACTTTAAACTATACGGACCATGTTGTCCTTACTGCAGAACATTAAACTGCATATTCCCTTTATCATCCAACATGATGTTAAACTGTGTCCCCTCTATCATCCAACATGATGTTAAACTATTCATCTGAGCTGCAAGATGTTAAACTGCTAAGCACCCCATGTCTGTGACACATGACATTTAAACTATGAAACAACCCCTTATATATCCTACATGATGTTAAACTATGCATCGTTAGGGATATTTTTACCTCTTGTTTCTAACACCGAGCATAACTCACGTGATCTTAGAGTAAGCTTCAACCATAACACCCTCTCTAGGTCACTAACCAAGCCTAATCCCCAACACCATCTTTGGGTTGTCCTCAAGTTAAACTCGATCACCAATTCATTCTCAATTGAACTACATGGACTTTGATCCTTGTCTTCTAGGCTGGGTACATAGGCAACCTCCTAAGGTTCAAGACCAAAACCAATATCTTCACATCGGTTCACTTCCATCTCATATGATGTTGATCCGTGAAGCCCCCCCTCTAAATCCAATATATTCACATTGGTTCATCATCTTTCATTATATATGACGTTAAACTATATAGTCCCCCTTTTTCCTCATTTCAAGACATTAAACATCATATCAATACATCCTAGCTACATGATGCTAAAATATGCAGCACTAGTCCATGCATATGGCCTTAACCTATTCGCACTTTTGTCTGGTAAAACAATAAAATACCATAGCCTCTGACACGGTCACCAGAGTGGGAATCATTATTTAAATTGATCTCCAGTCATGTTATATTCCAAGGACTACGTGCATACATGGCAATGCCCGAACCTTTAATCTTGGATCCAACCATTATTGCACTAAAGTCCCCTTTCACCCTTCACATGTACGAACCAAATCTGTACAGAGGGTATTTCAAGAACTATGTATGGATTGATTCCTATCCTTATGTGATACATAGGAATGTTCGAGCATCCCTCGAACCCAGCCCCAAGCCTTTGGGCATAACCCCGAACTCTACTTTCAGTCCCTTGGCTGAAAAGTCCCCCTGTGAACACATGAATGTGGTATGAAAACCCTGGTCTTTATTCACATCAGGTTTATAACAAACACACAATGTGTCTCCCTAATTATGGTCTGAACTCTAATATCTTAAACTAATATCTCCTACACTTTCATCCCACTTGATGTTAAACTATATTTCAAGAACTAAATATAGCCTTATTTTCATCCTAATGAGATATGTAGTTAATTCCCACATCTCAATTCAGGACCCACCCACAACATGATTGTGGTAAACATTGATATATGTATCTCCTTCATATATTGGACAATACCCATTTTTTATTTTTCATACTCCTAACCTTAAATACTTTCAGATCTCCATAATCCTTTTCTTGTCTTCTGGTCACGAAATGTCTGATACCTAGGATTTATTTTTCCTGACTATGCAGCATGTGCCCTTTGGCGTCCTTGCATAAATAGTCTACATAATGGACCTGTCAGTCAAAAGATGCTATTATTTGACTTTGCAGCCAATGCCCTTAAGTGTCCCTGTATAATTCAAACCTCCTAACGGGTTTTTCAAATAGTGGTAACTTCATTCTTGGCGAGAAAACCTTTTTTCCTTATTGTTCTTAACGACAACATGTAGGGATCCACAAAAATAACCATCCTTAACATATTTTTCCCATACTCTTTTTCATGATCTGAAAGTATTCAAGTCTATGGTTTATATTTCCCTTCCCTACGTGTAGGCCAAACCTTCACAGGACTGACATTCATCCAATTATATTAAAATCTTGATTGGGAATATCCTCTCCATATTCAAGTACCTCTTTCCACATAGAAGACTCTATACTTTAGAAACTTTGAATCCCCATAAACATTCACTGGCTTTTAGAAATAGGAAAGTAAAATTTATGAGATTCCTTTTGCCTGACTATGCAGCATGTGCCCCTAGGTGGCCTTGCATAAGTAGTCTACAAAATGGACCTATCAACCAAAAGATGTTATTATTTGACTTTTCATCTAATTCCCTTCAGTGGCCCTACATAATTCCGCCCCCTAATGGGTTTGTCAAATAGTGGTAACTTCACTCTTAGGAAATACTTCCTCCAATGCCTTTTAGATCTTTTTTCATATGATCCCTTTGATTCAAAATTTCTTAAGTCATAGTTTACATGTTTTCCCCCATAAATGAATTTGGTAATATGTTTTAAAACAAATTATAAAGGAATTGAGTCAATTTTAATCCATTCAGTCAAAGCTATTCGACCTTAAACAATAGCCTTTTTATTTCTGACCTGCATGACTATAAACTACCAAAAAAAGACAGGGTACTCATTAAATTGGGAACTCATAAAAGGAACTCTGGACAAAAGTCAAGTCCCTACTCACTAAACGTATATATTGTATGATTTAAGAAATATTGAGCAACAAAAGATGCAAAGTTTGTGGGGTTGTTTGTATAATCATAGAAAAAATCAAACTATGCTTACTAGGACCATTGGCTTAGGTAAAAAAATATATAATATATAAGTAATTATCAAGAGAATGTAGATAAAAATGATTGAATATGAAATTTCCTTTTTTCATTGATTCAAAAGATTAGAAGAACATAGACATATTGTAGTATCTTCTCTTTTTTAAAGAATTACAAAAGGATTTCAACATAACTTTTCATTTGATTTATGACATCACGAGCTTCGTCATCAGTCACTTGATGTTCATTCACTCAACCAGCTTCACTCTTTTTAGCTTGATGGAGTTATTTCATGGCATCTATGATGGATTTCATGCCATCCGTTTGGACTCCTTCCAATTAATTGTTAAGCTGGTCAAGTTCCCCAGTAACGACATCTAACTATTGCTGAAGATGCATCAGCTGGAAAACTTTCTACATGATCTTATGCTTCACCTCCTTCAGCTTTGCAGCATGATCAACCTCATCTCGAGACACCTCAGCCTCGAATTCATCGATATTGGTCAGCAAACTCGCTCTGATCTGATCTTGACGGCACCTTTGCTCTTCCTCCCTCTTTAAGACGAATTGTTTCACTGTGGTATGGATCTCTGGATATCCAAAACCGCTAAGTTCTAGCATTATGAACAAGGATGACAGTCGCGGTATCATTGAAGACAGATCTTCAAGAGGCACTTTGGATATGATATTGTATATATTTTTCCAGGCCTTGCAACATGAGAATTTGAGTGCCTTTAGCACCTCTGGGTCTGATTCAACATCACTATCACAAGGGGGGATATAGTCTCAGATAAATTCACTTAAGGAAGTTCCATGTTCTACTCCTTCCCCCCATGACCCTTGGTACTTCACTTTCTACTCTCGTTGGGGCTGAGGCTGAGGCATCACCTCCGGATCTAGCCACTAAAATTGACGACCCTACATAGTCAATTGAAAGCTTTGGTTAGTTATAAAGGATAAAAAAGTTTATTAGTTGTCTTGAAAAATAAATATAGCCACAAATATTCTCATCTTTTACCCAATGGTAGATCAACAGCATGAAAAGGCTCCTCCCCTTCTTTCCTAGGTTCAACAGGATTTTCAGGACAGATTTTCCGAAGCTCTTTCTGGTTAAGCTCCACCTAAGCTAGTGTCTCTGCAATTATAGGGTTGTCTCTACCCCCTTCAGGCATCATCAGATCAGCAGCTTGCTCATATGGAACTGCACATTTCAATCAATCACGGTCAGAGATGTAATAATTTTTTTAACAGGACGAATGATTACATTCACATCCAAAATCATCTAAATCACATGGTAATTTAACATGATCTAAATTTTCTTCCAAAGACGTTCCAAGTTTCATCATTTCATCAAATGATATCTCATATTCCTTAATAGTCTCACCAGTGGGGGCTTTTGACATGTCTTCTTGGAGACCCTCCTCCTACGACCTCCGACCCCAAACAGCTTCCTCAGAGAAAATTGTGGAGTCAGTTGAAGTGGTATCCAAACGTTATTGAACAAGTTTTTAACCCAAATCATCACAGAATGGAATTCAATTGATGTTTTCATTCAACATTATATGAAGTATTGGTAATTTACCAGAAGCAGGATCTTCTCTCCTTGCAATAACAACAGGAGCAGTAATGGGAATAGAAGTTGGCTCTTCATCTCTCCTTGTTTCTTAAAGAGCAGCAAGGCCAGCATGAATTTGTGACTGTTCACTAGCACCCTCCATCGTCCTCAGAGGAGGGTCAGTCCATTCCCTGAAAGTGGAAATCGAATAATCCCCTTCAATCCCAAGAAGTATTAGTAATCATTTCATGAGATAGGATTCATGACTATTCGAAGGACTTACCACTATTGATGAAGCATCTAGATGTGGAATTCTTCCTTAGATGCCTTTTCTTCTTTGACATTTTGGGTGTGTTGAAATCGCCACCTCCAAATACAGGTATTGGAAAGTTAAAATCTCTTTCTAACTCCTCATTCACAGCTTCCCATCCTAAAGATGCATCACCCGGCTCATGAGGAGATTTCGCGGCTCCAATAGCGTTGCCACCAGGGCTATACTGTAGTGAAGGGACTTCAATAGTTCATTTCTTAACAAGCTATAGGATGAAGAATGTAATTTCCTTGAGTAACAAAGAT